>VXBW01006914.1:382496-523353 GCA_013400375.1 Thinocorus orbignyianus
ACTATGGGCAGTTCTCCATTCTCAGAGCCCCTGGTTTTACCTACTGTGACTTGGGCAGTGCAGTTAGAGCCCTTGCCAGTGAAGACTGAGGCAAAAAAGTCATTCAGTACCTCAGCCTTATCCATATCCTGGGTGGCCAGTTCCCCTGTTTTCTTCCGGAGAGGGCCCACAGCCTCCCTAGTCCTACCTTTTTCCCTGACATAGCTATAGAATTTTTTCTTATTGCCCTTGATGTCCTTGGCCAGATTCAGTTCCCTTAGGGCTTTTGCCTGCCTGATATGGTTCCTGGCCACTCGGACAGTTTCTCTATATTCTACCCAGCCCACATGTCCTTCCTTCCACCCTCTATAGGCCTCCTTTTTGATTTTAAGCTTATCTAATACTTCCTTACTCATCCATGCAGGCCTTCTCGCTGTTTTGCCTGACTTCTTTTTTGGGATGCACCTCTCCTGAGCCTGGAGGAGGTGATCCTTTAATACTAGCCAGCTTTCATGGGCTCCTCTCCCCTCCAGCACTTTTTCCCACGCTACCCTGCCAATCAGTTCTCTCAGGAGTCTAAAGTCTGTTCTCCTGAAGTCCAGGGTAGCAAGCCTGCTGTATGCCCTCTTTGCTACCATTAAAAAGTGCATTGTTCTTGCTAGGTCTAAAAATACTGGTTGACTTATTTTATAACTTAACTACAGACACTGATTTCAAGGTTCAAAAATTCAAATGGCTACAAACTCTATCTGTGCCTACATAATAACAAAGGTGCTAAAAATCTTTAACTTTTTCTAGATTTAGTGCTTTCTTGAATAGAAAATACATTTTTTCCATCTGATAGTCTTACTGGTCTCACTGCATGACCAAACTCTAGTGAATGAATAAAAAATTACCATAATTTGAAATAAATGTGTAATATCCACTGCATACTGCTTTACAGCAATATTTGGGGAAGAAATCTGTAGCTGTTCTGCAAGCCAGTAACATACTTTCCTGAAGCAGTTTGTATGAAACTATTATCTGTGGTATAATGGTCTTGATGGTTTGTGGACAGACTGATATAAAATGCCTAGCAAGAAAAGGCAGAAAAAGAAGGAATATTTGACATCTCATTAGCATTTCTATTCTGATACTCTATTGTTTCAAATTATTGACACTGTTCTCTTTTCCCAGTCCAGATTTTCATGTTTGTACACAGTTGGAGTTCTGTGGAAAGAAGAATTTTTGTCTGCCAAGGATATGCAAGAGGGTGCAATTATCTAGTCTTGGGGGAAGGGCTCAGTTCATGTCATTATTTGTCAGTGTAGATGCTAGATCTTGGTCCTGATATCAGAAGGATTATCATAAGAAACATCTCATAAATGCCAGTGTAGCTGGACAAAAAGTCTACTTTCTCAGTGGAGAAGTACCATTTCTTAAATCCTTCTGACACAAATATTTAAGAAGGTTCCTTGGATTCACTCTTGATATAAAATTGTTTCCTGAGAGCCGAGTTGTTTCTTCGTGCCTTTTGTGGCAGCAGCACATATGTAAATAAATCAAGTTACTTTTAGAGTATTGTTCTGCAAGACTACAGGCATCTCTTACCCGTAGTCTTACAGGCTTACAGAGTGAGACCCAGTCCATGGGGAACAGAAATTATGTGATACAGCCCACCATAAAGCAAACTGATCAAACACCAGGCACTACATCTCTTGTTGTTCATACATCTTGCATTTACCAACATGTACTGTTAAACATTTTTATCAACAATATAGACAGGGGGATCAAGTGCACCATTAGCAAGTTTGCAGGTGGCACCAAGTTGTGTGGTGTTGTCAATACACCAGAGGGATGGGATGTCTGGACAGGCAAAAGAGGTGGGCTCAGATGAACCTCATGAGTTTCAACAAGAGTAAGTGCAGGGTTCTGCACCTGGGCCAGAAGAATCCTCACTATCAATACAGACTAGGGGGACGAGGTATTACAAAGCAGCACTGAGGAAAGGGACTCGGCGGTGCTGATGGACGAGAGGCTGGACATGAGCAGGCAGTGCACACTTGCAGCCCAAAAGGCCAATCCCATCCTGGGCTGCATCAAGAGATGTGTTGCCAGCAGAACCAGAGAGGTGATTCTGCCACTTTACTCCGCTCTGGTGAGACCCCACCTGGAGTACTGTGTGCAGGTCTGGAGCCCTCAATATAGGAAAGATATTGACCTGATGGAACGGGTCCAGAGGAGGGCCCCAGAAATAATCAGGGGGTTGGAACACCTCTGCTACGAGGACAGGCTGAGGGAGCCGGGGTTGTTCAACCTGGATAAAAGGAGGCTCCACGGAGACCTAATAGCAGCCTTCCAGTACCTGAAGGGGACCTACAGGAAGGCTGAGGAGAGTTTGTTTACAAAGGCCTCCATTGATAGACGAGGGGTAATGGCTTTAAATTGGAGAAGAGCAGATTTAGATTGGATAATAGAAACAAGCTCTTTACTCTGAGGGTGGTGAAACACTGGAACAGGTTGCCCAGGGAGGTGGTTGAGGCCCCTTCCCTGGAGATATTCAAGGTGAGGCTCGATGAGGCCCTGGGCAACCTGGTCTAGTTGGGGATGTCCCTGTGACTGTGGGCAGGTCGGATTAGATGACCTTTGGAAGCCACTTCCAGCCTGGACAATTCTATGATTCTATGAAAAGAACAGTATACCTATGCCTAGCTGATGACGTTTAGAGACACAACAAAGACTAGAGGAGTTGTAAAGAATGAAGACATGTCAATAATACAGAATAATCTGGGTGGCATAGTCAACTAGACACAAGCAGAAGATATAATCAAACATAAAGCTATAGATCTAGGATGAAAGCATCCAGATCATATTCAGACAATAGGTGAAAGCTGGAAGATCTATCCTGTGAAGATGTGACATTGGAAAGGATTTGGCAATGAATAAGGCAGATTGTCTGCTGAGCATTCAGCTTCTGATCTGCTTCTGTAGGCAAGAGCACTAATGCAATCCATAAATGTAATTATAAATCAAAAGTGAAGGGGCCTGTTTGACATTTGTGTGATTGATTTCCACTAAATTCATTGCTGAGACACTGAAAAGGTTTAGAGGAGACTCACAACTGCCATTAAAAATTGGAAAACATTTTGTAGTTAAATATTTCAGGAATTTGCTTTGCTTTGCTTATGAAACAAACATAAGTACCTAACCTCCTATGCAGTTCATCTGCAGATTAGCATTACTTCACACACCCACTGGGTGCACTGTGTCACTCTTACAGTACGTGGGTAGATCAGGTTCCTAGGATGGAGTCATTTTCAATCTCATTTTGACGCAGTTACATTTTGCAAAGTTAGGTTAAATATTCTTAAAGAAAGAGAAGGCTAGTAACAGGATATTAATCTATTACCCTGTCATTAAGGATCTAATGGAAATAAGGACCTTGGTTAAAAACTCTGTTCTGAGAATCAGTCACCTCAAGGTTCAAGTTATGTCTGAGTAGTCAGTTGCTGTGACACCACTCCCCAAAATCCAGGGAAGTCTTGAGTACATGGGCAAGCCCCCTGACACATGGCTACAACTCTCGCGGTCTGGGGATAAACACAAGCTGGGGATAAGAACTGCATTTGTGGGTCGAATGCAGCCTTGTTGGCCAGACATTGAGCAGTCCTGCCATAAGCTCTCCTTCACAGATAGAGTCTAATTTCCTAACATTGTAATTGTAGATCATCTGCCAAACACCGATTAGCTTCGAAAGGCTAACTTCAATTTCTAGGTGTCCTTACAAAACCACCTACACAGCATTAACTCAAGCCCAAAGCCAGGAATCTGCAAACTAAATGATGCTGCTGCAATGCTCAATAAGTAAAACTTCCCCACTAGCAAGCAAAGCATCAAATAAATTGTTTTAATTTAACCCTTTTTTTACTGGAGACAGGAGAAAATTAAAAAATAACAACGTATCCACTATATATGCCTGAATAGTACATAATGTACAGGTCAACCACATCACTTCCAATATGAGGTTGGAAACAGATCCATCATAATTCTCGTCCAAAAGCTCTCAGGAATGGCTAAGATAAACAGCTAGTGCTGCTCACATTGCAACATACAGGCTCAGAAGAGATGAATTTGTGGGTGTGCCTACAAGCAGCCTGTAAAGAGGATGCTCGTTGCTTAGACTTGGCAAGCAGCTTACAAAAGTAAAGCCATTTTGTGACAGAGACCACATCAGTATTTTCAGCCTACAAGACGGAACTATTCTAGACCATTAAGATGGCCATGGGTGTCAGAACTGTGTTTCCTAACTTAAAACTAAACTTGTTACATGCTACAGATTGTGCCAGAATTTTCACCTCCAAAAGTGTAAATTTTATACATGTGTTCACCTAGGAAACTTAGTTAAGCTCAGGCTAAGGCATAATGAGATATTGAATCAGATCACAGCTCATTTCCCAGTTTATAGCCATTAACAAATTTTCTAAGTTACCCATATATGAATTTTTCATTTGAATAAAACCAGCAAATCTTATTATTTACATGCTTGATAGTGAAGTTTTAAGGTCTACTGTATTAAACTATAAAGCTTGATGAGGTCCTCAGCTAGAAGACGTTAGCAACAAATAAGATTTATTTGAAAGTACAGAAAATGATCTGAACAAAAACCAGATTCGGGTAAATTAATAGGAGGAAAATATACTCTGTTTCACTCTATTAAGATGAATGGCATTTTGCCTGGAATATGAGTCATGGAGAACATTATATTCTGAACGTAAGACACAGCTAGGCAAGAAGGAAAGAGAAATAGTAATCTAGAGGAAAAATTGCAGGAAGAATTAAGTAGGAATACACCAAAGTGGTAGCAATACTGCATGAAGAACTACTTAAGACTGAAAGCTAAATTGTATCTTATCAATTTGAAAGCCATTTGAGTTAAAAGGCTCAAGGATTCTGATGAGGGAATGAATCAGATCTCAAAGCCTGGCATATAGCGCCTGAGAGGATAGGACAAAGCATTGAGTCTGGGAGACCTGGCTCTGGAAAGAATTTTCAGCAGAGGTTAGATGAATCATGGTCTGAGCTCTCATGAGTCATTGCAAAACCTTCATTAACATTTGTAGACCCGAACAAACATTTACAATACTAACTGAAACCTCACAGCTCTCCCACAGAACAATGAAGGATTAGTAGGAACAGCCTGGTCCAAAACAAAGCTTTGAAGGAAGTGAAATGTGAGAAAAGCCAGAGACTCAAAATGGAAACATTATTCATTCAAAATGGAAACATTATTCATTGCTTCTATAGAGAATTCCCCATTTTCATCTTCTCTGGTCACATACAGACATCTTGTTGGTACTTAGACATTTTGGCAAAACAAGGGTAACAATGCTGGCTTCTATCCACACACACAGTAGTATCTCAGCTTGTGGTGGCAGTTTCTATTCGCTCTTTCTTTGTGGACTAGGGTCACTTAGGCTTCATCAGCAGCTAGAATCATATGGCTCCATTGTAATCATTACTAGTAACTCTGGCCAAAAGTAAGGACACCAGAAACACAAAAGCACGTCGGGACTGAAATGGGGCAAGCTGGGAGCGTATCTGAGCAGCAGCAGGACAAAGCAATCAAACTGCCAGTGTACAATTACTACACTTAGCCGTACTGCTTGCCAAACGCAGTCCTATACAGTGTCATTAACAGAATCCAGTCTTAATAAATGTCATTTGAGTAAGAGGCTTTGCAGGCCCTCATTTGACACATCTATTACTGACATTATACAAGTCCTGCTTTGAGTCATTTTTGATTGAATGTGCTGATAAAGACTGCAGTCAGAGCTGCAGATATTACTTCCACAGGACTTTTGGAAAATTACTTCTTGCAGCAATAACTACATCTAGTATATTTTACACATTAAATAGCCTAAAAATATGTCTGATAATTTAATTTGTTTGATTTGCTGCTATATTTAAATCTACTTACTTACTCTTTCATCAACAAAGCTATTCCCCCCAACACTTTAATGTGCTTTGCCTACATTTTTTTGTACCGCTCTGCACATGCCCTGTGAATTTGGGGTTGGCAATGTATTAAGCTTACTATCTAGAACTTCTCTCGAGGCTATTGGTTGTATCTAGATTCCATTCAGATTTTAAATTTATGGCTAGGCTTTGATTAATCTGGCTTGATTCAACACCTTCTTAAAAGGAAGTTAGATTGAAGTACGTTTGTGTGCCTGGTTTGACTGGACACTTAAGTCCTCTTTTTCCCATTAGGTTCTCCATATTTAAAGTGGGTTAGCAAATTGTCACAAAGTCCTGAACTGTTTTGTGAACACAGAGATGTGGAAAAAAAAGCATTGCTTATGATAGTCTGCCCCAGCTCTCGCTTCCACTGCAGTAAATAAAACAGCTTCTGCTGATTTCAGCGAGAGCAGACTGTCAGAACTACCTTTATTCCAGGATTTATTCCAGAAAGTGGAAACCTAATGTAAAAAACAGATGGATTTGCCCTTTCTAGGTCTTTATTGAGTTGGAGAGAAGGTAGAATCCCAGTGCTGTTCACAATTGCATGAATTGAAGTTTCCAGAGTTCTGTGAAACTCTCAGCTTTCATCTTAAAAAAGAAGAAGAACAAAAGGAAAAAAGGATTGGACTGCTTTTAAGACTACAGAGAAAGGTGGAAAACCATAAATAATAAGAGAACAAAAATAAGAAAGCCAAATTGCTCCTCCCCAAATGATTTGTGTTAAAATGTTATGATTTTTAAATCAGCTTCATAGTTTAGAGTTTCATTCACTTTGAAATGCTTAGTATTGTTAATGCCTCTGTCTCACTGTGCTAGATAATTATTCTCTGTGGCGTGACATTTCCCAAAGATTCTCAACAGAGTCAGCACTCCCATCATGCCAGAGGCTGTCCAAGAAGTCAAAATTTAAAAAGGGAAAAAGTCATGTAGCATGTCAGCAAAATTAATTTTACCATGAGTTAATAGGCAAATGGATTAAAAAATGCTGTTTAAATTACAAAAGCATAGTCTGCCTCAATCCTTGTAATAATAAATAAATCCTCATAATAAAATCAAACTGGCAGAGATGTTAGAAGACCTTCTGCAAAAATATCTAAGAATGCACCAGGTTATTTTTTTCTAGAGGGAAACTTCTGACATATATAGCTTTGGCAAACATTTATATATGCAATTGCTTATGTATATATGAAGAGCTGCTTGAAATTCCAGGGCTCTGTTACTGGTACAAAAATTATTACTGGCAGCCCCATCTAATTCTTTATATGATCTGCTGCTCATCCACTGTACTCAAATTTCTACAACAGAGAAACTATTGCAAGAGCAGCTACATAATATACTGCTCATAAAATATCTAAGTACTTTATTAACTCTGCATACCTAATTATCTTAGGCTACTCTGCTATTCATAAAAAAAAAATACTTGCTGTTTTCACAGAAATGGATTTGTGGTGAATTTCCAGTGTATTCTCATCCATAAGGGGGTGTGCAGACTCTCCCACCAAATCAGGGGACCATGGAAGAAATTTCAAGGAGAATTTCTTGTGTGTCACTTATTATTCTTTACCTGTCTGATTCACCTAAGTCTGCAAGTCATAACATAATATTTTAGGTTCATCTTTGCTGTAAAACCTTGATAATACCCTAGCAGGAAAAGGAATGGCCTTTATGGTATCTACCCTGTTTCGTGACTAGGGAGTTTTCATTAAGATTTTCAGCTCTGACGTTCAGAAGAGGTAACAGTCAATGCATTAGAAACCCACTCCTTTGGCTCACTGCCTGATGACTTCACTGGCTGACAACAAGAAGTATGGCAGTGCTACCTAAATATTCATCTGTGACTCACTTGCATTTTCTGTGTAACTTTCCCTACCATCTACAGTCTAAAAAGGCATCTGGTTTTATTTCTTAAACCAGTCAGGGAATGAGAAAGGAACACGAGCTAAATCCACAGGGGGCATAAAAGTTCATTTTGGAGGTTCCACAGAAACCCCGAAATCTTCATTTCAGTCTGCAGTGGGTGTCTTAGTTTCAGCCACCAGCCATGCACAAAGCCATCTCCTGAGGCAGTCTTAGAGAAGCACTCACACTCACACAGTGTTTCCAGCCTGCAGGGAAGATGTGCAAGATGCACATCAAGATGGGATGAATCACAGCCTGGAAATAGATATTTCTCTCCACTGATGGTCAGGAGAACACAAGGTGATTCAGCTGACAGGCTCTTTTAAAATACACTCAGGGAGGTTCAATGCGCCGGTCTGATTCCAGTAAACCAGGCGTCCCAACCCAGGTACCCTTCACCCCATGTGAATGCCGCAAGCAGGAAGCTGTTTCAGGGCTGGGAAGGGGTCCTCCTGTAGGAGGACCTTCCTGTAGGACTAAAGGTGCTTGTGGTTAGTTGGTTAGGGTTTTGGATTTGCTTTTTATGGGAAGATGTGAAACTAGTGGAAGTTCCACACTGTGGAATAACTACCCTTGTTTTGTAAATTTCATGAGACAGGAAAATTTTCTGTACTCAGCTTTAATCATATGTGGGTGGATCAAAGGTTGTAGGGAAACTTTGGAAGAATTAGAACAATTTTCTTTTCCATAGCATGCCAGTCAATTAAAATTAGAGCGTTGTTGGTTAGTAGTCTTAGCTAAATGGTAATAAAGCCAGAAGAAAATGGTATACAGATTAAGATACAATATAGAGAAGATATGTATCTATATCAGAAAATATAAGCAAGTAAACTTAAACATATATCTTTGATAACACTCCTAGGTATATTTACCTTATCTTTTCCAGTGTATTGCTTGTCATGACATTAGCTTTTGTGATTTGCAGCATTAATTCCCGACTACTCCGGATAATTATGCAGATGGATGCACTATATAGGACATTATCATTTCAGGCGCTGCACAAACACAATGGTGACACACCCTGCCTCAAAGAGTTTTCTGTCTAAAAGATGAACTAAAACAGAATTGTTGAAACATAAGACTGCAGACCTAGAAAGACTTCAGGAGACAGTACAGTCCAACTCTATGTCAGCTAAAGCATGCTCAGATTTGTCCATTTTCTTGGAAAACTGTGATGAAGGCTATCATACAACCTACCCATACAATCTATTTTAGCACTTTATATAACAGAATGATGAAAAAAAACCATCCTTATTTGCATCAAAGAAGATATGTTTAACATATGAAATATTTTACTGTAAGGATGAAGAACAGCTAAGCACTACATCTTTATAACATCCATTCATGCACTGAAAAATTGTTAAAATCCCTAACCATAAACCTCTCTTCTATAAATGAACAAACTAATCCTTTAAGTTTGGTTTTAAATTGTTTTCTAAAATCTGCCATGGGACAAAGTCTTCCAATGGGTTTAAAGGGATCAAGTAGAGCAGAATAATTACTTCCCTTGCTTAAAATATGACAGCCCTGCTCATTCATCCCAGAATGACACTATTTAGTTGACTCATCTGTAGTTGTAAAATACCTTTGTTCCCACATACATTTTTGCTGTACTGCTACATAAGTGGTTGTTTTCTATATATACATACTATATATACAGAGGGGAGACCTCCCTTCCTTGCTAGGCTAGTTATGTTCTTAAAGAAGGAAATTGGACTGGTTCATCTAATGACAGAGTAGGGAGGGAGGGGTGGAGGTTGTGGGTGGATGCTTATCAGTGTCTTACCTTGGCACTCACACATTCATTCTTTGGTGTTTTTGCCAAAACTGTAGAGGGTATGAAGTCAGGCTGATGAGCTTCTAATTTCAGACTTCTCTTTGGAACTGATTGTGTACCATTTCTCTTTTCCAGACCCCGTAGATATCTATGAGATGACTGCCAATAGTTCATTCATTATTTTCAGCTAATTGCTTGAGTAAAAGGCAAATTATCAATGTCATACTTTAGGTGAATGGCCAAATCAGAGAGCAATTGCAGATTATCTACTGTTTGATCCAGAACAGCCACTGCTATACACAGTTGTTGTCTCAAATCAATAGATATGAACAGATATCCATTAATGTTTTTATTAACGGATATCTAGTTTGGAGAAGAGGAGGCTGAGGGGAGACCTCATTGGCCTCTACAACTACCTGAAAGGAGGTTGTTAGAGAAGTGGGTGTTGGCCTCTTCTCCCAGGTGAATAATGACAGGACCAGAGGAAATGGTCTGAAGTTGCAGCAGGGGAGGTTTAGACTGGATATTAGAAAGAATGACTTTACTGCAAGAGTGGTGAGGCACTGGAACAGGCTGCCCAGGGAGGGGGGTGAGTCACCATCCCTGGAGGGATTTAAGAAACATGTAGATGTGGCACTCAGGGCATACTTTAGTGGCTCAGACTGTCGGGGGTTTTTTCTGTGTGTATGGTTGGACTCGATGGTCTCAGAGGTCCTTTCCAACCATGATGATTCTATGATTACATAATTCTAAGATTTTACCTTGCTCTGATATGGCCAGTGTAGAGCCTCTCAGGTTCCCTCTGCAGACCAAGTGGGGCAAGCCTGTCTTGTGCTTACCAGCTCATGCTGGTACTGGGAGCCCCACACCACTTCTGCTAACTTTACCATTTTCCACTTCTGCTAACTTTACCATTTTCTTTGTAATGAACATTTTCCAAACACAGTGCAAGACTAATTTCACAACAGCATGGGTTAAAGTGCAAATGTGTCATTAGGGAAAGCCTGGATGGTTGGCGTAGCAAGATACATGAATCAAGACTCAGGATAACAGGCTGGTTTGCATCACATAAAGGCAGCTTCAGTTGGATGCAGGATGCAGGGAGGGAGAGCTGGACCAGAGAAGCGTGGGCTCCCACCCATATTGGCCCTGCTTATGCAATACTGGACTGTACCATGCTGTGCTGGCATGTCCTATACCAGGACAGGCCAGACCCAGCTGTGACAGGAGGAGGCAGGGATGCCCAAGGAATGGCAAGCTGTGCTTCATGCAAAGGCATCCGTGGGGCAGCATGGTCCTTTCTGAGCTGCAGGCAAGCCCTGCTGGCACCGCACTGCTCCTACCTCCCTGTATTTTGCTCATCAACTGGTGTATGAATGTGCGTCCCCCAGATTTGCCTCTTCTGGATTTCTCCATCTTAGACAGTACTAGTAGAAAGTGTTATTTGTAACAGGAAATCAGTTGTTGAGATCAAGGTTGCTTGGATTTTCCTGGCTCAAACTGCTGTAATTAAATAGAGTCAGGTTTCACTCAGAGCTGCACCTTCTGATGGAAAGTTTTGCAAGTGTTGTACAAAGACAGCCTTCCTCACAAAGAGATAAATTTCAATACCAGTCAACTAGGAGGAAGTTGCAATAACAAGACTCTTTTCTATCTGATACCTTTCTTGTCAAGTTGCTGTAAATAGAGGATTTTTTTCCCTGTCAGAAGGTCCTAAACCTAAGAACATTCTGTTCCAGCAGGGCTGTGGAGCAGGGCTCTCAGAGCCTCCTCTTGCATCAGTCTTAATGTCAGATGCAAAAACGAGTGAGCCATCTGACACTGCTGATGCTCTAGGGCTCAGCAGGACATTTCAGACCAGTGATGTCCCCATCCTGCAATGGGGCAGGAGGGCCCTTGGGCAGTGACTGTCATTTCCTAGCTATGAAATGCTTCAAAAGCTTCTTCACCCATTGTCTCCTGGAGTCACTGAAATATGCCTTACAGCTCTCAGCTGTAAGATTCTAGGCACGTGCCTCCCAAGGGCAGGAATACCAGCCATTCCTGGTACAAGGGATGCACTTGGGGGCTGGCTGGTTTCCTCTTTTCTGAACAGCACCATATTCCTACTTCTTGAGAAATTATTTTTACTTCATGAGATACCCTGTTGCTATAATGGCCTATTTTATCTCATGGGTCTGCCACATCAGACATGTAATGGATATTTTTAATGGAAAAATTTTGTTTCATTTTTAAATGTCCTGCTTCCAAAACTGCCCAGAGTTTTTGTTTCTTTTTATCCATTTTTAATAGCATGGATGGTAAATAATCTGACCTTTACTCCCAAACATTACATTTGTATGCTTTAAATTCTTCATTTTCTTTCGGAAATCCATTGCACACATTACTTCTACCATTGCTATTATTATCTTTTTAATTCTGGATGTGCACACAGCAGTAGGTTAGAAGTCCGCCTATTACTTTTTTTGTTGAAAGTATGTCAAGAACAAGGCTTTCAGCAGAGATTCTTTAAAACTCAGTATTTAAAGATCAACTAAAAAAGCTATCTCCATGCAAAGAGAAAGTCAGCAAATAGTTACAAACATATTTGTCATTAACGAAATGAAAATAAGAACAAATAGCACTTACACAATTTTTTTAATCTTTTATTCTGATAATCTATTCCAGAGACACCTTTTAAGATGCTTCCTCTTCAGCTATGTATGATAGCTTGATCCTAAAACCCAAGACTAGATCTTGAAAGTGTTTAGATATATGTATGATATTTCTTCAAATAGAGATTGCCTGGGCCAACGTGATTAAAGTGACGCTGGTGCCAAAGTGTTCACTGAATCAGGTCATACATCAGGTCAGACAGTGGTCACAGCCAGTGCTCTTGAGACTAAAAAAATATCTAGGAGCAATTTTTACAAAATTAACATTTAGAGGGTGATGAGAGATTTGAGTTTATCCTTTTTATTAGTCTGACTGTGCTTTCCCTTTCTTTTCCTAAATTCATCTGGCATTTACCTCTGTTTTTCCCAAGGAAGGCTGCTCTTTTTTTTTTTTTTTTGCAAGTTTAAGGCTATGTAACATTGTTAATAAATAGTAAAGGCATTTTTTAGGCAGTACCACAGTGATGACTTAAGGGAAGGATTTGAATTAAGAATGTGGCAGATAAGCTGCTGGGAAAGTACATACAAAAGAAAGGTACATTATGGAAAATGTGAAAACTGCTTTACTCAAAACCAAAAAACCCTCTTTAAACAAATTGCATCTTCTTCCACTCAGTTTCTCTAATCCTGGGAAATTTCCTTCCTCTCAAATAAATGCTCATTCTTTTTTATCACTGCTTTCTAGGCTGCAGCCTATTATTCGTGAAACAGAAAATAATTATCTATCTAGTGCTTTTGCTGTGACTCTCATTTCACTCAGGGATCATGGCTTCATTTTGCTGTCATGGTAATTCAAATGTTTGGGAAGAGGTTCCTCTGCTGCTGTAGTGTGTACGGGAGACCTATTTTCTCATTCCATCACCTTAGCACACTCACTACTTGTAAACTTGGGATTCTGGTTTGATTCTTCACAGTTTACTTGATTCTTTTTCTGTATAACAAATCCACATCATTTGCCAAAATACTGAAAAACTACCTTACAAGTATTGTAAGACTTCACATTTAGAAGGGCTTGTGACTCTGCCTTGATTTGCAATTTGTAAAACAAACTGTTAAATAAATCAAGCTTAATCCTAGAGATTTATCACATTGTGATCAGGAATTAAACTGGTTAGAGCTCAGACTTGGTGAAGCCCCGGCACCATTCAGAACCAGCAGAAGAGTTCAAGACTGGAAATGTACCCGAGTCACAGATTTGAACCCAGAGGAGAATCCTCGCTTTGCTGAATGGATGGAAAGAGGAAAGGGCAGACCTGGATGCAAACCCTGACTTCTCCTTAGAACTACTGAGTCTTCAGAGTAACCACATAGTTTAACTGCAGGTTTCTTCATTAAATCCATTTTCCAGGGCTGGAATGTACACCTGCAGTTCCCACTCAGCAAATTCTCTTTGGCTCTTTGGGCTCTGCAGCTCATTTGTTGCACTGTAACCGTAAATCCCTTTAGAGCGGAATATTCTATAGGTCAGGCATTTTATTTCCAGTAAAACCTTCTCTCTATCCTTTTAATAACACTCAGTGATGCTGTCTCAATGAAGGTCATGATGAGATGATGACCATCAAGGATATCGACAAGTTCTCCCTTTATAAGCACCACTTACTGCCTTTCTTTTGTAAGTTAGCTATTCTCCAGCAGCTTTATGGAAAAGACCTGGTTTTCAGAGTCTTGGATGTTATATTGAATAAAAGGAAATAAAACGAGAGGCAACAGGAAAGAGAATATAGGAAGTAAAAATTGTAAGACTTCTTAATGCCCAGTGAGGTAAACTAGTATAGGAAATACTCATCCCTAAAGACATACGTAAAACAGTAGCTTCTTAAGAAGATACTTTTGGGAGCTTGAAATGGGAAGTAGTTGTATCTGTTGGAATAAAGCAATGCAGAGCTGGTCACTAGGTAGCCACCAAAACTGTAGCTAGACAACTGATGGTCTAGTAAGAGGCAGAGCCATTCTCCTCAGGGAATTCAGAATTCCCACTGAAGTGAATTGCGATAGCAGTTCATGGAAAGAATATGCAAGCTATGCCAAGGAAGCATCTGTACCCAAAGTCAGACAAACTTCATCCAAATTTTGCGGTCACTGGTGTAATCTTGAGATCCATCCAGAACTGAAACTCCCAGCACATTTATTTACTAGAATAATTAGTGGGTTGAAGGAAGATGGAGCTGGACTCTTTTCAGTGGTTCCCAGTGACAGGATAATGGGCAATGGGCACAAGTTGGAACATAGGAAGTTCCATTCAAATATGAGGAAAATCTTTATGGTGAGGGTGACAGAGCCCTTGAACAGGCTGCCCAGGGTAGTTGTGGAGTCCCCTTCTCTGGAGACCTTCAAGACTTGCCTGGATTCCATGGTAAGTACCGTGCCCTAGGCAAACCTGCTTTAGCAGGGGAGTTGGACTAGCTGATCTCTAGAGGTCCCTTCCAACTCTGACAATTCTGTGATTCCATAAACAAACCAGATGATTTTTTTCTCTCCAGCAGAACTTCCTTTTTTTTCCTTCAGCCATACTTCGTTTATACAAGCACTACGTGGCTAAAACTTTCTCTGTTTATGGCCCCAGTACTTACTCCATGCAAATCCTTGGCAGCTTGAATCATTTGGCATGTACAAAACTATACCTGCCTGCTTTCCTCCTTACTAAAAATCCCACTTGTGATCCAGACATGCATAAACTGTGCCTCAAAACAGACTGATTAATAATTTGAATCACTGTTTTATTTATGATTTAATTTGGGAAATGGAAATTCCTGACTTGAATAGTTTATCATTTTGCATTTCCGTGAAAAAAGCTGGACTTCTCATTGATTAGCAATCTAGTGTTCATTTGCAGCATAATGTAGCCATTAAACTGGGTCTTCTTTTTGCTAATGAGATACATTCTCTATATACACAAGCACTTATTTAACATGACATGCATTTATTCAGATTTCTAATGTTTGTATTTTATGAAGATAAAAAAAGGTAACTGGTATTTCTCAGAGCTGATTTCTTTTTGTTTCCTGATTAGCATTAAGCTACATTTAGGTGCAAACTAGCATTCAAATATAACACAAACATGCAGAATATTAAAGTAGTGGTTTATTAGTTGGATAAACTCAGGCTAAATTCCTAACTATAGGTATAAAAAGGCTTGTTAAAATAAAACTTCCATTTAAAATGTCACTTTATCCTCATGAACTGAATGAGTGTTCCTGGGCACTCCATCACTCAGAATGTTAAAGATAATTTTATTCCAAGACTGGAGGAAACTGAGTTTATCCACTTCTTAGCATCTCAGTTGTAAAGCACCTGTAAAGGTAAAAGCAGCTGCCATGCTTTATGTGTCTGACTTACCAATGACATCTTCAGAATTTCAGATGCAGTATCGAAATTCCTATTGGTATTAATAGGAAGCCATGCAGGCTTGCAGACCGCAGCTCAAGCGCTCAATGTTTACAGCTTCTGATCTGCACCTGTGCTGCTGGGACCATAGGCAGCCCCACAGAGCTGGCACAGGAATCCTCTTCAGTCCTTATTTTATTTATACATAACCTTTCCTTCTAGGATCACTCCTACTAGTCATTAGGCGCTTACATCCTTTCTTTTTGCAGCTATGCATCAGATAATTAGGAAGGAATTGGTTGGATTAAGCAAACTTGCATTGTAACTAGATGTATATAGACAACCAAATCTGTGGAATTCTATACCTAAGGTGCAAGAGACAAATCTCATTTTCAGAACTGACTCTGAGTGGCAGTGAACCACTCAAAAAGACAGATTCAGAGTTAGGACTTAAGTCTCGATACTGTGGCAGTGCTGTACCTCCTTTGAGGCATGACCAAAAAAAAAAAAAGCAGATAGCTCTGCAGCGTCTTCCAACCTGAAGAAGTGGAAAGACCTCCAGGGGGGCAACTACAAGGTACACAGATGAAACTCCAACTTCATTTCAGGTGCTGGGAATACCTTCCCCTTCACATGGGAGGTGAGAGTCTTTTAGAGGTAACAGGAGTAGTGATGACAGATTGTCTGTAGTTTGTTTATACTAGTAAAAAAGATTATGACAGCCATCTCAAAATAATATTTTTTAGTGAGAAATTAGAGTATACACAGTATGATTTTATTACAGTTTATATAGTTACTTGCAGGACTTTTCATGCCACAGAAATGCTACCTTTTCTGACACCATTTCCCAGATTTCCTGAAAGCTTGCACACAAAACAATTGCCATCATCTACATGGAGGAAGAGATTGGCAGGAGGGTGTTCTCTGTGAGAGGTACTTAATTGAGGAGTTGGCACCTCACCCTGAACTGAAATAGCCTCATGGGCATGCTGCACATATTTTCCTATTGCCCAGACTTCGCAGTGGGGAGGGACTTGGCAGGAAGCTACGGTCTCTATGAAGAGTAAATCCTGTGATCTGTTTAGTTAAGATCTAACCACCAAGCGTACATATTTTACTGGCAGCTGCTGATGGCCCTGCTGGTGATCTGCTAGGTTTGCCAGATCAGTCTTGTAAGCAAATC
This sequence comes from Thinocorus orbignyianus, assembly GCA_013400375.1. Taxonomy (NCBI): domain Eukaryota; kingdom Metazoa; phylum Chordata; class Aves; order Ciconiiformes; family Thinocoridae; genus Thinocorus; species Thinocorus orbignyianus. The sequence goes on from VXBW01006914.1 coordinate 399,313, forward strand.
AGAGATACCCATAACTTTCAGACTGGTTTAGAAAAAAAGCTAGAAAAGAATAGAAAAAAAAAAGATTTCTGGATAGAAAAAAAAGATTTCTCACAAGCGAGGAGCTCTGCTTTCTGTTGTAGGAGCTGAGGTTACCAAATAATGAGCATTTGAAAATATAGTTCACAAACCAGAGACAAAAATAAAAAAAAATGTTTGCCGGTGACCATACTACATTCATACTGTACTCTGAACTGCAACAAACACTGCAGTATTGGAGACTGCTTTGTAATTCCAGTAGCAAGGCTGATAATGCACTGGGGAGAGATCACACTGGTAAAATATGGTTTCTTTGTTCTGGCTAACAGATGTCTCATGGAAAAAGCAGAGATTTTCATATGCTGACCTTAGAATATTGTAACTACATTTTAAAAAGACATGGAATAAAATAAGTGGGTGCTGGTGTAGCTCCAAGCTCACAAAGACTAAGCTGGAGGGCAATAGCAAATGGGTTCAATCACAGAGAACCACCATATGTGAGGAATGTTCTTCACTGGCCTATACTAATAGGACTGTGAGTCCTTCAGGCCTTCTTTCAATGCGCCCCGGAACTGTCGTAACAGTCACATAATCTAAGATGCAACAGCAGCTGAGGATTTAAAAAAATACACCAAAAACACAGAAGTCCCAAAAGCAAAATATTTTGAGAGAGAATTTTAAAAAGAAGGATAAATTAATGGTAACTAGTATATAAGATATTATAAATAGGCCTGGATGACTAATTTTTAATCAGATTACATATGGTGGCGTACAATCATTTGTATTGACTAACAGGGTAACAGCTTCAGAGCTGCCAGCCCAGTACTTCTCATTAGCACTACACTTACTGGCTTTCTAAAGCATTGAAAAAATGCTTCTAGCACAAGAGCTCACTTAATTACTTCAAGGTAGAATCTGATGGCATGTACCAAATTCTAACTTCAAGTTAGAATTTGATAGAGCGCAGTAGGATCACTACCATGTTGCTACACAACTACAGGCAGTAGGCAGCAGCGTTCGCAAGAACCTACTTTTCTACCTCTAGTTTAAGAGCAGTTTACAAAACAGATTGCTCCTACAGTCACTGAAGCTCTGAAACCTGCTGGGGTACCCAGTTCTAGAAGTAAAATTATTCCTGGAGTTTAATCATAGTGCCTGCTATTAAAAAGACAGGAACAATACCACAGTCCCAGTGTTTCACTGTCACCTCCCTTTTGGGAGATTTTGAGCCAGCTCCTAAAGCTGATTTTGCTAATGACCCAGATACCATGACCTTGGTGAAGTCATTTGCAGCTAGTGACACAAAAGAGATGTCAGTGTTCTGGTGCTTCCTTGTTAGGCCAACTCATGAGCAATGGGATCTTCAGGCTTGAGATGGGCACTGCATCTTTCCCACACAAAAGCCTGTGTGTTGTTGGGGACTGAAGGATGAGATCCTCAAGAAGCATCAATCTGAGTGAGAAGCTAAGCTGTGCCAAGGTCTTCACACTTATGGGATGCTAGATATCAAATTCCCAAGATGAAAAAGAGGAACATGTCTTCCATTAGACTTTCACCATGAGCTCCATTCTAGAGATAAAAGGCAGATCATTCTTATAGGAATGGGTGATATACGGGTTTTCTGATTAACTGAAGCACATTTAAATATTGCCTACTGAAAAACAGCAGTTCATTTCATAGCTGTTTTCTGAAGTTAAGAATGATACCTTTTATCCAGACTTACAATATTTTAGAATATTAAACTAAGGTTGAACATTTAACAGATCTCTTTGTGGACACATATGCATGGCATTGCTCAGTGTTGACAAACAGCAGGGCAGTCACCAGCAACATTCTTGCAGTCTTGCAAGAAGATCCAAAATCCAAGGAAGAATTTTCTCACGCTGATCAAGAATTAAATGGGAACAGATTCTGAATCACAGTTTGATAGCACTAACAGTAACAACAATTGCCAGACACCGATTACCATATGTGGCATGTTTGTGTTATGTTTGGGGAATCTGTACAAGAGACACAGCTATTTCACAGCTTTTTTCTCACCTCTCGTTAGCACCTTGCAGTCTCCTAAAATTCTTGCTAAGAGATAAACGTATTTAATTCGTAACTAACCAATAAAAAACAGACAAGGTGTTTTCTCACTGTTCACAGCATAATGCCACTGTAACATTTTACTAGCCCGAAAATAAAATTACCTACTCATCCCCACACAAGAAATCAAACCCAAACCAACTCATCCCAACCACTAACAAAGCCAAGAGAAGACAAATTTAGCTACATATCTCGAAAGACACTCAGTCATCACTCAAGTTTCAGTAAGAGCTGAACGGCAACACACTTTTGAGGATCCTGACCCCTAATCCCTGCTCCTGAAGATTCTGTCCCATTTCAAAGGATTCTACAAGTTACTTTCAAAATACATGCTTTGATGAAAAACCCCAGGTCTCTCCAGCTAGGATTCCCCCTATGAACAGCCAGAACATACAGGATCGATATAATCTGCTTCTACACGGCCCTCTATCCTCTCTGGCTGGCAGAAATAGGGTGCAAGCTAAAATGCCCAGCTGGCATGGCAAGACAAGTACACCACAGTGCTTCAGAAACTGCTGTCTTGTAAGCTGTCCTTTGGAAGTCATAGCCTATAATAGCAAGGCTATTATGTGCCCATTCCTAAAATTCAGCAGCAGAAATTTAAGTGGTCTTATTCCTTCTGTGAAGGTAATTTATTTATCACTAGCTGGAAATTGCAGTTCAGACATCCTGTATGCCACTTTTTGAGGGGAATATAGAACCAAGAAGGTAAAACAAGGCTGTTTCTTAAAATCTCTGGGATCAGTCTCCCCACATCCTTATACACAGGGAAAAGATCAGCTGCTATTGTATTGCTATTTACCTGCTAGTGGGAAGCTGAATTTTTATTAAAGCTTTATCAGAAATAAATCTGCAATAACAATAAATCAAATATAAATTCTAAATGAGACAGAAAAAGTGTCATTTTTATATACCATCACTAATATGCCACATTTTGTACCTTATTCATACTGTACAGTACCTTATTACAGAGCTTTATGTGAGCACCTGTTCTCAATTAAACCAATTCAATGGGTCCCTATATGTCATTAAATATCTGCAAATATGAAGCAAACTAGGAGCAACACTTGGAGAAGTAGTTACTATTCTAATCAGGAGTGGCAAAATCTGACTGTTAACTTTAATTTGAATCAAATGTTTATCGTCTATAGATGTTTGGGATTTTTTCTATCACAATACCAATTTATTTTAATACCTGTTCTGGAAAACTGTTTGAATGAACCTTGAGACGGGAAAAAAAAATCCTGTATGAAAATTATGCTGTATTTGTTTTCAAATTAATCAATTACAGAATCACAGAATGATATGGGGTTGGAAGGGACCTCTGGAGATCATCTCAGTCCAACCCCCCTGCCAAAGCAGGCCCATCTAGAGCAGGATGCACAGGAACATGTTCACATGGGTTTTGATGTCTCCAGAGGCAGAAACTCCACCACCTCTCTGGGCAGCCTGTTTCAGTGCTCTGCCACCCTCTAAGTGAAGAAGTTCCTCCTCATGTTTAGATGGACTTCTTATGTACAAGTTTGTGCCCATTTCCTCTTGTCCTCTCACTGAGCACCAGTGAAAAAAAGACTGCCCCCTTCCTCTTGACACCCACCCTTTAAGCATTAAGTAACCTTCCTCAACCTGCTGATCACGCTCTTCTTTGATGCGCCCCCAGATGCCATTGGCCTTCTTGGCCACAAGGGCCCATTTCTGACTCATGGTTATCCTGTTGTCCACCAGGACTCCCAGGTCCTTTTCCTCAGAGCTGCCCTCCAGCAAGTCAGCCTCTAGCCTGTACTGGTGCAGGGGGCTATTCCTCTCCAGATGCAAAACCCTACACTTGCCCTTGATGAATTTCAGCAGGTTCAATTCCTTCATGGGTTCTTGAGTCAAACTTTTGTCTTACTCTGCCCTGGTCACCCAGCTATCAAAAGTGTTATACACACAGATGAGATAGCTTGTCTGTGTATCTCCTACCAATCTACGTATGCCACAGTTTTTTTTAAATGAGTTCTAACCCCAACCTGACACCAACTTTCTCAGCAGCCTTGGACAAAAGAGCTGAATGGTTCTTATTTATCTATCTCGCATTGAGTTGTGGTAGAAAATTAACGCACACGGAGTGCATGTGCTTGTACTGTACTGTACACTTATACTGTTGCTAGTACTACAATTTCCTCCCTCAATCTAAGCACTGATTTTTCATTACAAATATAAAGGCAGGAATAAAGCCAGAGCATATGGCACTTCATGGCAGAGCACTCTTTTTAAAATTGCATTTCACAGTTAGCATACGACAGGCACACTTGTCAAAATCTAACCTACATATTCACCTTCAAGCAATCTTCATGACCTTGCCATATATAGTCTTACATGGGAAGGATTTGCAACTTTTAATTATTCGCTCAAATAAGCTTAACAACCTTTATAAAAATTGTCCCTGGCACCCAGCTGTTTCTGAAAAAAAGCCCAATCTTCAAAAATCTTTTCTGGAATAAACAGGCATGGAGATTACAAACTAGATTATATCCTTAATATCTGCATGATCATTTGTTTTTAGCTAAGATAAATAACTGAAAAATTCTTCTCTTTTATAATGAACCTGTGACAGTTTTTAAAAGCTATGGTGTTTTTCTCATATACCATAACACCTGCTTGTCTATTTTTAACACAGTGCAACTATTAATGCTGCACTTACTCAAAAGTTCAGCAATAACATATGCTTGTATGTTAGCCAGGTGTAGAGAGGCAATTATAACTGGAAATCTGGATAAAACAAAAAGAAATTGAGGTGAGTATTACAAGCAAAATCTTAAGAATCAATTGCTCTCAGTGTTCGGTACAGAGTTTCCTAGAAGCTTCAAAGATTCACTCACACAATTCACTATCCGTAATGTTTTAAGATTCTAGACAGACACTAAATTTGAACATTTTGACTCCTAAAGTCCTTTCTAGCAGACACATTTTTTCTTAGCTATCACCAGGACAGGCGCTCAGAGCAGTGCAGGACGCCACACCGACCGAGTGCAGGATGCCCCCTGCTTCCCCTGCACTGCAGCCCCATCAAAGCTATGTAAATCCATATAGGTCTACCAACCACTATTCCTAATCTAGGCTGGGAGATGTGCCAGTTGACAAGTTTCTGAATTTATGTGTTACATATTCTGATGAGAATGGCAGCAATTAATGTTACTAGTATCTCATCATCCAAACAAGGATTTCTTTTAAGCTTAGAGCAACTACCCTCTGCCACTGTGTCAGGCTCTCTGCAAATTCAGGCTGATACCACTACATACAGAAGATATGCCTGTGCCTTTTGAAGATTTCTGTGGAAACTTAGTAAGAAGGGACTTTCTGAAAAAGACAAGATAAAAGAAACAAACAAACAAAAAAAATCTGAATATCAGTAGAATAACTTCTTCCTTATGTCACTTTCACTTACTTCCCATCCTTTAGCAGTGATTTTGGAAGTCACAGAAGAAAGCTATTCATCACTGAAATGTCACCTCATCATTTTTTAAAAAGCCTTCCATAGGCAGACAGAGATTTAAGACGGCAGAGTAAAGTCTTTTCTTAATCCAATTAGCATTTAAATATTTGAATCAATAAAAGATGACCATTGGACTGGGCTAGATGCCAGCTCCCTTAGAGCTGTGCCTTTTGTCACAGATGGTCTCAGTTGCACTGATGTGTTATCGAACAGTGGTAAACATACCAGAACAGTAAATGTCCATGACACAGTCTGGGAGCTGTACAAACTTAAAATCTTTACCTTCTATGGCAGCAAAAGGAGTAACAGAAAATCAACAGCAAGGAATGATTTCCTGAAGACTGGACTGATAATGACATATTTAAGATGCCTGTGATGAGATCCATTAACCAGTAGAAAATGGCAACTGTGAGTTCTGTGTATTTGCATGTGACCTGAAACAGTTAAAAATACTGGTATCTGACCATCATAACCATGATAAGGCACTAAAAAAAAAAAAATAAATTTCAGCATTTGTTTTCCCAATACCACTTGGCAGACAAGCACGTGGTAAGTGCATTTGCTGGAAGAGTTTATGCTTAATGAATTGCAAACATTGCTAAGTTCAGCCTGCATCTTTCAGCACAGAGAGAGACAGAAAGGAAGGAGTATTTTCTACAGCTTTTCTTCTAGAAAGCTAATCTGGCAAGTTCTGCTTTATTAGGTAATTATTTGGCCATCAGTTCAGTGGTGCCTGAAAAATCTACTTGCTATTTATCACAAATGAATGCCAGCAAGGAGAAAAAAGAAAAAAAAGAAAAAAAAAAGTCATTAGCGTCTTCATGAACCATGTAAAAAAGTCTTTACCAGCAATACCCACATGGAGAATACTCCACTCAGCACTTCCTTCAGTTTCTTGGCAAGGTTTCAGTCAAATTCTTCCAGGTCCCATCAACACATTTGTTCCTGCTGCCCTAAAGTGGAAGCACTCCTTGTCAAGAGAACTCAGGTTTTGTGCAGGTGTTAGCCAGACACAATGAACACACACAACTCACACAAGTTCCACAGAGCAAACTATGGTCGCCACCCATAAAAGTTGATGAAAAAATCAGTTTCTGATGAATTTCAGATGGTAATTTCTTCCATAAAAGCACAAGCCTGGGAAGAAGACAAAGCAGTTCAAGACCAACTATTTTTCAAGAGGCACATTTAAAATCCTCACTAAAAGAAACATTTGGCTCTGTTACTTGCACAGGCTGTCATCATGCCCTATCAGATTGTCCAACCAGTTCTGCTGATTGGAAGAACAAAAATATTTTTGCTTAATAGCAAACCTCAGCTGTGCTGGGGCAACATATTAATTCTCTCACAAAATTCAGAGTGTGTTTTCCCATCACCAGTATTCCGTTTTGCACCCTGCAACATCTTTTTTCTAAAGCAGTGATCTAGTAAGATACTTGCATGATCTCATGCTGAACCAGCGCTCACTGAGCAGTTAGTTTAAGCAACCTGTGAGTCAGGGGCTGGGCAGCAACATCCAAAGTAAACGATAGGATGGAGCCCATCTTTAAGCCATATGTACATATAGCCCAGTTTGAACGCAAGGAAAAACAATGACTTGTCTAAGGGTTTTTTTTTAAAAAACTTCATTAGCCCCAGAATCTTATCCTCAGTGTAGAGGCCCTATCACAAACGAAGTTTTGCCATACCAAATGTAAAGAGCCACAGCTTCTGCTCTCGGTTTACTGTCTTTCAATGACTAAAAAATCTCTCCTGCTGGGGATTCTTTCCGCAGCTGGGAAACTTACAGCTCTGCACTGGGAAAATACAACACCACCGTTCATTGCATTACTTTGTACAGCTGCTTAACTCAATCTATTGGGGTTTTTTAAAGTTTTTGCATATATCTCTTATATCCACTGATAATATAAAGGCATTCTTAGCCAGAATTTATGATGGTGAGATTGGCAGAGGGTCCTGACCTATGTGTCAGGTAGAGTGATGCTCAGCTACTACCAAACCAGAATATTTGTGCAGTCTGAGACACTGCAGAGAGACGGGCTGATGATGGGAGTGATACAAGAACAAGCATGTAGATGCAATAGACTTACAATCTGAAACCTGTACGTCTCTTATTTTGCCCAGTAAGAGATTTTGGTGCGAGACTGGGCTGCTCTCAAGAAAAACTGAATGCAGAGCAGTCGGTGACATCCCTGTACATAAGACAAAGTCTCTCTTGCTATTATTCTGGTAACAGAGGAGCAGAATAAGCCTAAGATGGGGAAAAAGACCTTCTCCACTTCTACAGGTAAACAAGTAAAATAGTCCTAATACTTTGGAACAGTATTGCCAAATGACTATCCAGGATCGTCCTTTCTCCACCTTCTGCAGCAGAAAGAACAGAGTTGTTTTTTTAAAACAAAACAAAACAAAACAAAAAAAAAACAAACAAAAACCCAACCAAACAAAAAAAAAAAAAAAAAACCAAACAAAAAAACCCCATCACAGCAACAAACGGTACAGACAGGGAAGAACATGAGAATGCCCTGACACAAGGACCCTTCTTCTCTTCAATTTTCCTCTGGCTGCTATAGGAACAGTAACATTTTTATATCTAATCTGTTCTTTGCTCTCAAAATGCTGCCTGTACTTAGCTCAGTAATAGCTCTGGCCAATGAACATGCAGGAACAGCAAGGACAGCATAGGAAGGAATTCAACAGCACTGAGGAAAATTCTAATCCTACTAAATTTGGCAGCACAAATCTCTTACGTAACCTGCAATTTAGAGGACAGTCTGATCATCTGGGAACATTACTGTACTCTTCTCAGTACATTAAATAAAAATGGCAACTTTCCATTACAGATTTTCTTGTTTTTCACTGCATAATGCCTCAGGAAAGGCATTCCATGCTAACAAGACACTTTTAGTATCAACAAAATTGCTTTTATATGACAATTCAATTATACTGAAGGTGTATGCAATTTTAAAAGCCAACTTTAAGTGCTTCTTTGCCAAGATTGTCTTGAACTGTGGTGCATCTCAGAGGTACAGAGAGGGCTTGTGATCTTAGTTTAAAGGAATGGGTGTCCAAAACAACATTTGGAAAATAGGCTTTTCTAGAAGTCAACTATTAGACCAGCAAATTTTACAGATCTCAGGAACTGAACCTCTCACAACACTAAGAAGGTTTGAGAGCTACAGATGGAAGATCCCAAGCACATACAAACCACTGCAACAACAAATCCCTGTTCGTATTGACTATTAAAAAAAAAATCCACAAATACCCAAAATAAAACCTGTCCTCCTTTTCCAACAAAAATACATTTTAAAATGCAAAAGCAGCTGCCCAGTAATTGAATACTGGTGCATAAAAGCTCTATTCAGAAAATAAGTATGAAGAAAGGATCATACCACTTAAATCCCTGTTGTTCTTAAATCAGTTACAAAATGAGGTAAGAGGTCGTTCAGTGCCAATACTTACAGAGTTCAATAAACATTCAATTCATATCACATATACAAGAAATGCAAACAGTAATGCTTTTGAAGTGCAGATACTGGCAAGTTTTAGGGAGGCAAGAAAAGAAGTTTTATTCACAGAATAGCAAAATGAGTCTATCTTATAGGACACACCTACAAAGGGCAAAGAGTTCAGAGAATATCAGAGAATCTGCCATCTGAAATCACCCCACATTCTGGCAACAAGCACTTGCTGCAAAACTTGAAGCTACTTATAGACATTTTCTTCTCATCCATACAAAGGATGCGCCCTAGAGCTGTACTCTAGTACTAGAATTTCTCGATGTGTTTGGAAACAAGTGGCCATTACCACACAGAAACAACTTTGCAGAATGCCAGCTATCATCAGCTAGCTAATCCATGTACTTCCATTCAATTAATGTAGGTGAAGCTTTTAAAATTAAAAGCAGCAGCGTTCCTCTCTTCTTTGGAGGGACACAACTCATTCCACTATCCTGACAAAGCTTCTTAGTAGATAAAACACTGAAAAAAATTACCACTTTACCAACTGCAGGATGTCAATGCATTTGGAACAAAAAACTTTGGAGACAAATGCTCAGTAACGGACAGTTAAGAGTGACAAGAAATGCCAGGCAACCCCCTTCAGAGGGCTGCTTACAGTGCAACCACAGCATGGCAGGAGCTAAGGACAAAGATAACAACTATATCCCTAATATTATTTTCTCCCACTAACATGTAGAAAGAACAACGATTTTTCAGTCTCCATTGGTCATGCAGTTGTCTCAGTAATAGATACGAGAACAAAAAGAAACCTAAGCCACAGAATCTATTTGTAGGGAAATTCCTAGTCATACTTCTTCTGTTTCAACTGAAAGAAAGCTGCAAAAGCATAACAGATTGCCAAAAGGAGATTGCTGGGAGAACAAACACTTAAACAGGTCTAGTTAAAACCCCACCATTCTTTCCCCCTAAAATGCATGCGCAGTGAGCACTCACTACCCTCCCTAGTAGAAATTGCTTTCTTAAGCAGAAACTAACCAAAGTCAAAAGAAATGCAAAGCCACACTCAACCTCTTATTTTCAGAGAGGCTCACTTCAAGTATTACATCAAAGCAACGCTCAAGAGAAAGCAGCCTGTTTTATCTTTCAAACTTGACATGTATATAAGCAATTATGGCACAGAATTCAAAAGCCAGTTTCAAACCAAGTACTAAAAAGCCTGGAAATTAGAAGACTGAGACTTGGCATTAGAAATCAGTGTTCATTATTTTATTGCCTTGGGCCACCAGATGCTGTATGTAAAGCCTCCTTAGAGTCTGGCAGGGGAACAGCTATTCATTCTTACTGGCAAAGTAAGAACCGGCAGAATAGCACATTAGATTTCAATAGTTTAACAACTTGTGATTTAACCAACCTTACTGTGGGCAGAAACAAAATTCACCAACACAATAGCATTATAATCCAAAGAGCAAAAGAGCAATACTTAGAGGGGAGGATGCAATAGCTTGAGGCGAGAGCAACTATAAATACATGTGAGCATAGAACTAAATGAAGATACTGTTTTAATGAGGTGAAACAAGCTCATACTTTATACATCTATAAAATATTACTATCTGACAAGCAGAAGACTCAAGATACGACAAACAAATAAAAGTGTTAATCTTCAAGATCTGTTATGATAGTTACATAGTTTCAACCTATCCACTAGGATCCTCTATTCACTTTGAACTGTATCAGTTCCTGCAAACCGTTACCTTTTAATATCAGTTAACATTAGTGCTAGAAACAACAACAAAAAAAATCAAACATTATGTACACTTCTAGGCAATCAGGCTATCTTCACTTCTCATCTCATTCCAAATGTATTATTTTCCAGAAAGTAATATTCACAAATCATTTTAGAGAAAAGTGAACTGTACAGACACAAACGTTGAAGTTCATAAAAAGCCTAGTCAATACGATTAGACAGAAGTTTGCTTGTAGTTCTTCGTATCCAGCACCTTCTTCCCACACATTGAGCAGATGCCTATAAGCACACAAAAAGTGTGTAAATTATTTTAAAATAATTAAAGTTTTTCTTCAAAAACATAGTTGATAAGTATTTCAGAAATTGTTTCAATGAGCTCTCACTGACAATCTATGTATGTGTTTTCTCACCAGATATCGCAAACTCAGGGGTAGTATGACTTCTAATACAAATTAGTATTTACAGCATATGTGTAATACTAGTAATTAAAAAACAAAAAACAAACAACCACAACTCTACTTTCCAAGCATTATGATTCACAGCACCGTCCAAAGCCTTGATAATTTGCTGGAATACTGGAAGAGACAGGAATGGTTCCCACCTGGCAAACAGGTAAAAACAAGGCCCGAGACACACAGAATTTAGCTCAGCTAAGAAAACAGTCATCAACAAACTGACTGTTACATGGAAGACTGACAGGTGGAGAGCTTCAGACAACTAAGAAAGTTGAGAAGAATATAGTTTCATAGAATTAAGCTATTTATAGTGCAGTAGAAGTGACAAACAATGGACACCAAGAATACTTGAGAGTCAAAATCAAGATGATCACTGATGTCTCAGAGGACTTTGACCTAAACCCAAAGAGTGGCAAATCAGAAAACATGGAGCAAAAAGTACACAAGTTCAGCACGGGCAGAGGGGTGGGTTTTCTCAATGTTTCCTTCTTCTAAAGCAGAAAGGTGCTAAATCTTTTATCTGTAGAGCCACATCTCACTCTATGACACAGGAGACAAAAAAAAANAAAAAGTCAAGTGGAAACTACTCCTGCTCCAAATCACATGCTTTCAATATATTGCCATCATGTGACACTTACTTATGAGTCCGTTAGGTAAGAGAACAGCATGGAACGCGCCACATGATTTACTTTGGAGAGCAAAATCCAGACCACAGGCTGTTCACTTCAGGTCTAAATTGAGGAGTAATTAACTTTAGGGTGCTCCTCAATTTCAGAGATACACAACAGTTGAAGAATTAAGCCATATGACTGAATTTGATTCAAGAAACATGCCACAACCACGTCTTTGACGGTCAGAATTAGAACTTAACACATTTCTGAATTTTATGAAGAAAACAGATTCAACCTGGAAGGATACACAAACAGACGAGGACAGAATCCTAAAGCCCACCCCAACCAGCCGTAAGTTTAGGAAAGAAGTTTTACCATATGGGATACAAGCAGCCATCTGGTGAGCATCTACCAACTAGAAAAGGCAACCCTGCTACAGGAGGCTGCTAAATCACTGCCTCAGTGACACAGTGCACATTTATAGAACAAAGTCATTTCATAAACAAAACTTACTACTGGTTAGCTGTAGCTCTACATCTAGCAATTACATATAAGTAACTTCAGCTGGAAAGGATCTCCAGCAGGCTCTAGTCCTGCCCCTCCCCCACTCAAAACACAGCCAAACTGGATGCTGGATGAAGCTCTGGGCTTTTCAAGTCAAGCTCTGAATACCTCTCCACAGAGGTTCCACAACCTCTGTGGCTTCCTGTTATTACAATATTTGAGCACTATCACAGTGAAAATTGCTTTCCTTGTGTATAATTAGACTTGTCCCCATTCTAACCTGTGTATGTTGCCTCTTATTCTATTACTGTGCAGCTCAGGAACGCGTAGAGAGCACGGAGTCAGACTTTTCTATTACTAGTCTAAGACAGCAATTAACTCTCATCTCAGCCTTCTCTTTGTAAGATGAAAAAAAAACCTGAGAGCTCTACTTGCTTTCCAATTTCAAATCAAACCAGGGTAATTCAGTACTCAACGAAACCTACCTTTTTTATAGGCACATCCTTGACAGTAGTGAGACCCCGGCTGATGGACAGAACTCTTACAAATCCGACATATTGCAAATTTGTTCTTTCCGTAAGGATCAAACCTAGGAAAAAGTAGTTTATTTATACACCTTGAAATAAAGTATTTCCTTTGCCTCATCCTAAAAATCCTAAGCTAGAGGGCACAGAAACTCCAGCAAAAACTATAATTTAGAAAAAAGACGTTCAAATATTATTTCTAATAGGCTGCACAAAGTCTACAGAAAAGCTCCCACTTACCCAATTAAGAGAGACTTCCTGCGTTATGGGCACAAACTAAACAAAAACAGAACTAAAAATGTGTCTTTTTCTTAAGATATTAGATTATTTTTAACTTAAACACCTTACATTAGCGCCTTGCCCCCCTACATAATAGAATGTCCCTTGACATTAAGTTCAAGGGATTGTACTGGCAATCTTAGCATGGAAAATAAGCTTTTCCAGCTCCTCTCCCAAGAAAAGCATCAAACCCCAGCAATTTCGGTGCTTTAAAACAGATGCTCAGACCCTACGGTTCATCAAAAAGCACCCACAAAACATATACAGACAAACTTTTATCAACTAATCAAATGTCATGATCTCAAAAATTATTTAAAAAAACATATATTTCTTTTGGATAAATTTTGAGCAGTCGTCCAGATATGCAGAAAACAGGCCTCAGCTACAGCAACCTAACTTTTTTAGCTAAAATCAGTATTAAATACTAACCTTGCCTTCTTTGAGGTCAATGCCTTGTTTTCATTCAACTTGCGGCCACCGCTTTCTACAGAAAGAATAAAACCATAAACCAATAAATTTCACAGTTTCAAGCATGCTTAAAAAAAAAAAAGCTTAGTTTACAGCTTTTATACATGGACAAACAAAACCACCGTGAGAGATAAAACACAGCACAACTTCAAAGAACAGGACTCAACATATTTGCTGTATCGTCATTCCATACAAGGAGGAAAAAAAAACAAGTTCAATACTGAAGAGCTTGGGGTAAATAAATTCCCAAGACATTAAATGGAAGGGAAAGGAGGGAAACTACAGGATTTAAAAATTAACCTGATTAACTCCTTTGAACAACCTGCTGTAGGAAGAGGTGTCCCTGCCCATGGCAGGGGGGTTGGAACTTGATGATCTTTAAGGTCCCTTCCAACTTTGACCATTCTATGATTCAAATTTTAACCTTAAGACTGTAAGATAGCTCAGATGCATAACTAGCTTTAAGACACCTGAAAAACAAGCGTTAAAACACCCCCCGAGATTACCTGTAGTATTTCTTGCACCATCTTTCCACGTATCGGGAGTGATTACTGTACCGAGCTTCTTCTCACCTACATAAAGAAGGAGGGAGGGGGAAAAAAATTACAACTATGCTACCTTAATACCCACAACAAAAATTATAACTATGTTTACATTAATACCCACAACAAGCGCTTGCCTGCGGGGGAACGACAGAGGTGTCAACCACCACCTACAGCCCACCCTCTACAGCCCAGGACTCGGCTCAGGGACCACCCGAGACCCCCGAGGGGAGCGCAGAGACTCAGAGCAGACCCCAGCAGCTGTAACAGGGTCCCCATACTCACACTTCTCACACACCATTGCGGCCTACCCCCTACCAAAACACCACCAACACCATCAGCCGCTTCCGGGTCCGCCCCGGAACTGATGTAGGAGCGTTGCCGGTTTCCGTTACCGGTCGGCCCCGCGGCGGCGGAGGTGGTAAGAGCAGGGCCGGCCTCCAGCTCCCCTCGCAGCCTGCGGCCTCGGGCCTGGAGGGGGCCGCCCTGCCGCCCCCCGGCTGAGGAGGGAGCGGTGAGGAGGCGCCCGGCCTGGGGTCGATGTGGTGTGAGGCGGCTCCCCCGTCAGGAGGGGCGCTGGGCGGGGTGAGGGCTGCTCGGGTGGTGGGGGCTGCTCGGTGCTGGGGTTGATTTTGTAGACAAATGTCGTTCTTTTGCCCCAGAACAGTAACTCCAAGTCCCAAATTAATCTCAAGAGTTCTTTTGACTTGGAAAGGTGTTTGCACCGTGTTTCAGTAACGGAACGCGGTTTGCTGTCTTGCAGGTGGCCGGTGAATGGGGAACACGATGAGAGAAGGGGAGATCAGGAGGCTTCTGGCTGCCAACCTCCTCTGTGTCTTTTCCATTGGACTGACGGCAGTTCTTCCCGCTTTCTTCTGGGAAGGATTCACAGTTTTGGGAACACACCTCACGTGGCTGTGTGTTTGTTCTGTTTGCGTTAGCACCCTTAATATAATCTTGCACTTAGTCTTTAGACCAAATCTGACTCCTAAGAGAAGTTCGTTTGCTCAAAAGGTAAGATTTCCATTCTTAAATTGCTACCAGACAATATGGAGGGAAAGCAAATTCTTCCACTGAAATAATTGAATGAGAAAGAAAGAAAGAAAGAAGGTCACAATTTTTCGTGATAAATTCTTGTTTTCCATGAATGAGTTGAGTGTAGCACCATTTGAAGTAAGGTCTCCAACATTCTTATGATGTTAAACTTTGTCTGTAAATAACCTGTTCAGGTGAGCCATTCTGTGTCTTTCTATTTTCTTGTCAATATACTGTTGTTTGTAATCCCAACAATTGGTCTTCCAACAATTTGCATGGTAGAAAAAATTGGCAAGATTGAATGGGTACAGAAGTCATTTCATAGTCCAGACCTGACTGAGTTTCAGAGTTATGAGGAAGCTAATTATTAATAATTTCTACTATGAATTACTCTAAAGGAAGAGAAATTGCTTTTAAAATTTGAGACATAAAAGAGAGACTAGCCCATTACAGTTTCAACAAAGTTGGAAATTTTTTAAAAAACTTGGAAAACTATTAAAATGGCTACATCTCCTTAAATGATGGAGTTTGCACACAGAAGAATCTAAATCTGGGATAAATTTTTGTAGTTATATTTTCAACAAGAACACTAAATCCCGATGAGATCAGTTTGGACAGAGCAAATTTGGAGCAGCACACAACTTCAAGAGAGGGGAAATACACTGGCATTTTGAAGTCACATGGGTAGTCTTGAACTCCCAACCTGTGGAGTCAGACAAGATTTTGTGCTCTGATGAGGTGATTCTCAAAAATTTAAGCAGACATCGCTGAAAGCAGTATCTTTGTATGCAGAGCTTCTGTCTAGTTTTGCTGACTTAGGGGGATGTGAAATACACAAAATCATTATGGAAAACAAGTATTTTAACCATCTGTGATTTAAAAATGAAGCAAGCTTCATGTTCTAGGTGAGATTCCATCCCAGCCTAGCATAAGGAATAAATGTCAAAAAAAGTGTTCAAGTGCAATTATGGACCAGAACTCTTTATCAAGTGGCTGTACTTCTATATAATATAGTGAGTACTCAGAAACTGTCATTTAACTTCATAGAAAATTGTGTGTGTTTTCCAGATTTATAGAAAGTCATGGACATTGCTCAAGTGGATTTAAAATTTAAGATGCCAAGTTCAAAATGTAGTTGTTTTTATTGCATGTATTTTTTAAGTATTACATTTGATTCTGTATGTCTTTCTCCCCCGGCCCGTATCATGTATTTTCTTGCTTTTAAATATTTCACTTTCTATGAAAGATGCCTTTTAATGAGTGGACATAGCACTCAGATGTAAAACAGCCATGTAAAAATATCCAATAAAATTATCTTTGGTTATCTTGTCATTTCCAGTTATATTTTTTTGTATGCTTGCCTTATTATAATAGGGTGCATGAAAAAATTTCAGATGAAGTGTGGCCATTTTTAGTTAATTATTTAAATATAGGGCAAACTGTTTTGAAACATGCTGTGCTGTTATCGTACTGTGCTGTAGCTGAAATTAAATAAATAAGTAGAGTATAACTCTAGTGATAAGATACAGACTGCATATGTTATTTATGTTCTCTTTTCCTTGGAAGCATTATTCTGATATTTTATTGCTCTTTTTTAGATATCCAGATTTCTAAAATGCTGTATATACTTTTTCATGTCTTGCATACTGTTTCATGCGATTATTGTTCTTTATGGAGCACCTCTCATAGAGTAAGTCAGAAGACCCTGTCTTTCCCTAAATGTTTTAAGGGGCAGTCCTCCTTGCAGATATTGGTATAAGTACTTGTATGTTTCCTGGTACATTGAAGTGAATGGATGAGCTCCTGGTGGGGGAAGGAAGGAAGGGGACTGTTTTAAGTTTTGGGGGAATTTTGGGGCTGGGGTTTGTTTTCAGTTGGTTGTTCAGAAACCGTCTCTTACATTTTCTGTATATTAGGAGATACATTGTTCAAGATAGTTACAAACAACTTTTACTACTTTTACTTTCATATTTATGTTAAGCATATGGGTAGAAATGTTTTTCCATGTTTTGTTTACTCATTTTCCCCGTAAGATTCTAAAACATTCATTTTGCATCTCTTTCACCTTTTTGATACCAGTGTTTTAATTTCTAGAAGTGATTAAAAAAGAAAAAAATAAAAGGAGAGGCATGAAGCAGCCTGATTTCTGAGAGAGATGGCATCTAGCAATGGCATCATGTAGTTTGGTTTCATGGTTGCTTCCGTAACATCAAATTAGGAAAATAAATTAAATAATAAAGTATTCAACTGTATTCAAGTGTATCTCAATTCAGAGCTAATGTTCTGTGTGAGGTACTCCTGTAGTTTTTAAAATGTTACAGGTATCAGGCATTTAAAATAATTGTTGCATTCCAGTCTTTGTTGAGATAACAAGCAGATACCAGAATTTTTTCCGTTTTTCTTTACTGTTGTACAGAGTGAGAAGAAAGTACTTTATTCTTCTACGTGAGGTTTAAGAAAGCGTGCATACTTTCACAAATTGACTGGGGTGGGTGGTGTGTGTTTTCACAGTCTTGGAACTCTTAGGAAATTCAGTGACTACTTCACTTAATTTTGTAACATTCCTTCTTTGTAGGTCAGTGACTGAGACGTTTTTGTTTGCAGTTCTTTTGTCTACCTTCACTACTTTACAATGCTTGTGTATACTGGGACCAAACATACAAGCGTGGATACGGGTATTTAGTAAAAATGGGTAAGTTCTAGTCTAAAGTTTCTGATTTTACCCAGAACAGAAATGTGCAGAATTGATGTAAACAACATATCATGGAATTGTTTTGTAAAGAAAGGAAAATGTCTGGAATGATGGGTGGCTTTCATATTGGTAATTACACGTTTATGAACGCTTTCCTGACAAAGAAAATTCTTATTTACTTTGAACACATTGATTCAGAACAAAAAAGCTGCTTCTTTTTGGTGTCCAGATATTAAATCTCACTATATATGTGTTTGAAGGAATTAAAGTTTCAAACATGCAATTTGCTGGTGTAAAACCACTGTGCAGTATAGCACAATGGCTAGGAAATAAAGAGACCTGAGACTGAACTCTGAAGGGAAACTCTTGCCCCTGATCCAGTGGTACCTTCATAAACACAGCTTTTGAAGTTGGAATAACAAGCCAAAACAAACACTATTTTAACAGTATTTTTAACTTGAATAAAATGGTGAAAATTATATGTAATCTACTGTGGTGTTAAGTATGTAATGTTTACCCTTGCTGTTCTTCAAATTTCAAAGAAAGCTGTTTCCAGTTTTGGAGCATTAATGTTTTTCAAGAGTATGTCTAAAGTAAAAAGAGCATTTTTACTTCATTTTCACCCCAGTGACAGCCATAATGTGTTGTGGGTTTTTTTTTAATTATTACTTTATTGTAAGAAGTTTGAAAAATTTATACTTACCCACATATTTGTAGTCTATGTGCACATAAAGTGTGTGAGGGAAGTAAGAAAAACTTCAATTCTGAGTAATGAAGTTGTAAATAGGGCTCTTGTCACTCCTGCATAAGAGCCTTTAAGAAATCAGTTTTTGGTTGCTGATTTTTATTGGTCTCCTTGGAGACTGTTTATTTCAAATCAGTAGTCTGAGTAATTGGGTTGAATTTTCTGGTATAATAGCAGTTGTGTCACCTAGGTAGGAAATAGATTTTATTTGGAGCTTGTCAAAAAATTGTATTAAACAATAACTTTAGGGCTCCTGGTTTTTATTTTGCCCACTTCATCACTTGTTTGGGATCTGCATAGTCTTACAGACTTGGAAATACTCTTTGTAAAGGTGGGCATCACCAAAGAGGTGTGTTGCTTTGTTATTTCAGTCCTGCCACAGCGCAGAATTCCAGATCTTGCCTGTATAAAAACTGTCTTAGTAAGTTCTGTTATATTAACTAACCTCTTAATTAAGACGTCACTGAAGCAGCATTTGATGTACTGTATTATTTAAAGGGGCTAAATAATTACTTTAGGCTTTAAAAGAACTTTGTGCCATTAATGGTCATTTATCATCTTGAATATTGCTGGTTTTGCCTGCAGAATAGTTTAAGTTATAGTTTGCTTATAGTGTAAAAAAAATTAAGAAACCTATAAAACTCAAAGTTTATAAATGTTTCTGCAGTTGTTAGCTTCATGCAAATGATGTGATGGGTTAATGTGTTAAAGAACACCTGCTAAAATCCCAAAAGGTCACATGCCATGCAGAAAAGAGAATACTCAGAACATTGTTCCTGCAGGATCATGTTGGAGGACAAGCTGGTTGTATTTGAGTAGCCAGTGTCCATACTGTGGAGTCGTTGAGTTAGAAGCTCAGATGGTTGCCAGACTACCAATGGTTCTACTTCACTTGGGCACTGTGCCTTGCTAATTCTGTTGTTTTGCTTTTGGACCCAGTCTGATACTGCTCTGCCATATGGTAGAGCAGTATGTGTGTAGGTTTAGCAGATGATATGTCTTTTGGGTTATAAATGTACCTCATTCAGTCCTTGGTATGTTCTGCTAGCTCTTTCGCTGCTCTAAGGCTGTAGTGAATGTTCTCTCTCGTGCTGCCTGACAGCTCTCTGCTTAGTTATTCAGCATAATTTTCTATCTGCATACTATCCTAAAGTTTCTAGTTAAACGAGGATCTTTTCCCTTTAAAAAGAACTCTCAAGCCAGTAGGATTCAGTTGAAATCAAGTGTTGTAAGTTAGAGGGATGGGGTTATTGTAGAAGAAACAGTTCCTGTTTCTGCTCAAAATGTCAACATTGCACTGTAACTATTATAATCTTTATGACCTTTGTTTTGCAAACAATAAAAAAGTGTTTGCCTTACAGTTGCGAGCCCTTTGGTCAGTATCAAATGCAGCAGTGAGTTCGTGTACTCAGAAGTAAAGTCAGAACTGTTAGGCTCTTCAAAACAAGGTCTAGGGTTAAAGCTGTCATGTCTGCTATCTAAACAGCACGTGGGATGTTTGGAGTTTACTATCCAGCTAGGCTTATAGCTATAAGAACTCCCATTTCTTTTCTTCTGTTGGTTGAAGTTGAATTTGTGTTTATAATCTGAGATATAGAGAACTTAAAGATTCAGATCATCTTACCACACTGATTTGGAGCCAGGGATTTGAGTCTGCTGCTTCTGTCTCAGAGCTGTGCCCTACCGTGTTCTGGACTTCTGTTCTTGCTGCTTAACTGGTACCGAGTTACTCAAACATTCATAGCTTGATAAAAGCGTCACTTGGTAAACTGATGATGGATAATAAGTGCTTATCTATTAAACAGAAACCCAGCTTTGCCAAAATTTTTGAAGTTATAATGGTAGAAGGCTGTGAACTAAGAGCTGGAGTCATTAACATCGGTTATGACTTATGTGCCGTGATTGGTGATGCAGGAATTCTTAGCGTGCAGTAAATTTATCCTGCAGCCAGTGTACTTGAGCTTGGATGCAGTGTTGCTGATGGGCTGCAACATCTGAGTTACATTAATTCCCAATGTTTCCTTTTTCAGTTGATTGAAATTTGCTTTAGAATATTCACGTAGTGTACTTATATTTTTAAATATTAAATTGTTGTAGACATCGAATAATAACAAAGTAACTCCACCATAGAGTACTTTGTGACTTTGCTTGCTCGTTTCTATACAATCCCCTGCAACCCCTTCCTATCCGCTTTTCCTAGCAATGCACACAGTATCATGGTGATATTTTAAATTGCTCAATCAAACAGTGTTTCAAGTTCAATAGGAGTATTTCCAAGTAAAATAAATTAGCTTTTGCATTAAGCATTTCAAGGGGGGAAAAAAACATCTTGTTAATGTGTGATATAGAAAGATTGTGATTATAGCTAAAATATGCAACTTATGTTTTACATATAGTGTGTATCTCTTAGGAGAAACCTGCATGCTATTTATCAAATATACTGATTTTTATATCTGTAGTCTCACAAAATCTTGGGAGAAATCATATCTAGCATTCTGACATGGTAATTTCTACTGCTTTTGAAATCTCATAACACACTGTTCTTACAGAGCTATGTCCATCTGGGAAAACAGTCTACAGATTACTACCATGTTCAGTATACTAGGAGCTTGGTTTGGAGCATTTCCTATTCCTCTTGATTGGGATCGGCCTTGGCAGGTCAGTATCTGTAGTTTTATCATAAATATAAAAATACTGATTTTCTATATATGCATGCTAGACAGAAGTGCTTTTTTGAAACTGTACAGTTATATTGGACTTATAAGCTGTTCCTACAGGGTTATGCCAAACATTTAAGATGTTATGGGAAGCACCTATGCTTACAGTATAGGGATGTAAAATGCAGAAGTATTACCTCCCTTTTTAATAGGTTCTTTGTTATAGATTTATGAGTATCTGTTGCATGCAAATTTTATCATGAAATAGAGCTGTAAGGATTTAGCTATGAAGAAGCTAGACGACCAGGAGCAGAAATGTGAAATGATGAAGATGGCTCCAAGTTGGTCTGCCTTCAGTCTGGTGTCTTTTATTGTTTATGGGTAGGGAAGATGCTTTCCTAGTGTTTTAGTTCTCCTCTGTCTTCCATAAAAACACTTAACAGAATGCATTTTAAATGGATTTGGATTGATTTGTGGAAATGGTGCGGCTGAAGCACTGTACTAAAAACTTGCCTTCTGATTTCAAAGGAAGGCAGGCATTAGCTTTGTAGTTGTACAATAAAAAATGTGAAGCTGGCATTGCAAATTCTGTCTTTATAAATTCAAACATCTGTGCTATTTTCTTAATACTTTTGTTGGCATTGATTCCATTAAATATCACTAAAGTCTGTAATTGCCATAAAATTATGATACTAGTAATGCTTTTTCCTCATGTCCTTGGTGGATATTTTCTTTCCTCTGGTTACCAAACTCATACACTCTCAGCTGAATGCTATCTACTAGGCCTGTTCTTAAGCAGGTGGTTTCAAAGGTTTCTTTCAGAAATCAGTGTAACAGGCAATACACTTTTCCCTCTGATATTGTAGAGACATTGTGGCTTACACCTGCAACGGAAATTTGTCTTCCATAAGTAGCCAACAGCCTGCGTACATGCCACCAGCCTTTCTTTACACCAGTGTAATGAGATACAAAAATTTCTATTTCAAAAATAATAGTAAAGGAGTAGGTTAATACTTGAAGTAAAAAAAATATATATACATATATAAAAAACCAAAACAACAGGTTTTCTTCTCTGAAAACACTTGGTTTTATTCTTATAAGATGTTTCACCATCAATCTGATGTAGGTATGCAGTGGCAGTAGTTAAGTGTTCATGGCTGTGAATGTCATCCAAAAATCTAGGCATTCATTGAAATGCAATCTCTGATCTTCTTGGGAAGTCTCATTCACCTTCCTGTTCCAATGACAGGCAAGCACTTCTTTTCTTGCTCAGCTGGGGTTTTAAAATGGCATCTCACATCTGGCACATTTTATTTTATTCCTGTTCTTGCAGCCAAGATTTGTCACAGTGTCTTCCCTGTCACCTGGGCTTTGACTCGATCTAGAATTGTTAGTGAAAACTTGCATTTATATAGCATATAATGGCATGTTGTCCATTTCCGTGCTTTATTGACATTTGTCAAAAAAAAATCTAAAATGCTCTGTCTCCTCTTTGGCTGATGTAAGTGAGCTACTCCTATGGGTTGCAAGTATAGAATTTGATCTATATGAACAGTTGTGTGCATGAATACTGATGGCAGAAAACATCAGTCAGCATTTAGGATTAGAGTAAATCCATATACATGTTTTTTGGATTATATTCAGTAACCTAAAATATTGAGTGCTATCTGACACATCCAAGAAACTCATATAGGACTGCTAGATATGGTGCAGGACCTAAAGGAGACTCATCACCTTTCAGAGCAGTAGCTGGAAACTAGATAGAATAATGGAATCCTGGAATTGTACTGGACACACACGTTTAAACCAATGAATGCTTTCTGTGCACGTGGCTACTTTCTCTTCTAGACAGATTGTATGTATGTGCACATGCACAAAATCTCAGACTTTGCTAATATGCCATGTATAAAAATGTCACCTCTTATATACCAATGATATAAGGAAAACTTCATCATTAAGTCAGTAGGTTCTGACTAACAAAACAAATACACTTTGAGATTAAGGCAGATACTTTAAGTAGAGTTAATTTTTTATTTCACAGTCCATTCTCCCGTCTTCTCACAGCAGGATAGACAAGTTTGGTAATGGTCTGGCAGCTTTTCCTGTTTGAAAACTCTTGAAGTCAATAAAAGCCAAATACAACTGACAAAAATTAAGCTCTCAAATATATACTTAGGCATCTAAAAAAGATATTATCTGATGCCTCAGAACAGAAGAGCGTCTGCAGAAACCTCAGATTCGGTACCTGGTCAAATACCTGTTTCTGAGCATGAACGCTCCCCAGAGCAATTCAGGCAGAAGCAAAAACTAAACCTGCATTTCCCTCTTCCTTCACTGTCTCCACTTCTGACATAATCCTGGTGCCAGAGTTGCCAGGGGAGAATTTCTGACTATCAATTCCTGCATTGAAGCAATTTTCCTATGCTTAGATCCAAAGCATTTGCTGTTGTGTTCTTTCCCTTAAGTTCCCCTAATTTTTCCTCTGTTCCCACTTTTTTACCTTCTATGTTGTAGGGTTTAAAATAGTGGGGTGCGGAAAGAAATCTTGCTTTCCATTTTGTGTCTGAACAGCTTGATCATGACTTTAATTGTCTGAACAATACAAGAGCAGACCTAGAGAAGTTTATTTGTCAGTCCTGCAGGCTGCCGCTTTGAAAACATTTTTTTGAAAAGTATAGTTTTGAGTGCTGCTTTTTTCTTTCTTTTTTTTTTTTTTTTTAAGATCTGCTGTTTAAGGGAAAATGAAAGAAGCTGTTTTTTAAATGTTGTGTAGATTTAAAAGTCAAATTATCTCAACAAAGCAACACACTGAAGCACCAAAATGGTAGCAAATCCTCAAGGTAGAGATGAACCTCTTTTAAAGTAACTTGTTAGACATCCTGTTCACAACTCTCAGAAGTTTTTAGTCGCCTGTTAATAATTTCATATTTTTTGAAGGTGATCTTTTAAATATTGATCATCAGAACAGAAAAAAAAAAAAACATTCTGGCCACAGATTTTTAATACTTGCACATAAAATACTGCTTTCCAGGTCAGCCAAACTGAGATATGTCTGGATCAGGTTCTCTGGAAACACTGAACTTCATGCAACAGTTGACTTAAGCCTTGTATTTCTGTGCCCACTGAATAGTATGGATCCAACAGTGCACATGTTGAGTCATACACAGTAGCTCTGCATTTCTGTCTCCAGCATTCAGAGCCAAGAGACATTTCTGTTGTTTTTCAGAAGCTCACTGAGAACTAGCGACAAAACTCCTTTTTACAAGAGTGCTCCTTTTTGCTACCTGTTGTCAGGTGACTGCAGAAACTCATAGTAGATTCTTTCACTGTAGCAATGAAAGAAGGGAAGTGCTTTCTGTGTTATCTTCAGCCAAAGGCAGGGGAAAAAGAATGGCTCTCATGAAGGATTCTGCTCTTATTCCAGATTTGCTTGGTTTGGGAATAAAATCTTTAGTGAGGATTGCCTGTCTCCTGAGTGGCTGATCTAACCACTGCCTTACCAAGCACACAAAAAAATACCTGTGCATAATGCAGTTGCAGAAAGAAGTTCTTTGTTTTAAAAATTATAACGGTTTTTTGTTTTATATTTTATTATGTTTTAATTATATAAATATTATAATAGTTTTTATTATAATTCATTAAAAAATAATCCCCCAGAAGACATGGACTAGCAGTGTTTTGTGCAGAACCTCATCCAGCTGGTCTGCTTAAGGGAACACCTACAGACTAAGTCCAAGCAAGGTCTAGGGAAAAAAAAAATCACGTATATTTTGATGTAATCAGGGTAAGTAATCAGAGCCCAGTCAAAACCAAATTACTTTTAGGCATCTACATGAATAAAGTATTAAGCTGTTTTGCATCTGACATCAGCTGTTTCTCGTATTAGCCTAAAAGCAGAGAGCTTGGGGATTATGATTTTGGATTTACCCTTCTCAGATTCAAAAAGGGACTCAAACAGAGTAACTTAGTCTTTGGGCTCAAGACCAGCTTTTGAGATAACAAAAGGTTTACTTAGTGATTGTTTTCCTTCTTGTATATTAGACTTTTTGTAGTAAATTATTTTTATTTTTTTAAAATCTGTAGTGGAAATGGTTACACTTTAGAACAGGAAAATGTGATTTAAATCATATTATATGGCAAGACTAAAGTGGTAGTAATCATTTCAGACAACTGCGTTATGCGTTAAGGCCTTTTGGCCTGCCTGTTGCAAAATGTGGATATGATGTTTCTGTTTGTTATGGTTAGTGTTTGTGGTTTAACAACACATTCTGGGAACACAGCTGCATTTGTACCTTTAGCTTCAGACAAGTCATTATTTAAGGAGTGTTGTGGACAAGACAAAATTGGTACTACAGTAATTGGATGGGTCAACAATAGTTGAGAAATATCCCATGATGAAGCAAACCACAGGGTTGCTGCTGCCCTTGTGCTCTGTTTGTAGCTCTGAAATGCTAAAAGTTGGCAAAAACATCTGCCATCCAGCAGATGCAGAAATGTTCTTTGAGCTTGGAACAAAAGATGTCATTGCTATTCATTTAGCACTGTTAGAACAATAAAATAGTTAAGCACCATGTCTTGAATTGATATATTTTTCCATTTGATCAGGATTTAGCACTTGAACAAATCCAGTGTCTACAGTTTAAACTGTAGACAATTTCAGAGTGTCTACAGTCTACTTCTGAATTGGACTGCAGTCCAATTCAGAGTGGAATACGTAAAGCCACTTCTGTAAAGTGCATTTTTGTTCATAGAAATGGCTTCAAATGGAAATGGCCTGTAGTAGCTCACCAGAAGCAGACAAGGGGTTGAAGGAAAGAGAGTACTGAGGATGCTGGAATTCCAGTAGATTATTGAATAAAGCTGCTTACACTTTTCTGTAAGGCACCTGTTGTCTGAATTACCACACTGATACATGTGGCAGTTCTTCTGATGTCACTTAAAAGAAAAAACAAATGAGGGCAACGTTTGGGTAATTTTTTCCTAATCTGTTTCCCAGTCCTTAGCTGTCTGTATTGGGAGTAGCATCATTTCCTGCAATCTTAATAGAAGAACTGAAAAGTTATCTGGCACTCATGCCTTTATGTCGTGGTTGAGATCTATTAGTAGAAGCTAAGAAGTTCACAGTACCATTACATGTATCTTACCTGATCAGATGTCAATATGTCTCTTACCTCTTTCACTAGAATTTGGTTTTGCTTCGAAGTACTTCAGAATTCTGTAGAGTAAACATTGTATGAAATTCATCATCAGGAGTTCCAATTTATTGCTAATGGCTAAAACAAAAGTGCTACTTCATCCCAAGTTAATCATGAAACAAATCAAGCGTATTGTTTCTTTCCACGTACCTCTTGTGACATGCAACAAAACTGAGATGAATACAGATGTCTTGGAAAATCTTCACTTTATTTTCCATGTTTGTATTTGAAAAATATTGCATACAGGGGATGTTCCGATTAGTGGGCCTGGCTGCATTTAAAAATAATAATGTAAAATGCATTGTTTTTTTAATACAACAACTTTATGCTAAGTATTACTTAATACGTAATATTGTTATGGGAATAAAATTACATTATCTGAATGTTTCAGATTGAAAATGAAAAATATAGAAAATATATAGAAAAATATAGAAAAATATAGAAAGCATTTATGTTAGGAATATAAAATATATTGTTGAAAGTCATTTGGTATCCTGATGATTTATTGTTTTTCATTATTCTGTTGTTGTTCTTAAAGAAACTTTTTTTTCCTTTTATACATAATTTGGCCATCCCTATTGTTCCTCTGCTAGTTTTCAGAAAAACTTATTTTGTAATTATGCCAAACAGTTGGTCATTGGCCAGGGAGGACTACTCTTAGGTTGTTCCTGGTTATAGGTCTGCAGAATTAAGCCTGTCTCAGAGAAGGGTAAAGACAGTTGCCTTACAGGAATGTAAGTTACATTTCTGTACTTGGAAAAAGAAGGGGGGGAAACACCACACCAAAACTCACCAAAAAAGGCAAACCAAAACACAAAAAAACCCCAAAGTTTTCCAGGCTTTTCCAAGCTGCAAGACATGTTTCAGTTTATTACAAGAGTCAGACTGGTAGAACAATTTTGCCGATGTTCAGAGATTACTGCCTAATTCTTAAACAATTTTTAAAATACTTTGCAGCACTTAATTATGGTCATTTAAATAAGGCTGTTCTAGGCGATGTTGAAAAGGTTTGAAGAGTTGTACATCCATCCCTAGTTGCCTCTAGCCCTCTGATGCACAGTGGGCATGGGAGGGTTACAGTTCGTTAAGGACATTTCTGGCAAAGAAATAGAAAATAACTTCCTTTGTTACAGTTGCTCCATTTTTTTTTATTTTTTTTTTTTTTTTGTCACATTACTTATTTCAAGTTGGTGGTGTACTTTTAGTAACAGCGTGTGATCATGCTCCTGGCTTCACGTGTCACCTCAGAAGTGGCACCTTAAAACACACCACCACTGAAACAGAAGAGGATCATTTAGGTGTTACTAGACACATTGTGACACATCCTTTCTCTGCTCAGCCAGAGGTAATTTAGCTCCAGAACATGATGGTGTAATTAAACAACAAAACCTTATCAGCGCGCTCTATGTGCAGTGGAACTAGTATTCCAAACACCCCGTTTATCGTTGACAGCAACTGCATTTTGGAAATTGTGAAGTTCCTGGATTTCTTGCATGTTTTAGTAACAGATTTTTAAAACATGGTCCTGGGTTTACTGTGTGCGTGCCTACCCATCCATCTTGTCGCTTTATTTTGATCTGTAGTACCTGTTACTATGATAAAAAAGTGACTTTGAAAGAATATTCTGGCTACAGTGTTTTCATATCATTAGATAAAAGTGAAATTGAAAGTGAAAATTCCATATTATACCAGATACTACAAACCTAATAGGTAGTGCTGATGAAACTCAAATGAGTTGATTGACTGCCATGTAATTTAGCCAATATGACTGTAAATATCAGCCTAGATATCTCTCAGACACTTGTAACCTGAAAAATAATCTGTATCCAATGACTGGGTAGTTTTTGGTGGATGCTCATGTAAGCTGAAATAGAACTATAAACTTTCACACTACTTTGTTATTCTTAACACAACTCAGAAGGTTTCATCTTGTATTTGCTTTTGGATCTACTATGTACGGTGAAAGTTTTGTTGTAAAAGAAGTTGCTTTATGTGAGTAGAAGGGATAATATCCAGTGTTTGAATTTTTTTAAACAGAGGTAGAAGCTTGTTCCACTTCAGTGTGGTTATCGTTGTTTATTTAATGATAGGTTTTCTTAATGTAGGCCTTAATGGTGAGATCAAAGGCAGTTCTGCTTGCTCTAACTTTAGAACACAAATCCACAAAACCAACTTCTAGTTACAAATGCCAACCAGAAAAAATCCTCACGCTTTCTTCTCCTCAGCACGTCCTTGTCAACACACACATTCTGTACGATGTGATAAGACACTTCTAGTTAACATGTGCATGCAACCAAAATAGATTGAAGGCATGTACTCAAATTTTTAAGACAGTACAGACTAAACAACCAGGAATTTAAGGCATGTTAGAAACAGGGAGAGAAAGTAATTGTGCTCATTTATTCAGTTTTAAAATGAAACAAAAATTTTTACATAGCTTTCTAATTGACAGGCAGAAATGGGTCTTTTGCAATAGTAAGCATACAAAAAAATCGAGTTTAGGAATTGAGAAAAGCACTCATCTAAAGAGTGGGACCAGTTTATTTTAAAAAAGTAAGTACAGTAGGTTGCCTCACTGTATTTGCATTTGTATAATTAAAGTTCCAGCAGCTGTTTACTTTATAATATCCTTAAAAACTTTACTAGGGTATTGCTGCTCTAACCTATAAGCATCTGGCCTTTATGTCCTTATCAATGCGTACGGAATTTCCATTGCATGGGATGCAACTACAGACTTGTAAGAGATGTCAAATCTGTCATGCAGTCAGAATTCTGCTTTAATAACCACATGCATAGTAGAGCAGAGCTGGATGCCTTGCTGGGATCCTGCAACATGCTCTGCTTTCCATGCAATATGCTAAGCGTTCTCACATCAGTTCCTAGGTCTTCTCAGGAGCACTGACGAAACTAGCTCAATTGTGTTCTGAAAGGCTGGCAATTCCTGTTTTGAATCCTTGTTCTTAAAATGAGTTCTAATATATACTAGAAATCTTGACGTTCTGCAGTGTGCATTCATCTAGCCTAAAGAAATCTCTGTTAAGTTCTATCATTACTGCCAGATGAAAAGGCAAAAAGAAAACTTGAACAAATAGCAGAAGTCAGGATCGTTTTGCATTAACCACTGGCTCATGCTCTGCCCCTTAAGATGCAATTTTTGTGCTTGTTAAGCACGTAGGTGGAGATTTGCTTCTGCCAAGCTGCTGTTCAGTTTCCTAGCAATCATATGCAGGTTGTTTTCCACATGCATTTGATACATAAACTGACTATTCCTGTATTGGGCTGTAAGGGTGGTGCTGATGCTTCCCAGCTGCTGGGACAGACAAGGCGTTTCACGACAGCTTCCTGAAGAATGTTCTGTCCTGGCTCCCGTGTTCCCTACACTCTTGTCTCCAGATCATTTACCCCTCAAAAAAAGTGTGGTTAGGCCATGTTCCCTAACATCTTATTCCCCTGCTGCTAACCCACCCTAGACATGACATCAGTACTGGATATGTCAGCTTCCTCATGGCAGAAGGGAGCATAAAGTAGAAGAAAGCAAGCTGAATAGTTCTCGGGGGAGGAGAGGGGTGTATCAAAAGTTGCATACTTTAAATAAGCAGAATGGAATCTCTTAGAACAGGCAGACGGATATTAGCATCTTAGATTTTTATCACACAGAGGCAGCTTGTACCAAGTCAGGGAAGCTAACCTAAGTTTAAGATACAAGATGAAAGAGAGGGCAAAAGCAGACCTATCAAGAAATTTGTTTAAAAAGGTCCAGTGGAAAGAGATTGGGTCTAAGAAAAACGAGGCCAGCAGCTAATGCAAAATAAAGCAACCCGCTTTCATAGACAGACAAAAAGCCTATGCAAAGGCTGTCATTTTAGTGCAGCTGATGTGCTTAAGAGCTATGTCTTAATCTGCCTTGGATAACTTACTGCTTTAGATATACCCATGGTTGCATCTGGCTACGTGTAGCTTACGGGCCAGCAGTTCAGAACAAAACTGGTATCGTTGCCTGTTTGTTAGGGGAGGTTTTTGCCCTGCTTTGAGGGTTGGAGAAAGTAGCATAAGGACAGTAATGCTTATAAGTTCAGACTTTTAACTTCTGTGCTTAGGGAGTTTTCAAAAGGCCAATCAAATGACCTTCAGAACTGCTTTGGGCCACCTGACCAGCATAATAAAAATGAGTACCTGGCCCAGTACCCTTCTGTTCTGTCCCACTCGAAGGAATGAGGTGGTGCTGCTTCTGTGTCTCACTCGCAGTCAGTGAGGTGGAGCGTTGTGTGGTTTCTGCTCTTTGCCCTCTGAGTCAGCTGCCACCCATGAAGGTTAGATGTCAGAGTCATGTTGAGTGAGACAGCCTGAAATTTCTGTGAGGTAACACTGATTTTTAAAAAAGCAAAGCAGAAGTTGAATGTTTTGGAAGGCAGACAAAGGCATAATTAACATTAAAAGTTACATAACTATTAAAAAACCACTCTCTGAGTTGCAGTTCAGTTGGGTAAAAGAAGCTACAACAATCATCAGAGACCCTTTTAATCATACCAACAATTGCCCACTATACACAAAATGCTGAAAGATACAGGGTCAGTGGGCCATCAGGGATATTGACTCTAGTTAAGGGAACGTGAAAGATTTGAGAGTCCAACATTTACTTACACTTCTGAAAAGCAGATAGGCGGCTACAGATTCACCTAATGTAGGTAAAATTTAGTGAAGGATCACTGAGAGAATGTGACGCAAAAAGACCACTGAGTTGTAAAGCCTCTGTCCACAGTTCTGTGGATATTAGAGTGGAATTTGACTTCATCAGTGGATAAGAAAGTACGACTCCTGTTCCAGCTGATCATTACTGAGTGAGCAGATAGGGTTGCGGGGACTTTTTTTTTTTAAGTTTTGTCCTTTAGACCTGTAATAGCCTGCAAAATGCTAGACATAACTTGATTGCATTTCATTTAAAGGTTGAAAGATCCACCTGAACTGTAAGTTTAGCCAAGGCCACAAACTCATGTGAGTTTTAAATATACATAATATCTTATCATGCCAAAGCATCTCAAGGCTATTTATAGATGATCTACAATATCGCTGTTGAATGAATGAAAAGAAGCAAGTCTTTGGTTTGAGAGGCAACAGCCAAAATATTCAGCAACAAAAAACAAGTAGCAGAGACAGAATGTCCAGAAATGGAAGAATGAAACAAGGTCAATAAAGAGTACCTAAGGCACCTTGTTTAGTCATCTTTGCTACACTCCTTAAGACCTCCAAATAATATTTAAAACTGCAAATGCTAAGGAATGTGAAGATGAATCAGCTGAGGAGACTGCAAAGATGAAACAGCAGAGGACAAAATACGTTACTCTTACTCCTAGTTACAATTGCCATGATCAAAGGATGCAAATAAATATATTTCTCCAAGTGATAATGAAGTAAGGAGAAGAATCAGAGCTAGAGAAATGAATGAAAGGAGGAACCGGTACCATTAAGAGTAAGTTAATTTGATGTTCATGAATTGCAAATCAAAATAAAGTAGAATGGAAGGCTGGACACTGAGATGTGTACATCTTTCATGTCCAGTGCATTTCTCAGTCTCAAGTACTATAGAAGGTGGAAATATTCCCCCCTAATTTAAAAAATAAAAACACAGTAGGAGAGTGTAGTGTGTACTTCCTTCAGGAATGTGCACTCTCCAGCAGGAAGTGCAAAATTGTCCTTGCAAAAAAATGTATGCAAAGCAGAATTTTGAAGAGGGATGGGAATTCAGTTTATTCCATGCTAAGGAGTAATTCTTAATCACCAACTTAGTTGAGACTTTAATCAAATGCAGTATGTAGCTGATTGGTAATACAAGCTACATCTAAGGACAGACTGTTGAAGTTTTGCTTTGGCCCCTCCTCCCTGCAAATCAATACCAATTTACAAAATAAAAGGGGGCAGGGAAGGAATCACGTTACTTCTTTGCCTCAGTACTAGATGGTTTGTGAAGGTGAGTCAGCTGTATTGAGTCAGTTCCCTGTTCCTGCACTAAGAAATAGAGCTTATAATTAAAGCTCTCTTTAACATAACTGGCTTACTACGTGTTTGCTGAACTGGGAGCAAGATGTTCAGTCAGTTTCCAAACTTAGGTTCCCTCCTTCCTGCTAGGCAGAGGGAAATTCAGCCCTTTGCCTACTCACCAAAACCCAAAGAAAGAAAAACCCTCTATCCATCTCCGTTTCTGGCCTCATTCAAATATGAGTTTGTTTATACACACACGCCTCTAAAAATTTCAGAATGCTGAGAGAAATTAGAAGGAGGAACTGCCAAGAAATCTGTAGGCTTCCAAACACGTGCAGCAGAACAGGGAGTTGGGTTAGCTGAACGCTTCAGGGGATATAAATACTTCTAAGGTTTTCACATAGATTTGGGAATATCAAACTAAAGTCTGCGATAGCCAGAAGCCTGGTTACATTTTAATGCGTATCAATTAAAAACTGTACAACAGCATTTAGTGTTCATGAAGATGATTGTTACACTTTTGGCATTTTTAGGAAAGCACGTCAAGCTTTAAAGTAGAGTAAGACCATACTGTCTTTCAGTACATAGATTACACTGAGAACTTGTGCTCGCCAAGTACAAAAAACCGCAAACGTTTTCCTCATGGTCTGCTTTTACCTTGTGTTCTCCCCTCAGGTGTGGCCCATTTCCTGTTCCCTCGGAGCTACCTTTGGCTATGTGGCTGGTCTGATTATTGCACCTCTCTGGATACACTGGAATCGGAAGCAGCTTACATACAAAAGCAGATAACTGGAGCAAAGAGAGACAAGGTATTTCTTTGTGCAGATTCCATACAGACTGTGCAAAAGTTGTTGTTTTTATAAGATATATATATGTGTGTGTGTGTGTGTGTATGTATAGTCAAAGCAGAAGAGGATCCAAATTCATTTAGAGTATTTCAGGCCAAGCATCTCCACTCAATAAAGTCGCATAGATGCTGTTTCAGCACGGTGCAGTTTTTGCTTCCTCTAGACTATGTAACCCTGAGAGATTGTACCTTCCAGTCTGAATAAAATATTTGTCATAGATGTGGTGGCTTCTTATTGTCAGTTCGTTGAGATTGGTTTTATTCCTCTGGATTTCACTGGTTGTAGAAGGCAGAATCGTAGTTTTAACTTTCAAACCTGGAACAAGTTCACTGTGTACTTAATGCATTGTATTTAAATTCAGTAGAATTTCACAGTAAGCCTGGCCATTGTCAAATATATTTCACGTGATCAGACAGCAGTTTACGCATCTTGAGCCTATTCTCTTCTTCACTGTGTGTTTCTTTGGAGTTAGAATGGCTATAATAGCTTCATCAAAAACGGTCTTCAGTCCTTTCTGTGTCAGAGCTGAACACTCCACATAGCAGTAGGCACCTATCTGTCAAGAAAATAAGTAAATTCAATAGCAATATATTTCAGCTGTTCAGTTCTATTTGTGCAATTCTGCTTCTTCTTTTTTTTCTTTTTTTTCCTATAGTGACACCACAATATTTGACTGTGATCTGGAACAGTTATCTGAATGTGCTTCCCCCACTAAAAGAACAGAAGATTTGTCTTTTGGCCAAAGATCTGGAATGTATTTAAGTTGGTTTGGTTTCTAAAGGAAGCCTATTAAATAAGCTCTTTGGATTGGCAGTGGGGTCCTAAGGTATTTTTGGTAACTAAACAGCAAAAAAGAATTACAGAATTACATGACCAATTTATGGTTCAAAAATAAGACTCTATAAATTAAAGTGTCCCGATAAGCGTTATCCAAGCAGTGTGTTTAAATGGCAGTATAGCATTCTCAAATTATTTCTTAAAGTTGCTTCTAACATTTTGCTTGAGCAAGAGAGATCCCTTTCAACCTCAGCCACTCTGTGATTTTAATTTTTTGCCTAATACTTACGTAATTTTTAGGTATTTTTATGAGTGTCTACACAGCAAGCTAGAACTATTACTAACAGGGAAGAGTTCTTACACCCATCTGCTTGTTAGCTATACTCAACAATGTAAGTAGATATTATCACGTGGTAACCAATCTTAAGGTTTCATATGTTGACTGGTAAAAGAATTGGGCAAAGTGATAAAGGAAGAAAAAGCCATTTGGAAATAGGGAGTTTTCCTTCTTTGCTACTTGCTTTCATTTAGTAGTATCCAGTTTACCTCTTTCGCTAGCTTCTGTCCTTGCTCCACAGATATGGGCTTCTCTTTCATATCGTTCAGTCTTGCCAGAGTTTTTGGGTCATCACGAAGATCAATCTATTAAGAAAGATTGCAGTCATGTTGGAATACTTTTCCTAAACAAAAGCCAGCAGGCTATACAATACCCTCTTTTTAAAGCAGAATTATTTATTTAATGGAGTATTACATGTTTAAAAATGGAGTTGTGTCATGAATGAGAATGTGGGCCCTTCCTGATCCAAAAGCACTGGAAATTTAAGCTCTGAACTACTACCTTTAATCCTTTTATCCTGTAATTCAGCTCTTTAATTAGATACGAGCATCTCAGAATACCAGAAAGTATACCCAGCAGCGGCAGAAAGATTAACCCAAACATAACACTACCAACATGTGTGTCACTTTGTAATTGCCCACAAGAAGCAAGAGGAAATTGTCTTGCTTCTCCCCTTGCTCCTTTGCTTCATCAAACGTTGGACGTGACCAACAGTTGCAGGCTGAAGTCATTCCAGTAACATGGGTATGAGCAGACCATTTTATTCCTTAAGTCCCATGACTTTATAGGAGGTCACAGAGGGATGCAGCCACCTTGCCACCCAGTTCATAATCCATATATTTTAACAAAATGGAGGTAGCTCATTAGAGAACAACTCAGATGTAGGTTCTTCTGCTGCTTGCTGGGGTTGTTCCGCCAAAGCTAGAAGGAGATGCTGCTCAGGTCCTGTTGGGCCTGAACTGCCAGCCCAAAGAAAAGGCACCATACAATGATCTGGATTGTTTAAATAAAATAGAATAGAACCAGATATACCTGTGTTCCTACTAGTAAAAAGGGAACATTAGGTGCATATTCCTTCAACTCCGGTACCCACTCTTCCTTCACATTTTGAAATGAAGCAGGATTTACCACTGAGAAGCAGATAAGGAAGACATCGGTCATAGGATAAGATAAAGGTCTCAGACGATCATAGTCTTCCTGAGAAAGAAAAATTCTGTTATCTGCAATATTAAAT
This sequence comes from Thinocorus orbignyianus, assembly GCA_013400375.1. NCBI lineage: Eukaryota > Metazoa > Chordata > Aves > Ciconiiformes > Thinocoridae > Thinocorus > Thinocorus orbignyianus. The sequence continues at coordinate 434,978 of VXBW01006914.1, forward strand.
TGTTGCTCGTATTTTGTTAATTTCAACAGTTATATTCACAAACTCTTCATATTTTGTTGAAGCAAACTTTCTGAATGTTTGCAACTATTCCTGGTTAGTGTGGCTGTTAGAGCAAAATCTGTATATGAAGGTAATTATATGTGAATATATATATATATATATAAAACCCCATGTGTTAATACCAATAGAAACTGTCTTCTGTACAAGAATATATAGAAGATTACCCTTTAAAAAGTTTTCACTTTCAAAAGAAAAAAAGAAAAGCTTATGGTTCCAACATACTTGCAAATCAAAGGTTAGCATTTGCTTGCCCAAAGAGAGTAAGCAGATGTGGCTGCTGTAGAGCCATCCAGGTTATACAAAGCTGGGCTATATTTAGGCTGTTTAACACACTTCCATGTTCTCTTTTGGAACATACATAGAGGTGATATTTAAGTCCCTCCTTAGAATTTCCTTTCTGTCTCTCAGAAACCATACTGTCCTGTTGCTAATCATCAGGGCAGATGAAGTAAGTACCAGAAGAGACCTCTTTTGTCCGAACTCTGCTTTCTGTAAGCAAGCCCAGCAAAGAGTGAGAAGGAAAGTTCAAGATCACTATCAGGGGAACATTAATGCCCTTTGCAGGGGTAGGGGGGGAAGAAGGGGAGGTAGCGTGAAAAGATTGTTATTTGGGTCATTTAGAATCATAGCATTTAAAGCCACCAGTGCCACCCACTGCCAGGGCATGCAATACCCCAGGCAGCAGAGGTACCCAGGAGGACTGTCCGTGCTGTAAACCAGAGTCTCTCTAGCAAGACAGAAAGTGGATTTTGCCATATTTTTTAGCTAAGTGCAGGAGGGAGCATGCCCCAGCTTCTCTCTGCAAGGCTTCCTTAGGTCTGTGGCAGTGAACCAATGCCCTACCAGTCCTACCTTTGCCTTTATCTTTTTTTAAACATAGATAACTCAGACTGAGCCCGGGCATTGCAGAGACAGTGAAGAATGCTGATGTTAGGCCTTCCCTTCCACAATAAACAGTTTATTACAGCTGCTGCAGCAGCCTCCCTCCTCCCCATACAAGCTCCCCATCTTAATTAAATCTCACAAATACTGGAATGATTTGTTCATTAAATGTAGAGACAGAAATGCAATTCAACTCCATGTTTTAAATGAGCCAGAAAATTAAATTTTCATTTCCTCAGCAACTGTCACATTACCAGATTACTAACCTGTAGTTGCACCCTCAAAACAGCCCTTCATTGATTAGCTGTCAAGGTTTTAAAATGGTGTCACTGGAATTTCAGAAAACCTGTGAAAACTTCCTCAGAACAGTTCCTGCTAGACCCACCTTTTTGTTTGGAAGCCAACAGGTATGGGAAGAGGGCTGTTCCCCTCCACATGAAATGGAGAAAAGACATGGGAACACGCACAGGAGCAGATTCTGCACTAGCCAGGAGTCAAACTGGCCAATGCTCTTCAGCATCTGCTTACACAGAATCCTCATTTGTCATCCGTGTTCTCATGTGCCAGTTTGATTATAGGCTCTGCTGCCAGTTCCATCAATAAGCCAGAGCATGCTTGGCTGTAAACACGGGCTCCCACTTTCACAACTGCAGTAACTGAAACTACTGTGAAACTCCAGCATTTGACAGGCCTTTGCAAAGATCAGTTGTTTCCCTGCTAGTGTCAGGCTCCTGTCCCGTTACAAAAATCCCCACTATTAACCATGCCTTTTCCACATCTATGGATGTTCATCGTGGAGCGCAGAAATAACTTTAAAAAAAATCACAACAGCAACTTGAAACTATTTAGCATTCAGTTCTTTTCTTTAAGCATTTTGTGTTTCACTTCTACTACTGAACGTAGTTCAGTCCTGCCCAGGATGTTTTCTAGGGTGGAGATCAAAATCCTAAAAGAACCTTCCCAACTGCAAATTACCCTGGTCCCTGGAGTACAAAATCTGCATGCAAGAACACACAGGCAGATCCGTCAGTTACTCTCAAATGCAGCTCTACTAAATCATATGTAGGGTATTACTGAAAGGATTTTCTTAAAAAAGGAAATTTAAACTCATAATTTATTTCTACTATGAGAGAGTTGCCTTCACTCTAGTCAGCATTTTCTAAAACTCTCACACCTGGGTTATAGCATATTGCTATAGAGTACTGCCTGCATTAGATACTGGAATGGAGAAAGCATTTCATTGTCACCAGAAATTACTGTTAGTCCCTTGACCTTAAAACACCTCTTAGTTAATCCACTTCAAATTACAGATGGGCCTTTTATTCATAGCAAATACTAATCGTTTTCTGATCTCAAAGGCCAGTTACATTTGCATGGTTTACTTCAAAACCTCCACATCCAGTTTATCGTTTGAAATCCCGATAGGTACAAATCCTTGCACATTTAGCCGCATCTTGTTACTGCACCCAACTTTCCAGCCATTCATCAGCACTCCTCTGGGAGCAAGCAACGGTGCTGTTTTTTAAGGCCTGTATGTTGCTGAACTCTTTTCCTGTCCCTGCATCTTATTTATTTATATGCGTTTTGATTTGTCCCCTCTTCCACCTGCACTGGGCAAGCTGCAGGTCCATCCTCTGTAATCAAGAAGTTAAACTGAAGGCAAATACAGTGTGACCAGACACATTGTGTACCACAGCCAAAGACATACGTGGTGTCCACTACCCCAACTTCACTGCATTTACACTTACATTATCAGAGAATTTGGCCGTACCCTCTTGAAATAAGTCAGTGCTGTCAGGCTCTCCCTTGTTTGTGCTATGAAAATTAGGTTTGTATTGATACTAATGACAGCAGGTAATTCGAATAGAACCTCATTATTAGACTGGTCCTAGGTCCTCCAAAGAGACCCCCTGGCTGAAATGTTGCATCGAGCAGGTCATCTGTGCTTAAAGACTCCTGCTCCCCAACAGCCCCTCAGAAACAGCAGCCAAACCTGGAAACTTTCTCTGATGCACTGGGCCTAAATAACTGCTGCGCTTGGTAGAAGAATCTGAAATACCAAATGAATTTAAACTGAATATTAGAAAAGCCTGGAAAAGTCTGGTGCTTCAACTATCATTTATTTCCTAAATCTAGTGTAAGGGAAATAAATGTGATTTATTCTAAAATTTAAATGCAACAGCAAAATCTAATTATACTAGTCAGTCAACATAAATTCCAATTTGAGTGCATGTACACACCACACTCTACATCAATTAGGCTTCCAGTCTAATTGGGGGAGGCATTGCGTGTGTTTTTAGGCATTAAAAATATTTAAAGAATTTAGCTGGAATATTTTAAGAATGTGAATATGATGGGCCAGAAAGCCACCAAGGATCGAAATAGGCAGTACAAGTCTCAAGAACTCCAGGCTTTAATAGTGAAATAGTTCATTTTCCAACATACTCAGGACTTCAAAACAGAATTGTTCGCTGTTTGCTGAAGCAGATGAATACAGATAGAAAAACATGCTGAAAATCTGAGAGTTGTAGCAACTTTAAACAAATTGGATGCAAGTGCGTTGGCTTAATTAATGTTACATGGAGCTGTGATCCCTATAAAAGATACTACATTGCAGCAGGCCATCCATCATTTACCTTCTGTCTCTCTGGTAACCCAGGAGAGCTGCCAGTAGAGAAGAGACATGGAAAAGGAGACGAGATGCAGGAATGAATGACTTGACTTGGCTTCTCAGCTACAAACTGGGAAGAACTGTTTGGGGGGTTTGTTTGCTTTTAGGAGGGGAGAATGGAAATTCATGCTTTCACATTTTCATTTCAACCTCGTTTTGATATTCTGTAGGTACGTCTAGCATTGCCTTTATCTTAGCTCCTTGAAGTCCCTCCTTTACGTCTCTTTCCATGTTGCAGTCCATAATGATCTACCTCTCTGAGATTCTCTGCTGCCTTCTACTTGTAAACCAAATCACTGATTTTCACTGTATTTGGATGTTCAGGTGGATTTGTTTTCACATGTGCAAAATTTGCCTGTTTCTTTTCCTGACATTTTCCTGCTCAAAACCAGAGGTCTTGAGGAACTTTTTGTTTGCAGACTGAAGAATGGTATTACAGATCTGCAGTGTTATATTCTTCTTCATTTCAAGGGTTTGCTTGCGATAAGAGCAGAACGCAGTGCCGTATTTCAGGTTGTACAATTGATTCTGAACTAATACTTTTGCCCAATTCCACAGATATCAGCTGAGAGACATAGTTAAAAACCCACAAACCCTCTTCCTAACTCTGCCAGCGACACGATAGGTAGCCCTGAGCAAATTATTATCCTCTCTCTGCTTGCATCTTTCCATCTGTCAGGGTGCCCCATAGGGGGTTGCCACCTTAATAATGCATTAGTCTTCACAAAGCACTCCAAAAACCTTGGATGTGCACAGCTTGTGTGCAGTGGAGTTTTTTGTTTTTTTTAAATAAACTAAGATAAAGTGAAAACCAGCCGTTATTGACCCGCAAAAAGCATTATTTCCTTTTACTTATTAGAAAACTGAAGTAAGAGGTGCAGGCATACTGGGATGCCAGAGTACTAGAGCCCCTGCAGCTCCCCAGTTTTATGGTATCACACTTCTCCCTGCCCAAGTTAACGTGGTGGGGACAGGGGTCTGTAGCCCCTCTCTCAGTAATGCAAGACCACAGGCCTCTTCTGGAACGTTCTCTGGAACAGTATTAGGGCCTTTCAATCAAATTTAGAGAGATGAAGGCAATTAAAGGGGTTCCCTTTGTAATCAGTACCTTTCCACGACTTGATCAAGACTTTTGGGCAAGTTCACACCTCTCAGATCTGTTAAAGGCAGTGAAGATGTTAACCTAGATTTGTTTGATTTTTATTTTTTTCCCTTGCTAATATGAGGGCTGACATCTTTAAGTAAGGAGTGGAAACTGAATTCTGGTATGTCATTAACATTAGTGGCCTCAGCAAGGTGTCTCATGCTTCTGTTTTAATCCAGGCCTGGTGTTTTGTCCTCTCGAGGAACCAAAGGTTAATGATTCTGTGTGTTTTGCAGCTTAGCTTAGGAAAGAAATGTTAATGATACATCTCCAGTTACATCATACTGACATACTGGTATGAAGAGAAGGATAAGCCTATTTCTTTTCTGTTCTGAGAAAGTATAAAGTGGTTGGGGGCGGGGGGGGGAACAAAACAAAGCTTGCACCACTGGAAGGAAAACTGCAGCTCAACAGCTCTGGGTTTGTGATCTGTGTGTTAGCAACCATCTGTTGCTTTCACAGCTTACAACAGCAGTCGTCAGAGGAGGTTCTCGCTCCCAACCATCTGTTTTGAGAGGGGAAGCCAAAAATAGACATCAGGCAGAGTTGCTGGAGGAATCCAACCTTCATGCAGTGAAGGGTAACGCCTGCTGCTGCTCAAAGGGCCGCCGTGAGGCACGCACACGGAACGAGCCGCTTTCTGCAGAGCAGGATCCCAGCTAAAAGTCCAAGCTGTAACCCATTTCATAGCAGGGCTTGGCAATGACAGTCAAAAGCCCTCTCTCAGTGTGAATCCCCAGGCTGTAATTTTTGAAGTTCATTTCAAAGCTATCCTTCGAGATGGTATTTTTCATAGTTTTCCTGCCTGAAAATAAATTTCCATTTCAGAGGGCCCCCGGTAATCTTCGGAAAACATAACGAGTGAACTATAACAACTGTTGTATCTAACACGCGCCCCGGGTCGCTACCTTAGTGGACACATCCTGCCATCTCCCCCAGATTATTTGGAATTGAAAGGAATTATTTGGAATAAGCACCAAGCAGAGCCTCCTGGAGGAACTGCTCATTGCTGGAAGCACACCAGGAAACAGCCTTTGCCCGCTGAATCACCCTGCGGTTTCTGATCCTACGAGATGCTTGGGTGCGGGAGGAGAGAGAGGGAAGTGGTCTTTGCTGCCCCGTGCCAAGCACAAATGGCTTCCCTGGCTAAAAAAAAAAAAAAATAATAAAAATAAAAACTCCCTGAATTTCTTCAGGCTGGGCTGTATAAGCCCTAACCCTTTGCAGGGAAGGAGGGAGGAGCGTCCCCAGGACGCCGGCTTCCTGGCACCGCCGCCGCTGGCAAGGCACCACTAATGCAGGACCCTTTGGCAAGCAGCAGTTTGGACTGACGCAGCAGCACTGCTGTAAAACAACTGCTGGTCCAGTTCTGCAGTCCGAGCCCTGTTAACGCCAATGATTTTTCAGTCGCCCACATCTGTAGCCGGTGGCTGCTGCACATGCAAAATGAGACGTGGTGATTATTCCCTGGCTGCAGGGGGAAAGCACGCTACAGACAGACCCTCTGTCTCTTCAGGCTTCTGGGGGATACAGCTTGCATTGCTAAAGAAAGCAGGATTGTCCTGTTGTGGCTTCTTCACACAGGTTTCCCAGGCAGTGCAAAAAAAAATGCTGCCGATTTGGGCCCAGCATCTATTTTTAATTTATAGGAAAGGCTGCAAGAATGCAGGGTAAGTGCTCTTCCATTGTATTCTAAAAATGAAGCAAGATGATCTGAATCCATCTCTAAATTCCTGTGAGGAGGACTGTTCAAAGGCACTATGAATTATACATTGAAAAAGCCCAGGGTTTCTGAATTATGATATTTTTTTTTATCAACAAAACTTTCCTTCTGGCAAATTTGAGAACTATGCAGCTGCTTACATGTCTGGAAAGCTTTTCTGTATAGAGAGAAATAGCTAGCTGGAAGATGGAGCCTAGTAAGATGGATTTTAGAGCATTAGGGATGAGAAGGACAAAATATTCCTTTAATTATACAAAACATTGCCTTTAAGTGATCAGAATTGATCCCAGTTTAATGTGGGATTAAACACTGTCCAAATCCTACATCTTGCATCACAAGATGCTAAACTGTTTGCCTAGACAGTCTCAACAGAACACTCCCTCTCTCCTGTCCATCACTTCAACTTGCTGGCTTCTTCATGGTTTTATGAAAGTGGAAGCCCCTGAATTTTCTCTATAAGACATATTATTCATATATTATTTTCTATAAGACGTGTTATTTTAGTGTTTGTGACTGCAAGCATTATCAGCGAGCACATTTTCACTTAAACACCTTATACCAGTTGCTTAACCCCTCTGGAGCTCTGAAGAAGCGTCAGAGTAACTGCCACGGGCACATCCTTTCACTCCTAACGAATGAGAAATCACAAGGTTGTGGTGCGTTCCCGTGCCAGTTCCTTACCCCCATCAGTGACCTTACGAACAGCACTCTTCCCACACAGGATTCCCACTTCATCCAGGAAAGGAACTCACCCCAATTTTGGTGGCTGCAGCCCTGAACAATCAGGATTTTCCATTCTTTCAGATATGGGCATACAATGGAAAAAAATAAAATTCACCTGGCACAGAGGACCTGGTCAGATTCTCTGCAGAACCCACTCGTAGGAAAAAGAGGTTCTTGAACTTTATTTTTACAGAAGAATATGACCATCAATAAATCTGTTCTCAAATGGAAAACAGTCAGTGGAATAGAGATGGTTTAATATAGTTATCCATATCATATCAGACATGTCTTCTCATTTACTAACTATATAAATCCTGCCCAGGCAAGAAAGACTGATCAGTCAAGTGTCCCATTCCCTTTTGCTTTTGACAAATAAACCCCAAAAAGCATGTTCTTCAGTCCAGTGTAGAGCTACAGCTTTGTAAGATAGAAAACTAAGCCTTCACACTGGCTCCTCAAGATTAATTCCCTTCACCAACTTCTCCAAAGATGAAGTGCCAGAGTACCAGTGCCATCATGTGCACACAGAATAAACACTTCAGGGTGAAAGAGTTTCTGGAATTAAAGGAGTCCCTAAGAGTCTGTTGCACCTCACAGAATCACAGAATGATTTGGGGTTGGAAGTGACCTCTAAAGATCATCTAGTCCAACCCCCAAAGCAGGTCCTCCTAGAGCAGGATGCACAGGATCATGTCCACGTGGGTTTTGAATGCCTCCAGTGATGGAGACTCCACCACCTCTCTGGGCAGCCTGGTCCAGTGCTCTGCCACCCTCAAAGTAAAGAAGATCTTCCTCATGTTTAGACAGAACTCCTTGTGTTCAAGTTTGTGCCTGCTACCTCTTGTCCTCTCACTGGGCACCACTGAAAAAAGACTGGCCCCATCCTCCTGACACCCACCCTTTAAGTATCTAAAGACAATTTATGTCAAGTCCCAATTTGTCAGGGCTAACAGTTTCCACTGAGGAATGTGGTAAAACACTCACAATTTCACTGCAGCAAATGTTAAAGCAGTTGAAAAACTGCCCACGGTTGGCTTTTCTTTCTTATCGGCTCATCGTAACCAAAGATGCACCCCAGGTCATGCCTGGCATCCATCCCGGATTGACTCCGCCACTCCATCCCAACTGGAAGTCAGACCAAGAAGGAACTAGCATGAAGTTCTACACATGTTTTAGCATTCGTGGCTATAGCTGATTTAGAGCGCAAGGTGCCCGCAGCGCTTTTAGTCTGTCTTTTATTCATCTGAAGCCATAAACTCACCCAGGATGGTGATAGATGGGTCTTTCCCTGGAGAATAATGCTGCCACCTGCATTTTTACAGACCCACCAGTGAGTGCCGGCCACTACAAAGAATTAAAGCACAGGTGCCACAGCACAGAGCCCAGCTGAGCCAGAGGGAGGACAGTAGCCGCTAACACATCAAATGACACAACCTCTTCAGAACTGCTGAAAGTGTCACGTAGCGTTCAGAGACACTTCTCTTAACACAAATCATCCAGTCACCAGTCCAAACCAATAGACTCCTTATAAAACCACAGAGCAGAGCGGTGAAAAGATACAATTCCCCTTCTCTCTGCCCTCATTTTGCATTTTTTCTAATTAGAGGAAAGGCAGTTTTGTTAGAAATGTAACTGGTAATTTGGAGGTTTTAAAAAAAGTCCTGAAGCTCTATCCCAACATACCCATTTTAGCAATGCTGGTTTTTATAGCTCACAATAAAACTGCAGGATTTGGAATCACTGTGCTTTATATTATTTCTTAAAGCCCGGGTTACTGTAATCTTATGATCATATAAAGAAAAATCACATCCTTTTTACCTTTAAATGAAAGATAAATTTCTAGTCCCACACAGATACAGAGAAAGCTTGAACACCTAAAGCCCAAAGGCTTAAAAATATCCCACATTCAGCAAAGGGCAAAAGAAGTCTCCAACCATTTTGATTTCCTGGGGTTTTTAGGTAGTGGTACCTGTGGACAGGAAAAGCTGACTCATCATTTGGAATGCCTGGGACTGACAAACCCTGGCTGTCCCTGAATTAAGTTTTACCTCCACTTTGTCCATGTGATCTCAATGAAGGAACTGGAACGAAGCCACTGAAATCAGCAACAGGGAGCCTGCAAAGGCAGAGCTTCGGATCAGACCCTAAGACACATTATCCATCCTCCTGCACTGCAGGTCTGCGCTACAGAGGCAGTGCTCTAGTCTAAATTAGATTTAGTTTAAGATACAGTTTGGAGGATGAATCAGGAGTTAGGCTATAAATGAAAAATAGTGCATTTTTTTATATATACTTTACTAAAATACAAAGAGCTCTTTGCAAAGGCAACAGATCTCAATCAAGAAGTCTGACTATGGACCTGCCAAAAATTCCCAGGGTCTCCTATGTTCTCTATCAGAAGAACTCTGCCAGCTCATGCCACCTTGCCCAGTTGTCCCTCACTCTTGCCTCCCGCAGAACAGCTGAAGAGTTTGTGAGACTCAGAAGAGCACGGGGGCACACGCCCTCTTAAAATGAAGTCGGGAAGTGAGAGGATATACAGTAACATTGTGCTGGAAGAGCAATAATTATTGCTTGCATTCAGTGTTGCCTTTATAGCTGGGGATGTTTGGATAGCACTGAATGATGTCGCCGTATCTCAAAGAAATTATAAAGGAGTAAAATTCAGAGAGAATTCTGTCACAAACTAAAGGTTATCTACGGACTCTTAACCCAGGTGAAAGGGATTTTTACTCAACCACATCACCAGTGTTTAGCAAGAGTCTCTCTAGGTCGGCAGTCTTCATAAAAATGTGTTTTTAACAAGTCAAAAATAGAACTTTCAGAGAATTTCTCAAACTTGGTATGCTTTGGGTTCTTTACTTTGGTGTGCCATTAACTCGCTGTTAATTTGGTGAAGCCACTCTGGATCTACATTTTCAAACATATCCCTTAAGTCTGATTTTAGCATAACTCAGTGCTGCTATTCGGAAGTGCCACGGGGCTTTGAACACTCTGAAAATGAAAGGTAACTGCCTTGACTTTGCCACATATATTTAGTGAATGCTTTTGGGAACTCAGAGCAGCATCTCCCACCCTGAGAGTCCCCATCTGGCAATAACATTACTTACCTACCTTTCTAGGAAAGGTATGACGCTTTCCGAGTGTGAGTCACAGCCCACAGAGAGGCATTTGCATGTAAGCTTTGCACTGGGAATATTACTGTTGAAAGGCCATTTTTAAAAGCTGATCTGAAGGTAAGAGTCCCTTTCCTTTTAAAGGCAAAGCCTGCCTTTGCTTCAACACTTGTCTAGAAAACTCTGGGCAGAGAGGCCGTAAGCTGGGGCACTTCAACTCCTCCTTCTTCCATGAAAAACTTAGATTTCAGGGAGAGAATCTAGGCAGTTTTTCATTTTATCTGCGTGCATCCAGCTGCCGCTACAGAGCCCTTAAACCTCCCTGCGTGGCTGGGGGCAGCTTCGGCAGAGGCTGAGCTACCTGCACCCCAGCAGGAGAGCTCGCAGCTTCCCACCGCCCGCTGCCAGCCCGGCCTCCACAATGGGAAGGGAGCGAGGGGAAAATGCACCAGGGAGGAGGGAGGTGGAAAGGATCACAGAATCATAGAATGGTTAGAGTTGGAAGGGACCTTAAAGATCATCAAGTTCCAACCCCCTGCCATGAGCAAGGACACCTCTCCCTAGAGCAGGTTGCTCCAAGCCCCATCCAGCCTGGCCTTAAACACTTCCAGGGATGGGGCATCAACAACTTCCCTGGGCAACCTGTTCCAGTGCCTCACCACCCTCACAGTAAAGAACTTCTTCCTAATATCTAATCTAAATCTCCCCTCTTCCAATTTAAAACCATTACCCCTTGTCTTGTCACTAGACTTCCTGACAAAGAGTCCCTCTCCAGCTCTCCTGTAGGCTCCCTTCAGATACTGGAAGGCTGCTATCAGGTCTCCCCGGAGTCTTCTCCAGGCTGAACAGTCCCAGCTCTCTCAGCCTGTCCTCATAGGAGAGGTGCTCCATCCCTCTAATCATCTTGGTGGCCCTGCGCTGGACCTCTTCCAACAGTAAGGAGATGGGATGTTCATTGCTAACATTTGGGGTTTAGATCTGCCAAAATCATGCTGTAGGCTCCGCTGTTCACAACTCTGCCATAAAGGCTGGCAGCTTCGCCTTGTGCAAGAACGTGCCCATGTCTGCCAGTTGCCTGGTGGGAGCCACTCGGGAGGAGTAGCGGGGACTCAGGGGCAACGCTTCTACTTGACAACGGACCAGCCAAAATGACCAGCAGCTGCCTCTGCTTCCAGCTGGGTACTGGGTACCTGCTAGACCAGGGCTACCTACTGAAGTGGAGACAAACGGCCAGCAAGGAGTACAAAGCTGACTGCTGTCCCTTGGTTTATTTATAGCAACCACGGCAAGTTTACCCCAGCTTTGTCCAACCAGGCCTTGTTAGTATGGCAACAGTCGGGGATGCTGAGGGATATAAATACTATTATTAGGCACTGCACCACAGTAAGATTCACTCTGCTCCTTCTGCACCCAGCTCTGCACTGCCCGGATGCTGGCTCGGCTCCAGAGCAGCCAGGCTCTGCCTCAGCATCTCTTCCCAGGGCAGCAGGAGCAGCATGGGTTCTCCTTCTGGATCCACCCCCATCCTCCCTCCAGGTCCTGACAGTCCTTCACAGCAAAGACACAGGAGCACAGCAAGGCTTTTACCTGTATGCGGTCAGCACATAATAGGGGAAAGGGATCACACCGTAAATAAAAACCCCACAGCAAAAGGGACAGAGGGGAGAATGGGCCCTGGCTGCAGCCTTCGGTATGGAGCAAAATCCCCAAGAGGTAACTCCTGAGTGTCCTCCCACTGATCCCAATCATTTGGGACGTGGCAAGCACACCTCTTCATTAGTGCTTACAGATGTTTCTCCAAAAGTTTTAATATCACAAGAGTTGGCAGTATTACTTTTGGTATTACAGAAGATCAAAATGATAATCACTCCACCACCATGAAGTTAACAGAACCCACATGAACCCACGGTTCTCTAACCAGGATTTTGCCATGCGCTTCTGATCAATGAAGAGCAGTCGTGACAGGCAGTGAGTCTCCCAGAGCAAGAAAGGCTCCTGCAGAGCCCAAGGCATCCAAGCATCAGTACCACAAGCACCTCACGCTTACAATTCAGTGCTCCCAGCTCCAGGCAATGCAGGTAGGTTCCCCAGTTCTCATCATCCTGGGGAACCCCACTCCAAGCTCACCCAGTCTCAGCGTCTGGCTCTGTGCAGCCACAAGGCTAAAAGTTGCTGCCAGCTCCACCTCTGGGAGGAATTGTGGGAGGAATGTCCTCTTGGACACCACCGGCACTGGATTCCCACCTGCTTCTCTGGCACGGAAGCCTGCCTCCACAGCTGCAAAGCCAAACAGGCTCTGAGAACCTCCACTGCCCAGCAGCTGTACTGGCTATTTTCTGCTCAACTAGGGCCTCAGTATTTTCAGCCAGAGAAAAGCCTGCCTGAATTCGCACACACACAGAGCGGGGGGCGGTCTGTCAGCCTATAGATTGGAGTTTGTGAAGCACTAGTGTCATTTCCCCCTACTATATATAACTCGGGGGGGGAAAAATGGGATTTTAATAGCTTTATTCACAACCTACTTTAAACTCACGAAGATGTGAGGCATTATGTCATCAGCAGACTTACCACACGTGATCCTGTGTGTGTTGTGAAGAAGCAGCTAGAAATGAGTACTGGATGCCATGAACTCAAAGGCTTGCGGCTCCTCTGCCAAAGAGGAGTCTGTCACAAGTTACTAAACACATCACCACGCAAGTTAAAGAGACCCACAGACCGCTAGTCAGTATATGAGCCTGCTGTGCACCAGCTAGCAATCAAAAAAACTTGAATTCTTGCTCCATTACAGGCTTCCTGCATGGATTTGGAGTAGGTCACAGCCTGAACTTCCATTTACCCCCTCACTCCTCTTCCCCCCAACACGAGATATGTAGATTGTACCTACGTGCTCTGCCCACAGCAGGGAGTACAAGCACACTGAAGGTTGTGAACTGCTTGGACACCACAGTGATCACGCACTGCCAAGTTTTGATAAAATGATACTATCAGGCTGATATTTTACCAAAAAAACTATCTGGGGGTGACAGAATTAGAAATAAAAGCTCTGATGTATGCTGGCACAGGAATCTTTACTTGGAGCAGCAAAGAATCCGAGCCGTACAGAAGCCTGTGCAAGCAGCAGGGATGTACCAGAAGCAGCATGCTGTTTTCTCAACACAGAGAAGGCACCATCAACTCATGTCTTTTCTTCTCTTTACCATAAATATTTAAACTTTAAAGTCAGCTTTCTGTTATTGCATAGCTCGGGGAAGATGGGCTTGTCAGGGTGCTCTCTGACAAAGCAGCTGAAAGAGTGAAATTGCTGGACTGGCATCTTCACACAGACTCCCCGTGAACATCTCCCGAGCTGTGCTGGACGCTGCTGGGGCTCCCATGGGCAGCTCCACATGTCCACCAGTCCCCTGAGCATGCTGAAGCGGGTTGGGCATAATGGTAAAGATTTTAATAGCACTGCAGGTCTGACTAACAAGGGAGTTTTGCCAAGACCAGCTACATTTGTAAAGGTAGCCTCATTAAAACACCCTACGTGAGCTAAGGCTCCTCTGAATTAGGCCAGCAAGATCTGTTCCTAGGTACATCAGAAACTGCTCTGTAACTCAAGCTTAAGATTTCAGCTTCTCAGAAATTGAAATAGAAAAAAATTAAAAGCTTACTTCACCTTTTTTCACATCTGGATATAAAATATCTCACTGAAAAGTTTTTGTTAGTATAACAGGAGTATCTTCGTTTGCTGTTTAGCTTCAAACTGTCTGCTTTACCTTACTCGCCTTTGAGGAGGTCACGAGTCGCTCAGTTTTGTACTTGCACACTCAGGCAGAGCGGGACACCACAAAATCACCTTAAGGTTACACAGAGCTAACAACACACACTCCCATTAATAGCACAAGCAGCTTGAGACAGCATCCACAAATAAGCTGCACCTATGTACAGTAGTGCCAGCGTCGCTTTTACATTTTCCAACACTCATTATAAAAACAAAAAACAAAAACAAAAAAAAAAAAGATGCATATTAACCAAGTAGTTTATTTGCCTGAGCCCTAGATCCTCATTTTGTAGCATACTTAAGCAATATTTTACAAGCGGGGTTTTGAACTGATTGCTACAGAAAAACAAGAGTATAAGAGGAATAAGAAATGCACTTAATTGGTATAAATTTGACCAGTTTGTGTTTATGTTAGTGAGGTGACAATCACGAAGTCAGCCTTTTGGGGACAGTCTCACCCTTCGGGTATCAGCTTTCTGGAAAGGGGGTTGTTTTCTACAGTTCTCATGGAATTAATTTTATTACTGATTTCAGGCCTAACAAAGATAAAAAAGACCAGTAAAATGCTGCTTCCCCAACTTACGGCTATAGGCAGATCTAAAAAGGTACACTAATTTATGCAGCAGTTGTTCAATTAAGTCTAGGAAATAACATGGTTAAAAAATAGGGCTTGGGTCTATGCCAGCCCAGTGAGATTATTTTACCAGTTGCTCTTTTACAAGGAGGAAGCCTGTCTGAGGTCATGTGAGACCAAAACACATGCTCACATGGCCAGGAGAAGTTTTAATATAAGGAATAGACAACTTCATAAAAACCCAGGCAAGCATTTCCCTCCATGTCCTGCACCTCCCGGGTCAGGTCCCTCCCAAACTTTTGTTCTGGATGAGGCATCTCCGGGGAGCAGGGAGAACTTTTAACCCAGGAGGTCGTGCTTGGCCCACGGCTGGTGCCAGCCAAATTAAAGTAACCAAGAGGCGAACTCGAATGAAATAACGGAGCCTTTTGGGAACCGCTACACCCTCCAAAACACCAAGCTTCTTACCCATCATTAAAGTTACTTAAGAGCCGTGCTGACATAGCATCTTTCACAACCGGCTGTAATGATCTTAACCGAGCGAAATCACTTGAACCGCCTGCCAGAGCGACAGAAACCCAGGTTACCTGCCAGGCGGCGGCTGAGAGTTACATTTTATCGTTTCCCACTTTTTAAGCCGAAACAACTCTTTCTGGGTATTCCGGAGCCGCGAAGCGTAAACAGGGCGGGCTGCGGCAGCCGGGCTCTGTCCGGCCCCAGCCGTTCGAGGCGCCGGGTCCCCCCCGAGCTGGAGGAGCCGCATCTCACCCCGGCCGGGGGTCGGCACTCCGGCCAAGGGGGTCTCACCGAGGGCGGCAATACCCGGCTGCCCTGAGCGATGCAGCAGCCCCCCGCTAAAAATAACCCCCTGTCTCTGCCTGCCCGCCTTCGGGAATAAGGCTCGGACGGATGGTTTTCTTTCCAAGCTGGATGTCATCAACCGCGTTCCTCCCCTCCTTCCCCCACCTCCACGACCCCCCAGCCCCCGCTATCCCGCCCATCCCGGACCGCAGCCCCGCGGCTAAGTTGAGCGGCGGGGCCGGGGGTCGGCTCGGCACTCACCTGGCCGGCGGTGTCGTACAGCCCCAGCAGGTACTGCTTGCCCCCGACGGTAACGCTGACTGCGAGGGGGGGAGAAACACAGCGGGTGAAGGGAGTGGGGGGCAAACCCCGGCCCAAACACCCCAAACCCCCCCTCCCCTCCCCTTNCCCGCCCGGCCGCGGAGGCGGGGAGGGGCGGCCCACGCGTGGGATCGGGGGCTGCGGGGCCGGCCGTGCCGGAGCGCCCACGCACGCACCGCAGCACCCGGGAGCGATCTCCTGCCCCGCCGGAGCCCCGGAGGCTCCGTAATGCCCCGGTGCTGCCCCCCATCCCACCGGCGCCCTGTGGGGTTTCCACAAAGCATCCTCCTCGGCCGCATCCTCCGGCGTGTTCAGCCCGTAACTGAGCCGGTAAGTACGAAAATAACCCGCGGGACGAGAACGGATGATTTCGGGTTTGGTTTGTTTTGGGTTTTTTTTGTCTTTGGGTCTGAAATTGAGGAGCGGTGGTGTGCCCGAGAGCACCAGCGCCTGGGGGTTCAACAGTCCCGAGGAGCTCACGTCAAAGGCTGAAGGACCGGAGGACAAGATCCAGACTGCATGAAAAATGGGTGAAATCACGGTCCCCCACGGGTCAACGGCAAAAATCCCATCATTCGGTGACACCAGGATTTCACCCCAGCAAGCTTTTTCCGACTTTGCATTTTCAAATCATGTGAAACACACTTACAGTCAGACAGAAAACAGTTGCCTCTTCTGGTCCATACTTTTTTGCAGATTTATGCTGTAAGCCCGATCCAATTTATGACAAAAGACAGCACAAGGCAGCACAAGCCATGAGGAGACCTCTGTGTCGGACAGTTTGTGTTTCCATTTGATCTGACATGCTTGAGGGAGAAAATAAATGCAAATCCCACATTGCACAAAGCTTATCTGAATATTCATTAAAACATGTTTTCAAGTCAGGACAAAATAGAAAAGTTACTACTTTGCAAGTTTTTCGGCGTAGTCAATCGAACTTTCACGCCTTCAGACCATGGAGGGAGAAAGCAGAACATCCAATACTGCCCTGCTGCTGTCTCCTGATTCATCCAGAGAGCATTGACTCAAACCCACGAGCAGACAGAGGTTGCCCCAGGAGGTATTTCCTCAGCCCTTTGGAAAATGCCAGATGTAAAAGACAGCTGGATGGACCATGAAGGCAGCTGGCAGCAGGACTCAACACACAGGTCTTCCAGAGAGCAACTCTGCTTAATGAGCAGGTAAGTCCTGCACGAGCAACTATTTCAGGATGGGGTTTGGGATTTGGTCCGGGAAAACTGCTTTCCAGTGATATGACTTGTGCTACCTCAGGCTAGAAGTTCTCAGGTACCCAGGAGGGAGCTGGGCCAGGTGACATCCACTTCCTTTTTGCTGTCCTTGCCAAGGTATGTGTTTAGGAGCCCCCAACACCTGCAGCCCTGGGCAGCAGCACCCCAGGCCACCGCCTGTGCAATCAACGGGAAGTATAATCCCTCTGCTCTGCTTAATTGCTAGCGTTGCTCCTCAAATCCTGTAATCATCATTTTGAACTTGCACAATCTCAGCCAAATGATTCTCATCCAGTCTGCCATCTCTCTCAGACAATGGATGGCCAATTAGTCTGCACTAAATATTTAGAGAAAATGAAGATACAGAACTGGTAAACTGAAACACTCGCCTCGGCTTTTCTCACCAGGCTGGCTGGTGGCACAGCCATGAGGAGCTGCAGAGCTGCAGGAGCAGGACCTCATAAAACCTAACACAGCCCCACAGCCCCATGGATATGGCTCCATGGGATCACCTGAGGTTTCATCCATAGCCTATTTCTTATTGTTGTTTTTCACCCTTTGCAGGTGTTGTTTTCCAGCAGGCACCCACAGCAGCGCAATAAAGGGAGGTAAAACAGTAAGGAGAATACACTCACTGAGAGTTCCTTGAAATTGCTTTCTTCTCTTAAACTTTTCTGAATTTTAGCAGCCCCATCAGAATGTATTAAAGCCTCTGCCGGTGTCAACTGACACAGTTCCATGGAGGAATTCAACTCGGGTCTCTCTTGGAACAATAAATCATTTACCAGGAATCACATCCTTCTTTCAGATAGATTAACAGTCTGATCTGTGTAATGCACTTCCATTTTTCAGCAGTATGAATATAAAAAATATGTTAAAATAATTACAGAAATATGTTAAAATAATTACAGAATCACAGAATCACAGAATTACCTACCCATGACAAATATTATTTTAAATGTCTTTATTAAAGACACTAAATCTAGCCATTTTTCCCTAACTTCTTTCATGAGGTAGTAAAATAAACCAGTATGAAAAGTTAAAAGGAAACTCCTAGCATCTTGGTGATATTTAAAATGTATTTTTATTTCTCATTGTTTACTATGAAGTTGTTAGGAAATGAAAGCCAGTACAATCTAATTTTTCACAAAAAATTAATTTCTATGGATGGTTTGTGACTAATTGTAGCTTCTGCACTGAACAGTTAATTTAGCATCACATGTGAGTGCTAAACAGTCCGGTTTTTAAATTTTAGGAATTAAAATTTTGATTTGTAGGACTTCTGTAAGACCTGTGTATATATATGAGGCTGAGCACTCACTGGGAGGAAGAAAGAGGTCATATGTGGCCTGTTCCAAACAATTTAGGTCAGCAATGGAGGAAAGTGTGTAGAGGAGAAGGTCCAATAAACAATGGGAAGCTTGTGAGGACACGAGCCTGGTGCAACCCCATACGTGAGCATGCAGCTACATGACAGAAGCTGAACATTTCTTGGAAGCAATTTATCGGGTTTGCAGACTTCTGGAAGTGAGAACATGAGTGGAACCCATAAAACAGAATCACAAAGTCCTTCATGTGAAATTGTCAGCAGTAGGAAAAACAGAAAAGTGAGGGAACCAGGCCTTAGGAAGCAGCAAAAGACCTGTTTGAAAGCAGGAAACAGGTTGTTACTCATAGAACCATAGAACTGTCTAGGTTGGAAGAGACCTCCAAGATCATCTAGTCCAACCATCAACCTAAATCTGATTTAAAAAAAATAAATGAAGAAAAAAACCCAACCAACAAAAACACCACAAAAAATCCTCCATCACTAAACCGTGCCACTGAGCACTATGTCAACCTGTCNCATCTGTTTACATATTTTGAAAAGGTAAAGCTCAGTTATTAATATGTCTCTAAATTTAACCTCAAAATTTACATGGTATGGTTATTTTCACCAGTTGTGCTGCCACTCTGTGTTGTGAGTACACTCCAGAATTCCTCTGTCCAAATCCTCTTGTTCTGGGCGACAGATGAGCCGCGGTGCCTTGATTTGTCACCAGATTGATGTGAACTGCTAGAGGGCGGCCATGCATCTCGCTACAGAGGTAGGTGTCTTCCCATGCTGGGTGAAACGATGTCATGAGTGTAGCCAACATTTGAGGAGACACCCTTAAAAATGCCAAGTCCCAGCCAAAGCTCAAAGTAATGTGTGAAAACTGCTCATATTACTCCCACAAAAGTCCATCACAGCGTTCATTCTTTTGGCATCCCAGTCTGTGCAAGATTGGAGCCATGGTTTACAATTCTCTAAAAGAACTTCTAGACTTACGAGGAATGTTAAGTCTTGAGGAAAGTCAGTGAAAAGGGCAATGTCATCCCAATGCCCTGTTTGCAGCATATCCTCTTTCAGACCAATCAATCTCCCATTTTCCAGCAGAGCTGTCCCTAAGCAGCAGAAGGTAACACCCGAACGGACATAACGCCAACCTGGCTCTCAGTCAGGATGACTTATTGCTGTCATAAACGGTGAGAATGCCATTTTTACAATTTATGAATCCTATCATTACAGTTTTGCTTCTCTACCCAAGATTGTGTAATGCAGAGAGTGTTAATTTATCCCAGGTAGTAGAGAGGAAACAAATCACAGTTCTCTAATGTGCCAAAAATGGATAGGCAATTCAGTAGCTGCAGATCAAATTCCTTCTGAATGTCAGTCTGTGCTCTATCCCAAATATTTTTTTAACCCTTCACAAGAACACTGGTATTAATTTCCTCTCAATTTAAAAGGTCCCGACTGCACGCTTGCTTCCTTTATAATACGCTTAACGAATGTGGTGATGTTTTCAAGCAAAGGCATGCAGTACATAAAATCAGGATAAAACAGGATAACACATTTTAGGTCATTTATCTGACTGCCAGAGCACACTGGCTTTTCAATGTACCTGTCGTGGTCCTCTTCTCAGAATGGGGCTGGATGTCGCAAGCAGGGGAAGCAGCACTTGTTCTCTTCAGGGAGCAACCCAGTGTGGTCCACTCTATGGGAAGCTCCCACACAGCTCTCTGGAATTGTCCCAGCTTATTCTGTTATGCTGTTACCCTTTGTGATACTTTATTGACCACCCTTAATAATTTCCGTCCTTTTTTTGCATGGAAGGGGGAGTCTGAGATGGGAATCTTTAGTTGGCTTTACACGTGGCTTACCAGTAGCAAAACAGTGGCACCAGGACCAACACTAGAGCCCATTGCTGAGAATGAGATATGATGTTTTAAAAATAAACTTGGCACACTCCACTGGAAAGTGTCACAATCGCTACTCTATGTGCTTTTTCTTAATTACCATAGTACAGGAGCTTTAAAGATGGCCAAAGAAAACACATCAGTCGAAGTCTTTTCTCTGAAAAGGCAGCACCTCTGAGGTGACTACTTTTTGAAGTCATGTGAATTCCTTCAAAATGTTTTAAGAAAGGCAGAAAAATGTTATGGCAGCTTCAAAGCGTCCAGTTTTTATATTTTAAAAGCGAAACATATTAATTTTGAAATCACTGTTTTTAATTTAAGTTAGCGTAGTCATAGAATAGTGTGAAACATAAATGAGAATATGACATCATAAAACATTTCAATCCTCCTCATTTTTCTTCTCAAAGTTTGTGGGTTCTTTTTAAGGGATTTCAAAATTTTCAGGTGGTATTCATAATTAGGGCAAAGACAAAATGTTAATAAAAGTGAATTTTCATCCTCTGCACAGCTTGTGCACTCCCTCATGCTCACGGCACGCTAAATAAGATGATGTGTTCCCTTCTAACTCACGGTATCTTTTTTCCCTTGAAATTGCTTTGTCAGTATTCTCAGTAATGAAGCACCCAGATTTCAACATCGTCACCCAAGTAGAAGCACCCAACAAGTGCTGTCTGCTTGAGCAGCAATTCTCTTAGGTGTGCATTCCAAGACTGCATCCCATTTTGCAGCAGTGCTGTACTGCCACGCTATTACTAATATTTACTGCGCTGTATCATGATAGCCTTTTGTCCTTAATTAAGGTGAGTGTTTGAATAGGAACTGCTCAGATACAGAGTGGAAAAGAGCTTCTCTTCTGCAGAGTTTATGATGCAATCCCTGAAGAAATTCAACCAGCACAACACATAAACAAAGGAAAGCAAGTGAATGAAGTCTGGGCTAAAATTGATAGAATCAAGCTGACACAAACCGTGGGTACATGCCCCATGTTCCAGGTTTTTCTGTCCTAAGAAATTACTGTGAATTGTGTTGATTTTCTCCATATATGTTTCTAAAGATCTTACTTATTTTTTTTCTGTTTGTATCTTGTATCTCTCTAGAGTTATTTATGCTGTGCTTACCAAATTAGTGTTTCCTGCCAAATTCATTAGCATGCTATTTACCAGCCCCTCTTAGGAAATTAAGGAAGAAATTAAACATAACACTACTTTACTACACTTGGAAAAGAAGTTTCCATAGTAAGAAAGGGAGGAAAAAAGAGAGCAAAAGGTAAAGCAGGGTGAAGGATGCTGCAAGAAATGAAGATGGAAGAATGAGAAAATGTAGAGGTAGAAGAGGTATTTAAAAGAAGAAACAACCAACCAAAAAAAGGAACAAAAGTGTCTGATTCAGTTAACCTCTGAGAAGGTACTTAATTTCAAATATGAAAAGTCCACAGACCCAGGCCAGTGTCTAAAATTAAGCTTGTGTTTTATTCAGGCCAATGTAAATTGCCATTTTCTATACAAGGATTTAAAATACCAGAGAGAATAAATCCCTTGGAAACTTGGTGAGATTAGGACATCTACCTCCCAAAGGTTTCTTCAAAAATCTGAGATTTCAGGATATAGTATTAAACTATAAAATAAATGATGCTGGAGCTTTTTCGGTGCTATTCCCTATGCAGGGAAAGAGCCCGAACACAATAAATCACTACTCAGCTATTTAGCACTGGGCTAAGTGTCAAAAAGATGTAAGTCTCTTCCGCAGGCCAACTTGGGGACAACTACTTGCAGTTCACCAGACATTTTTTTGGAAGTAAAATCTGTATCATGATGGGGCATTTTGTACAGCGAGAGTCACCCCCATTCCCAGGCACAGCAGAGAGGACTAAACAAGCAAACATTTCCTCTAAGCACTTAACATTCTCTGTTGATGCTACCCTACATGGCTCCACACATCACCATAGTATCCGAACATCCCTTTCATGGTTGCTAAGATATATACACCTCTGACTCATTCCAGTGCTGAAGACTGTATAGTCTGGCATGGTTATGAGGTACCACGGTGTACCAACATGGAGAATAAAAGAAGATCTTGAACCAGAGACCAGAAGAGGTAGATCTGTTACAGGAATGGGGCAGGATTTGCACAGGGAATACTGACTGTTTCCTGACACCACATAGTTTGAAACAGAACGAATTCCCTGAAACATCTAGTTCTGGGAAGTTAAAATTGAGCATCGTTTTGTACATTACAAATAATCCTCCGGTTCTACTGGCCTTACTGGAAGTAAGGGGCATCACATGACGACTCCATGAGATAACAGGCTTTCTGTTTTGGACTTGGCTATACACTAGATGTCCAGAGGTCACCAGGATCACTGCTATGTTGTGTCTCAGTTCATTGCTCCTGCCTGGGATTATACCAGATGTGGCTCTTGGAAGGCAAAATTAAAGCTTCACCTATGTTTTATTTTAGTAAAATGAAAACTATAATTGAGGAGCCAAAACGGCCACAAAATATAACCCTTCAACTAAACTCCATTGTGCCCGAGCCTATTCCGCAGTTCTGGTAGCAGCAGACATAATCTGGCCACGTCCACGACACTGATGTCTCGTGCTTTGTTGGGAACGGTGCCTTGTCAAAGCTGACTTCTGTGTGGCACTGGTGAGTTCCCTGGGAGACTCCTGGTGTTGCTCCACCCAAAAGCATCCCCAAAAATGTTCTACCCTGGCTTTGTGTATTTACTAGGATGGATATCATCATTGCAAGGCCTATGTGTTCTGAATTTCATTTTTACTGGCCTATACTAATTCCAATGCAAATTATTTTCCTCGGTTCTTAGCAGTATTTCTTATTGATTAATTCTAGTAAATCTCGTAATATTTCCCTCCATGCAAAAAATAACTAACCAACCAACAAATCTCCAGCTCTAAACCTATATATGTGAAAAAAAAAAAATCTTTTTTAATTCCACATATTACAAATAAATTTGTACCTGAAGCTGACCTTTGGATTTTTCCCAACCTTTGATGAAGTCTGGATTTGGGGTTGAATTTTCATGAAGCCTAGACTTCTTTCATCAGCTTCTGACTGATGGATGGAAGCCGCAAAACTAGTTAATCTCTGCATCAGTAAGATTCAGTTTTAAAGCCAAATGCTGAAACAAACATCTTTCTTGATTTGAGGATATTTCACACAGAAAAATGTCATATTTTAGCCATATTTTAACCCCTGCCAGTTATCAGCTTCCTACTGAAGTGCCTTGTCTAGTGTCATGTGGAGGTAGAGAATGGCGATGGATGGGATACTGGGAAATGGGGGTGGATGGCAGAGAACAGGAGAAGTGAATGGGAAGGCGGAGAACTCTGCAGTCTCCCTGCTTGGTCCCGTTCTAGGAGCTGAACTCACCCTGTACTAGGAGGGAAAGGGTAAGTCCTCCCTTGACTGTCCTCTTCAACAGCTTGTCATGTAATTTGGCATGTGGAGAATGGTGGAAGGGATTCAAAAAGAGACCTGGGGACACAAATGTAGACTTGGGGAACCTGGCATGTACAGGGGAGCGTGGGGCTGTAAGCAGCTTGCTGTGAAGTACCCCTGCAGCAGCACAGTACCAGAGAGCAAAGAGAAACTCTTTTAAGTGCTAAATTGCTTCTAAAATGTTAATGGCTTAATAGTACTGGAAGAAAAAAGCATGCTGGAAATTTTCTCAGGCAGAGTTATGTATATCCTGATAGGAAATGGAGGGGAGGAAGAAGAGGGGAGACCCATTATTTTCATCTTAGGTGTTTATTGTCCTCAGCACAAGAAGGACATGGACCTGTTGGAACCGGTCCAAAGGAGGGCCATGAAGATGATGAGAGGGCTGGAGCACCTCTCTTATGAAGACAGGCTGAGAGAGTTGGGGTTGTTCACCGTGGAGAAGGCTTCTGGGAGACCTCATAGCCCTTTCCAGTACCTGAAGGGGGCCTACAGGGGAGACTATTATTAGGGAAAGCAGCTGTAGGATAAGGGGTAATGGCTTTAAACTGAAAGAGGGAAGATTTATATTAGATATTAGGAAGAAATTCTTTACTGTGAGGGTGGTGAGACACTGGAACAGGTTGCCCAGGGAAGCTGTGGATGCCCCATCCCTGGAAGTGTTCAAGACCAGGCTGGATGGGGCTTTGAGCAACCTGCTCTAGTGGGAGGTGTCCCTGCCCATGGCAGGGGAGTTGGAACTCGATGATCTTTAAGGTCCCTTCCAACCCAAACCACTCTATGATTCTATGATTGTAATCAACAGAACTAGAATTTCTGGGGATTCTCTCATCACACTGTCGATAGCTTCCTCCTCCAAATATTTCAGTGAGTGGTGACAACCCCAGTCCATACAACAATGGAGAGAATGGGGCTTCAAAATCACAAGGTTCCCTTTACTTCATTTCAGTACTGCCATTGTTGAAATAGTAACTATAAGCACCTAAAGAACCTCTAAAGATGTACAAAAAATATGTCCCTGTTAAAAAACATTACTTTGCTGAAAAGATTTTTGAACATATGGTTAAGATTGCTCACTTGCTTCCATAAAGTCGAGCTCAGCACAATTCAAACCTCTGAGAAACTAGGAAATACAGAGGATAATAAAGCAATATTAATTCCAACCTTCCTAGAAATGCCTCAATATATCTGTAATAAAAATAATTCACCTTTGCAGTAAGCGTCTTTCAGAGAACATTGTTATGTATCTGCTATAGCCCAGGCACACTTTCTCTTTGGGAAAGGGTGCTGTGTTTGCAGTGACACTTCCTTTACATGAATTCTGACGGAATTTCTTAGAAAGAATTCCATAATAATTAAATTTCATCTTTCCCACTATTCTCCAGATAGCAATATTTGCATATACATATTACTAAGCCCACAGAATATTTTCCCTAGTTTACTTTGCCCAAGTGCCAGTGGCTAAAATATCTCTGCCTGCCAGTGCTGACTGAACATAAAGAACTTGGCTGTGAAAAGAGGTATGCAGCTGTGTCAAGGTACACATATACGTTGGTCTTTTCATCCCACCCACTGAAGTGATGGAGCTGTGGCCCCATCTGAGAAGTACATCCTCTCATCTCTCTGACTACCATAGTTTACTGAGTCTGCTAGCATTTGACATAGCAATATTCACCTTGGCAAATACTGCCAGTTCCCTGTTCCTATGGCCAGTTCCCAGGAGAGAAAAATAAAGGTTGCCTGAATGTTGATCCAAACTCCGCATTTCTTGGCTTCCAAAAGTCTGAATCTTGCTGAAGCTGATATTTTATAAGGGCTCCAGCTACTGCCAGGAAATTCTAACTCTGCATTAATTAAGGGGTTTTGTCAGTCAGTAAGAAGCAAAGATGCTTTATGGACCTGAAATTCACTCTTTCCTTGATCCTCAAAATATGGTTTCAGAGAGAGCACCTTTGCAAAGTGTCTAATCCATGACTCAGGATGAGAAAAAAAAATATGAAGCTACTGAAGATCTGAGGTTTCTAGTAAGGACCAGAAGCATGAGGGAATGGTAGACTGGGCTGGGGTTCTTTTTGCTCTGTGTGGGGTGGTGGTTTAGTTTTGAACATTTTCCTGCTGACTGGCTCTTTTACACCAGTGGTAGGGTTTACCACTATTTTGCTATTTTCTTTATTGCTTTAATGGGTTCTGGTTTTAATGACAGTCAGAAAACACTGAGCTAAGGATAAGCAGGCTTCTTCAGCGGTGTATGTAGAGAAACCAGCTTTTAAAAATGTATGCATAACTGTTTGAAGCCACAAACACTGCACTAATTTCAACAGAGCTCAGCTCCTATGTCTCTGGGGAAAAAAAAAATGAAAAGGATAGTTATCCCAAAATACTCAGTGGATCTCAGTGCTACATTTTACAGCTGGATTTTCAAACATACCTGAGTAGGCTCTTTGGGTGGTACATGACCACCTTTTAAAACTCTGATCCCAGCTGCATATGAATGAAAGATAGAGTGAAGCTGAAGTTTTAACCTAGGACTACAGGTAATCTAACCCTTTAGTCCAAGCTCTGTCAAAACTCAGCCATGAATTCATCACCTAATTTTTCAGTTCTACATCTCTAAAATAGGATGGAAATGCTGTGGCATGTCAGTAATGCTGACAGGAGAACAGGGGTGAAGGATGGGTGGAGTCAGTGGAAACAGGGGATGCGCACCTCTCGCCCCCTCCATCTTGTGATGTAAGCCATACACCACAGCTGTCTCTGAAAGGTGGCTGCAACCTTCTTGGCCTTCCATTTCCATAACCTGCAAAACCTCTTCCCAGGATGGAAAAAGCTGTGGTGACAAGGGCAAAGAAAAATGTTTTAAAGATCAATTGAAGCACTTAAAATAATTTTTTAAAGGAATAATGTGGAGAAATGCTTTCCATTGGAAAACTAGTATTATCACAGCAGCTTAGGAATGACCAAACACCTCAGCGGTTCACATATTCATGAATACGCATGAGTGCACCGCTACCAAATTCACTGCTCCTTCCACTCATTAAACCATCATCAGAAAGTGATGATTGATGCTGGGCAATAACAAGAGCTCAGGGAGATAAAACTAACGTAGACTTTACCGTATAGTAATAGACTTTGGAAAAAAATAATAAAAAAATCAGCAGTGGCATGAGTCAGCTGAGTTGCATCAGCTTCTGTGATGTCTGAATTTGGTCACTGGCCGAATCCAAACCACGCAGATCTTGCTTTAGGAATAAATTTTACATGGCCTTTCTGCTGTTGAGCAGTGCAAGAGAAGAACAAAAGGATTTTGGGCACGGACAACTCCAACACTCCCCCTGAGGAAGATTTCTGTGGTAACCAGTGATTAATTGTGATTGGAACCATTTTCAGAGAGCTGTTTCGTCCTGAGTCAAAACGGGCTTGTTTTTGAATTAACCAATTCTGAAATGAAACTGGACATCTTCCCACAGGTTCCAATTTGTGCCATCTTCCTCTTCCAGAAATAAGTAATATGATTATTCATTCACTTAGAATGACTGCCAAAATGGTAGTAATGGTTGTAAATCTTTTTAATTTCAAGCTTGATGAGTTGTTCTAGATTTGTATGCTGGCTTCAGACAAATCCCAGTTCCTTTACTGGACATCCTGCTTTGGGTTATCCAAAAAGCCAATAGAAAATTCTACTTAATGTTTTCAGACAAGGAACTACACTTTTTGTATTGTCCTCTAACTGGAGAAGACAAAGAAATTGCTGCTTCCTGTGTGTGAATCTCTTGCATTTTACTGACCATGAGAAACCCAAAGAGGCAGACAGGAACTTAGTGACATAAGTATTTGCAGAAATCACAGTGCATACAGTAAAGACATTAGAGAAAAGTAATAATATAGGTCGCCTTCCCCCTAAGATAGTAACAACGCATAATTACGAACGACCTTACAGAGTACTCCAAAACGTGGACAACTTTGACTGAGTTAAAAACTTCAAGTCCCTTCCTGGCAGTAGAGCTGGATGCAGCCCAGTTATGTGGAAGTCAGTTTTGTGTGTCTGCATGTAACGGTGCTGCATTAACACAAGAGCTGCAAAGTTACTGCTCCCTGCATCAACTCACTTCTTTTGTAGCCATGGTGAACCGGTCCTGTTTGCTACATCCTGCAATTCTCAAATGGTAATCCGTAGTAACTAAAACACCTTCAGTCTCATTTGCACCACCTATACAAACATGGGCATGGCCCCCAGAGAGCTCACAGGTCAGGGGCCTCATCCACCCATCCTTCCAAAAGAGGATGCAAAAGAGTTAAGAGCAGAAAGCACTAGCAGAACTGAAGAAGTGGCTGTGCTAATGGCAGCTTTTATGCGAGCGCCCTGCCACCTGTCTGACTGACTGCAGGACGCCAGCCTCTGTACTCTGCTAGGGTATACATAAGAACATTTTAATGGGAAGTGGCCTGGTTTCTAAAGAGCCATCATTAGAGGGGAAAATTTTGTCTAAAAAAAGGCAACCGGGTTACAGAATGTCTGTGCAAATGGAATAAAGCATTTCCAAACATGACTCACTCTGTATGTGTGGGTTTTTTCCTATACATGTAGGAAGCTCTGTTTTGCAAGAATAGTATTTTTTTACCATACTGTTTTTATTAAGAACCTAGAGAAGTTCGTTTTCCTCAAAATCCATGCTCTGGAGTCATAATTTCGAAAGTCCTAGCTTAGTTTGGTTTCATCAAAATTTTTGCTCTCCTGATTGTGAAGAAAAGGCAGAAAGGAGAACTGTAAAATTTCAGACACTAGAGGGATTTTCAGCAGGTCTGGGGATGGAAGTTTGGGGACTGACTCTCAGTTTCTGACTGTTGGTGTTAGCAGCACTTAGACTCAAGACTATAGGCTTAAAAATTTACTTAATATAAGTGTTTGAGCAGGGTATTTTCTTTTATTCTTCCTTCCCCACCCCTAGACTAGTACTAAATTACATACATTGCTTCAGATTTCCAATACTTCCCAATCTGGATTAATTTACATTTGGAGAGAGGGTGTGAATTAAACTGTTATAAAAGGCTTAGATGCAGTGCCAACTTGTTACTATGCTCTTTCAAGCATCAAATGCTGTTTCTATTAAGGAAGCTCTTGGAGAATTTCTTGCAACTGTAAACCTCTCTCATTGCACAGCTTATTTATCAAATACAGAAGAAGACATATACAAATGAAGGCATTTATAGCAATACAACTTCTGTAGACCTTGCTGCATTTGGAGGCTCTATCATACTATTGCCTACAATAAGACATTGCCTTCTTCAAGATTTCAGTCTGGGAAAATCCCAGCTGTTACAAGGATGATTAGGGGACTATAACATCTCTCTGATAAAGAAAGACTGAGGGACTTGGGTCTTTTTAGTCTGGAGAAGAGAAGACTGAGGGGGGATCTGATCAGTGCCTATAGATACTTAAAGGATGGATGTCAGGAGGATGGGGCCAGTCTTTTTTCAGTGATGCCCAGTGAGAGGACAAGAGGTAGCAGGCACAAACTTGAACACAGGGAGTTCCATCTAAACATGAGGAGGATCTTCTTTACTTTGAGGGTGGCAGAGCACTGGACTAGGCTGCCCAGAGAGGTGGTGAAGTCTCCATCACTGGAGGCATTCAAAACCCACGTGAACATGATCCTGTGCAACCTGCTCTAGGTAGACCTACTTTGGCAGGGGGGCTGGACTAGATGATCTCCAGAGGTCCCTTCCAACCCCACATCATTCTGTGATTCTGCAATTAAAAGACTAAAGCATTGGATGAGGATGATTCAAATTTGGCTATGTAAAGGATGGTCTCATTCTTGCTGTTACTGTTAGTTCTATCAGAGCTGGGTTAGTCACTAAGGCTTTTGCTAGCAAAATTGTATTCAAGGCCTGTTCAGCTTTTCCCTTGATAGCATTCACAGAAAACTCTCCCTTATACATTAGCTGAATCAACTAGCTTCTGCCAATTTTTGTAGGCTCTGTAAAAATTATTGAGGGATCACAAATTTCCCAGCAATTGCAATTTAAATCCTGAAGCACTAGTGGCAAACACATCCTCTGGACACTTTTGTATGTTCATCGACTTCTGCCCTTTAGCCTGCCCCAACCTTCAGCTTTCCACCACCTGGGCAAGGGCTCTCCTTCAAGCTAGGGAATATGTGAAGGAGCTTAGAGCTGAGGATCTTTAGTTTCTCTCCAATAGTCCTGCAGAAGCAGAAGGTACTCAGAGCTTTGAGGGGAACTGTTGGTGATCTTTTTGTCCTTCGTTCACTCTTTCCAACCAACAGTTACAAAAGCCTTAGAGGTCCTACATTTCTCCTTTATGGGACATATTCTGTCATTCTCCCTGTACTGGACTTCTTCTGTCCTTTGGGGGTATGTGACTGATATTGCGGGGTAGCTACTGAGAACAGCTCATCTCCCATATCACCAGTGCCAGCATCAGAGACAGTCCAACTGCTGCCAGCAAAGATCCTAGTCGTTCTTCCCACCAGTTCAATAGCTTGCTTACTTTTCGCTCTGACTTTCTGCGAGTAATGTATATGCATCAGCTTATAACTCATCAAATGTGACTAATAGTTTTATGGTGCTTAATATACGAGATAAATGTGAACTGATGTGAACTGAAACGTAAGGAAATTACCAGGCAGAAGGTTTTATACAACCAGAAAACAATTGCTTTAACACAGTGCCTAACATTGTTGTTGGACTCAGCCATTAGTTGCTGCAGCAGCAAAAATGGAAAAATGGGCTTTAAAAAGATTGGAAAGACTTGTGGAGGATGATTCCATCCTTGGCTACTACATATGATGATCCAAATGCAACCTCTGACTCAGGAAACTGTTCACCTTCACCAAAAGGTGCCACAATGTTCTAGGAGAAGAAACACTCTTCAGAGCAAAACCTTCCCTGAGCTTCAGCCTTGGTCCCTGTTCATGACAAGGTGTTTGGCTAGCTGAACTCTGGTATGGTATGAATGTTCTTATATTTTTCCTAAAAATTCTGCATTTGCCTAATATGTTTTCTGTAGTGTCATACAGGGACTCATCTACAAGGACTTACACAGTTCTGGTGAATTTACCTCATGCAACCAATAGGATATTGCTAGACGCTATGCAATGAAATATATATATGGTTCTAATAATTGGGGGGTTTCCTAGTATGCAGTAGTACCATTTCTTCTCTGCCATGGGCCCACCAATTAAAAATGGAAACTGGCAAATGATGGGAATCAGTCCACACTGAGCTTGCAATGCTTCTGAGTCTGTAATATAGAAGGCAGGCTACAGGGAGACAGAAAACACTGGTGTGCTGCTGCACCTCCTGACATAAACTGCAACAGAGCTGGCTATTCTTGTAGTCATAAAACAGTCACTGGGAAAAAAAAATACTACTTTATCCAGTAATTGCATATCCTATGCAGCCACACTTCAGCTGAGGTGAGAATCATGCAGTCAGTTTAGAAAAAGAGCCTCAAACCTTAGCTCCTGTGGGCAGGAGACTGCTCATTCCCGTGTTCACTGAGCAGGCTCAGAGCCCTCCTGAAACACAGAGGTTAAATTTGCCGCTCCAAACAGTCCCACCCAAGAGACTGCCCTGAAGCTTTTTGCAGGGAAAGGATTTAATTAGAATGTTACTTTTGTGGTACATTGCAATATTTGGTATAAGGGCGGACTGCCAAAACGCACGCTTTGTGATTCATGGTATGGGTTTACTTAGACAGCTTTTGATATGATCCCTAAGTACAGAAAGAGACGAGAGGCGAGGAGAGGCTTTGCTGAGCAGGTTTAAATGTCATAAATGCACAGTTATGGCTTAGTAATTGTATCACAGTTGACAGATGCTGCAGCAGCCACGTGACTAGAACATGACCTCATATTTCAGCTTTCTCTCCTCCTCCCCCAGCGATGAGGACAGTGCCGGCACTTAAGTAAGCAGAAGGCATTTACAGAAGGAGAATTTCTAAGTTACTTAAAGGAGAAGCCTGAATTTGGACACAGAGATATACTTTACACGGGCTATTAAGCAGCTGCTCAACAGTGGCAGAGGCAAAACTCTTTTTTTTCCACTTGGGAAGTGCACTACAGTTACTATTAGGGTAAAAATACTGAATCCCAAGTCACATGGGCTTAGGTCATCCCTTCCCAAGCAAAAACCTGTGGGAGAGGCAATACAGGGAAGAAACAACTCCATGATCCGTTCACGGGATTATTCCGCAGACAATGGGGCTGCTGCAAGCTCAGATGTTCTCCAGGGATCTGTGGGAGGATGCTGCAGCAATGAGGAGGTCATCTGTGCCCTGTCACTGCCCCAGAAGCCACTCTGGATGCTCTGGAAGGGTAATTTTGCAGGAGGATGGAACAGCTTGGAATAGCACTTAATTTTCTGGAGATTCCCCAGGGGTACTGAGTGTCCTCCTAAGCCTGTCCACTCCTTTTTGCATAGATTTTGGATCATGCAAGTCCCAGGAGGGTTCTGGGGGGGAAAACACAGGATGATGCACTCTCGATAGCCAAACACCAATTCACCATGTAGGGGAACCCCACCTTGGAAATTTCCAAAGGTGCAATCGGCCTCATGCAGATATATTTTCTATCACGGTACTGTTACACAAGGACCAAAGCTGAGGCTGGCTGAGAGTTAAAAGTCCTAAATTAAATTTCCATCTTTGGCACTGACCCCCATGGCAAGTTATGCCATGCATGAAATGACAACAGCAATTGCTTGATGAGTTATTGCAATGGAAAGTGTTCTAAAAGCGCAGAGATTTTTGTATTTTTTAGTTTTCTCAATAATGCACCTGCAATTTGCCGCTCTTCATAGACTACAGACCTGAAACTTTTCAATTCAGCTTCAGTGTTGTTCAAAAGATAAAAATAAATATTTTTCTGTGCAATTGCTCATCTCTAAACCTTCATTTCTCTTGCCTGATCTTGCTTTTCTTCTCTTTGGATTGAAACATGACACAGTTATTCTAATCTACCAACTGCAGCTGTAAAGCTTTGGAACAGTAAGATCCCAGTTAGCCTCGTTAACATTGACAGCATATCAGAAGAGGATGGGATTTCTCTGCTTCTGATACACAGGGTTTCAGTCACGTTTAGGCTGCAGCTCCAGGAACGCCTTTGCTTGAAAAGCAAGCACTATTTTGATTACCCCGGCTGAAGCATGAGCCTTCCTGAAAAAGCCAGCAGCTCCCTGCTTTGTTGCTGATCCCATGACTTTGCTGAATACCGTCATACAATTACTCAGTCTTCCAAAGGAAAGAAAATGAAAATTGAAAATCTGGGGACAAGAAGAGCTCTCTGTGGGTATGTGCGTTGGGTATTATTGCTTAATCATAATAAGTAAGGGTCTTCCAATCCTGTGGTATGTGCTTGGGTGAGTGAGCAGGCGTCTCCAGCAAGCGCAGTGCCTCTCCTCCATGACACCTGAGACCACCTCCAGCTGCAGGAGATCACCAGAATATTTTGGGTTTGTTTGCTTGATCCTTTTCCCCTTCCTAAGCTTCCAGGGCAGAAAACCAGCTCATCTCTTGGCATCTTGTGTGTCAGGCACGTGACTGACAGGTGCTGTCTGAGAGGCACCAGGTGCAAGGGCAAGTGGGAGGCTGTGTTTGGCCTCAAGTTTTCCCTAGAGACATGAAAAACATCCACAGCCACCAAATGTGTGTGTGCTCCTGGGCACCCAGAGAGCTGCCCCTGCAGCAGCGCCTACCCAGCCCTTGCTATTACCACGTCCCTGCCTGTCCCGCTCCAGCTCTGCTATAGGCCCCGGCCTTCACATCCACGGCTCTGCCACGCTTTCAGATGGCATTTTCTATCAGGAGGCCTTTCTGAAGCAAGAGGGGAAGCCTGCCCATAGGAATACGTGCACACTCAGCCAACACCACAGGGAATCACCCAGCTCCTGCCACCCCCGCTGCGTCAGCCATGTTGGGAGCCGTGGGCCTCCCCCCCACGGCGCCATCTTGTGGCCCCTGAGAGCTAGCGCTAGGAGCCAGCACCCCTAGAGGGGGTCGGCTGATGAAGCCGTTGCCGTTCTTGTTATGGACGAAAACAAAAAACATTTCGGTGCTGTAGAGCCGCCGCCGGCTTCTCAGCGCAGCAAACAAGGGGCCAAGAGGTTCAGCGATCCCCTTGCGATGACCCCCTCTGCTATGTATGTAGGCTGGGTAGGCAGCCACACTGGTCCAGAGACCTGCCACCCTGGTGTGGGGATTTTCGGGTGTCTCAACAAGCCCCAGGTTCTTTGCAGTGAAAAACACATCAGCAGCTGCTTCTTACACTACAACACAAGCTGCTGAAAAGGTAAGATAACCCTGGTGATAAATAGGCATTATTCCTGTTCAGGGCAAGCCTTAACCTAACTCCTAAGTGCACGTGGCTGAAAATGGAGCTCCCAGCATTTCACCAAGATTTAAAATCCACAGGGCACTTTTTTTCACCCTAAAGCCTGACCTGTGATAATATGTTTTCTGGTAAAGCACTTAATTGCAGATGAGTATTTGGAAAAAATAATCTGTTAAAATAATCTGAGCACCATCATTCCTCAATGGGTGGTGGTTTGACTTGAGGCCTGTGACCTGACCTGTGGAGAAAACTTATTTACCCCATTTTGAATGGAGGTCCCCCTCTGTTGAGCTACACCAACAAAAAGAGCTGTTCAGGTGGCACTGAGGAGAAAGCTCCCACACCTTCTGACAGCTTACGTAGCCTTTGGAGCTGGATTTGAACTGAATGAGAGTGGCCTGGAGTATTGCAGATATCAAAATGGCATCAATCGTGGTTTCAGGTATTGACCTGTTTGTCACAGCATCATCCCTTGGGGAGTCTCACTTCAGCTGCCTTCTTGCTAAAGCTTTCCAAAAAGTTATTTAGGCTATTTTGCAATCCCTTGTCCTGTATCATTGAATGAAAAGTTTTCAGAGACAGCCTGTATTCACCGTGTTACAAGCATTGATCAAAACATCTAGGTTTCTACAGGTTTATGCTGTCCATTTAGGTGCGTGTAAACATTTGAAAATCTAGCTCTTAGCGTTCAGCTGACTTTTTCCTTCTTACTACTGGTAAATTAAGTAGTTATCAAGTTATTATTGTTACTTAGTAAAATGCTGTTAAGGTGAAAGCATCAAACAATCTAATACATATTCATTTAACACTTAAAAGTAGTTAAAAATCACTTTGATGAAGTAAAGCGGTACAAATTTTCTGTTGATGCCCCACCTAAGCCAGGAACACTCAGAAGTGGAGAATGGTTATTTTTACAAGTTTCCAGTAAGCCGAAATGGCTTAAGTGTAGACCATCCATGGTTTTATAACACTTAACACACCAGACACGCACCCCAGCCAGTCTAGGTGAGGAACCTAATTTATTGGTGAAGGGTCTCATGATTATGCCCCCCTTGTGTGTCACTGTAACTGAAGTTTTATTCTGGGAGATTAAACAACAGTACCAATGACAATTTGCCTAGGGTTTTACAATTTTCTCTTTTGACTTGAACTGGGAATTAAATTAAGCTTCTAAACTCTGCTTTTCTGCTCACAATCTGCCTAATCAAAGCAGGAGATCTTCCCGAACATTTCAATGCCCAAGTTGCTGGTAGGAGTCCCTGATAGATTTATCTTTTAAATTTAGCACAGCCCAGAATAGTAACTCTTACATAACATATACACAGCAAATATGGGACTTGCTATAATTTCAGTGAGGGACTGCAGATTTCCTGCCTTGCAGAATAACTAAAGCAGACAGCATTAGAGTCATTCCTCATATAAAAAGCATGAGCAAAGAAGCTTATCCTTACAAAGCAAGGGATAATGGTTTTTTAGGTATCAGAATACAGTTGACTACCAAATGGACAGATCCTAGCTCCTCTCATGTGTCTGTGACTGGCATTGTGGCCTCCATTTACCTCAAAACACGCACATGTGCTGGACTCCCTGTTCCTGAGGACAGGGACAGCAGGGCAAGAATTTGCGCTCCACCATGGACAGACCATTGGGTTTGTGCGTGTCACAGCTGGAGCTCAATCCCTGCCATGTTTCAGGGTGAATATGTGAAATATTGCATCCGCTGAGTGCTCACTCTCTCTTTCAGGCTGCCAGCCTGTGCGTGCCGTGGCTTACTGAGCTAGGTAGGAGTCAGCTATTCTGGTAGGCAGGATACCAGCACACCTCAGCCTCCCAGTCAGTCCAGTGCTGTCATACTGGAGGAGGCAGCAAGCACCTTCATTGTGTTTAGTCAGACTGGTAGTAGCCATGTGGACTCTTGGACAGGATTTCATTTCCCCAGGATCCACAGATGCAGTCTTGTAGAACTGCTGGCACCTTGCATACAGGAGTGCAGGCTGGACAGAATTTGGCCCTGTGTCATTTGATGAGATTATTTACAGAGGGGAATTTGCTTAGCTAAGAAACCTGCATGGAAACAGAAACATGTCAAATAAGCAATTACCCCATACTCAGAGGCTTGTGGAGATCAGTCATACTGACCTATACTCCCTGCTGTGTCCTGGATGCTTTAGAAATAAGAAACCTACCGGTAAAGGCATTAAGGCATTATTAGATTAGCCTTGATTTTGCAATTGCCTTGGGAACTTGATCTGATAAGAAGTATCCCCTCTGGTGATTTGGTAAGGTACCCTTTTCTTGTAGGTGTAAATGATGATGCAGACAAGTCAGTGGGGTCTCAAAACCAGTTCATTGCAGAGAGGAAATACATTGGTTTCATTAGAAGGATGAGTTTGCACCAGTTAAACTGTGTGTCCCTTTAAACCTTGCTTACCCTTGTGAAGTTTCCCCCAGGCTAGTACAGAGTATGCACATACACACAGAGCTGCACTGGTTGAACTAGGACAGTGTGATGCCATATTTTTAGCTAAATTATTAAAACTGCTTAATGAATATTTAGGTGTGGCATTTATCTTTCCCTTAGACCTATAGCAACACAGTGATCCAGCTCTCTTGTCTCTGTTGGGAACTAGTCTGTGACTGTTATCTGTGCTGATACAAAAGGTTGGGGTCCTGTCTTCCTTCCTTCTTGCTTCACTACAGACCCTGGGGATTTGGGACCCACCAAAGAAGAGGGCAGTGGTTACTGCAAAGGTAGCTTTAATGCCAGCCATCGCCATTTATAAAGCCATATTTCTTTGCTCCCACAGAGTCCCAGGAGTCACAGTACAGAGCTCCTAGGTTCTGTGTCATGATTGCTGGTCAAAACAAGATTTCCCTAAGGGGTTAAAAAAAAAAAAGAGGAGCCTGCCTTTCTGTAGGCAATAGACTGGCAATAAACCCTACTGTAAAGCAGGAAGGAAGACTCTAAAAAATTAGAAATGAGAGCTCTAGCTTATTATGGATATCTGAAAGTCTTGCTACAGTTCATGCTGTAGCTGCATATTTTTAACAGTGAAGGATATTTGGGAATTGAGTGTACTGAATTCCCTGCTCTTCATTGTCCCTATGTCAAGAGAGGATGCCTTCCTAGAAGTTTGATTGCTTTCCAAAGGAGAGCTATGGGATTTAAATAGAAATTCCTAGGCTATTTTACTTGGTCAGTCTTTTGGCAGAAGTCAGATTAGAGGATCATAATTGACATAGCTGAATTTAAACTCTTGAGACAGAGATTTTGTTTCACTATAACAACAAGGGAACGGTGCTATTGACCTTACGGGGAGTTTAACCTGCATGCATCCAGTGAAGACACTTGAACATCTGCTGGTGTGCAGGCTCCGGCGAAAACTCCAGCATCCCAGTCTCCTGAAGTCTGGGTCATATTCTGGAACACTGCAGAAAGCCAGTGATTTAGGATATAAATCAGCAATAAATGTATAATCCCAATATAGGGGTGTAATATAAAATAGAGAGAACTTGATTAAAAGGGTTAGATTAGAAGCAAGATTTAGCAATAGTTATATGGAAGACATTTCAATAATACACATGCCTTTCATGAAACACAGTGCTGAGCTCAAGAAATATTCACATAAAATATTTCAGAGCTCAAGAAATATTTGCATAAAATATTTGGATTGAGTGTTGCCAAAAAAACCTTGGAGAATTCTTGGATAATTTAATTGAGTTCTTCCTGGTGCTATAATATCTGCCCTTAGAAACACTTTCAGTTCTCTTACATGTCTTGACAGGGGCCAGATAAACACCTTGAGGTACTCCCTCTGGGTTAAGGTCACCTTTATGCAGAGAGACATCACAATGCTCTACTTAGCAGCATCAGATCAGGGCTTAAATGATGCATAAATCTTGAGCTTTCCAGGAGTTATTTTCACCCTCTCTGTATGAGAAGAAAAGCAAGTGTTTCCTTTAATACTGTGTGGTTTCTGTATTTGAATAAACCTTGATACTAATCCCTGGCTATCTGGATTTAAACTGACATATATCCTACTGTTTTAAATACCAGAACATATGAGTTACCAATGTGCCCTTAAAAACAGAGCTTTTATGTGATTAATCTCACCAAAGGACAGAAAAGTCATTAGCCTCCCAGTGCTAAATCTAATACTGCAGCGGGTTCCCTCAAAAACCCAGTTTTCTTCCTTTTCCTGCAGTGTTTGTCCTGTTCCCGGTTCTGACTTGAAAGGATTTGATGAGCAAGGTAAATATCACAGGGCGGCAGATCAAGGCTGTGTTAGCAACTTGCGTAACTTCAACTGTATGTACTACAAACTGCAGTTTGCACTTGAATTTCACAAAGCGTAGATGGCTTCTCTTGTATGTAAGCAGATTTTCTCCCTGACAGGGGAACTCACAGATTCCTGGGCCCTGATCCTAATACAGTTGTCAAGCTGTCAATGCAGTTATCAAGAGAAATATCAGTAACTGATAAAGAATCTTCTGGTTTGTAAATATATATATGATGGTAATGCAGCAGAACAATGCTTCAGTAGTGATAACCTCAGCAATGTCACTTTCTGTGTGTATCGTGTACATTTTATCACATAAATAAACCACCAACTTGTATCTCCTTGTGTCCCTGAAAGTGCAGAGGTACTGTATAAGATGCTGCTGCTCTGATAGAGTGTAAATGACCAAACTGAGCTTTGCCTTCTATACTATGTAGGCCAGCAGGGTGAATGCTAAACACAGATAGAGCTGCCACACGGTGACTTGAAGTTGCTTGTGGCTGTCAAGGCTCAGCACCTAAACCTGATGCATTCATTGCATGAAGTCCATGCTTTATAGGCCTCACAGATGAACTTCACTGGAGTCAGCCAGTGAGGAAGAGAACAGAGCTGAAGTTGCTGAAGGGATGACCAAAGGTCAGGGACTAGAGTCCACAAAGAACTGAGGTGATGCCTAGAGGATTATCTAAGTGCACTTGGTCAAGGACCAGGAGTTCCTGAGTCTGGCAGTGCTCAAAGTAATTATCTGCTCCTTTTTTTAGGCATCACAGGAGGCTTCAACTCTGCATTCTAGTCACTGGAAAAGAAATACCAACTATGTGGGAGATGGTGTCCCGTATATGTTAAAGTTGTTCTTAGACTGAGATGGAAATACTTTCCTGAAAAAAAAAAAAAAAAGCATATTTCTTCCAAAGATTCTTTTGGAAACTTTCATTTGTTCTGTTTGCAGTTGAAGGATTTTTGGTTTTGGACTACTGGAAACATTTTAAAGGATTCAAAACAAATTATGTTTGGAAATGCCATTCTTGTCAGAAAGGAGAGGTTTTTTACTAGATGTTTGTCCTCATTTAATTCTTACATTAGTGGCTGGCAGCAATTGAGAACAGCAAAGTAGCCAACTTTCTGTCCTTCCAAGTTGTAGCAGATAAGTCTACATTTGAAAGGCACATACCAGAAAAAAAATACAGGAAAATCAAAGACAGGCTGTTACTGTGTCAGTTCCAAGAGTGTCTCTCTTTCTTGGGTCATATTAGCTGATGATATATCCACTCAATACCTATATGTAAGGTGGAAAGCCATAAACTGGGAAGCAACTGACTATACTTCTAGTCCTCAGGAATTTCTGGTTGCTTGTGTGATATTTACTTCTGCTTATTATTAACTGATTATTTGACCCAGTTGCCTGGCAATAAACAAAAACTGTCAATACCAGATATTCCATGTGTGAGTGATCTCTGCAGCGCAGGATTTTTATGATGGTCAGAAAGAACTGTGAAAGCATTTGAAGCACTCACTCTTTCAGGCTTTGTTCTCTAAGATTTCACTCCAAAAGTGTATGTCTTAACTGCAGTATTTGGCCATTTCACTCTTTAGCATCTGCTGAAATTGTCCTAAAATCCAGTCCTCTGGTCAAGCATTGGCACTGTTTAAGCCCATCTTAGTTATTACTAAGAAAAAGCAACCCTGTGTTATAAAGTATAACACAGAGCTAGAAAGATAACAATGGCTTTAACCCCAGTGTATGTCTTTGGTAGCATCAGTCTGTTTGGCAATATTTATGGAATTTCTCCAGTTTCATCTTTGTCAAAAAACACAGTCCAATGAGCATTTCTGTGATGTCAAGAGATGTCCCTTACCCTGAAGTTCAAAGCAAGCTGAGGTAAGGAATGTAAGTTTTAGAAGTTATGTGCTGAGAGTGCAGTTTGTGAACATACCCATAGAAGGGAAACTGGATATTTTTGGTCAACTATGACTCAAGATTTATTGAACCACCTTAATTCATATGGAAGTGATCTCCTCTCTGTTATGATCCTGAGCCTCTGCAGTGCTGCAGAAGTAGGAGGACAGAAGGGAGCCAAGCAAAAACTGAACCATAAAGGACATCTGTTAAAATGAAAGAAAAGACTTTTGACATAGAATTTCAGACTTAGTGCTTCCCTAAGAGAGTTGCAACTTTTGCAGTGACAACTGCTATTGTTATAACACATTCCACAAAATTCACTTTAAAAAAGGGCAGCTGCCATAAAAATCACTGCACTAATATTTGTTTCTTCTTCCTCTCCTACATGCAGGATGCTTCTTGGAGAACACTGTAAGCACCAAAACTATATTCAGGTCTGTAATCATGACATTTTTAGTCCTACAAAATCAGTACTTTCCACACCTTTGCTAAACCCAAATATTCTGAATTACTCAGATGTCAAAGTCATGATTGGCCTAAAACTTAAAAGAATTATTCTTGTAAGCAAATAAGAGCCTTAGAGCTCTTTAAATTGTCATCTGGATTCTGGGTGTCAAGTCTTGTTCTGGAGGTTTCATAATTATGAGAGTTGGAAACTTGAAAGTGTTTATTGTATAATCATGCAATCACATGACCAGTGGCTGTGATTTACAATAACATCTTTAAGAGCATGCAGTACTGTTTTCATTTGTATATCCAGCTTTCACAGTGTGTGTGGGGGGAATTGATTGCAGGCACGGAAGCAAAATTATCTGAAGTTACCTTTGGACTCGTACTCTGGAGTCCTGCAGGGGCCGCAACAACTCTTACTGTGGGCCGGAGCCTCCCTAGGGCTAGTGTCATTTGCAGTGTGCTTCTGAAAGTCCTGTGAAGCAAGTTCTTCGCAGCGTTTAGCGCCTACCGGCTGTGCTCCTGATCTTTCCTGTGTGCTGGAGCTGGGAGAAAAGCCAATGTGGAACTCCTAAACCAGTTCTTCATAGCCTAGAAGGGCCCTCGGAGCAAAGATACTCTCAGCAGATTAATTCACTCGATGTAATACCAGAACAGATTTCAAGGCAGGAAATACCCAAATGAAATCTGCAGTGTTCTGAGCTCATTGAAATATGCCAATTATTTTGCATTTTATTTCTTTATATATTTTCTAATGCAGGTTTCTTTTGGAAATGAAAATAGGGAAGAAAGAGTTTCCTGAAAGCAAGAAAGTGATGATAAACACGAAAAAGTATTGCTGGAAGAATATTTTAAATTTTGCATACAAAAGCTCAACTTTTCTAGCCTATATACACATATCACATGCACAAATTCTATAGGTAGAGTAACTTTTATCTTTTGTTTAAAAAAGTTGTAGCAAATTGAAAATGTACTGATATTTTACGGTGGCTTGAGATAAAAGAGCTTTGAATCAGGATCTGTTTTAGAAAAAAAAACGATTTAGACACTGCATTTAAATGACTTGATGTGTGTTTATAGACGGAGCCTGTGATACTTTACGGAGTGAAGCCTCAGAGCCCTGCCCTTTAGGTTTGTTACACTGCAGACAGTCTTCACCATTGGCTGCTCTGAGGCAGCTGCAGAAAAATATACCACCTCTGGACTCCCCGTGAGGTTTGGATTTGCTGTTCTAAAGCAACAAGCAGAACAACAGCATCTGAGGCACACGTTAGCCCCCAGGCTTTTGAAATTGCCTGGAAGAGTATGTGTTTTTTCTGTGAAGGTGGTATGTCTTGCCATCCAGGTAGGGGTGCCATTAACAGTGGCATCTGATAAAGGTCTCAGCAAAATAATCACTTTAAAGGTGATGGCTAATTTTAGATTTTCTGATCTTTACCCTGATGCATGTCACGCTGGAGGGAAGGGATGCCATCCAGAGGGACCTGGACAGGCTTGAGAGGTGGGCTAATGCAAATGGCATGAAGTTCAACCAAGCCAAGTGCAGAGTCCTACACCTGGGACGTGGCAATCCCAGGCACAAATACAGGTTGGGCAGAGAATGGCTGGAGAGCAGCCCTGAGGAGAAGGACTTGGGAGTGCTCATGGATGAGAAGCTCAACATGAGCCAGCAGTGCGCGCTGGCAGCCCAGAAACCCAACCGTATCCTGGGTTGCATCAAAAGAAGCGTGAGCAGCAGGTCACGGGAGGTGATTCTACCCCTCTACTCTGCACTTGTGAGACCCCACCTGGAGTACTGTGTTCAGTTCTGGAGTCTTCAACATAGAAAGGACATTGAACTGTTGGAACAGGTCCAGCGCAGGGCCACCAAGATGATCAGAGGGATGGAGCACCTCTCCTATGAGGACAGGCTGAGAGAGCTGGGACTGTTCAGCCTGGAGAAGAGAAGGCTCCGGGGAGACCTGATAGCAGCCTTCCAGTATCTGAAAGGAGCCTACAGGAGAGCTGGGGAGGGACTCTTTGTCAGGAAGTCTAGTGACAAGACAAGGGGTAATGGTTTTAAATTGGAAGAGGGGAGATTTAGATTAGATATTAGGAAGAAGTTCTTTACTGTGAGGGTGGTGAGGCACTGGAACAGGTTGCCCAGGGAAGCTGTTGATGCCCCATCCCTGGAAGTGTTTAAGGCCAGATTGGATGGGGCTTTGAGCAACCTGCTCTAGGGAGAGGTGTCCCTGCCCATGGCAGGGGGGTTGGAACTTGATGATCTCTAAGGTCCCTTCCAACTCTAACCATTCTATGATTCTATGATTCTATGTTCTCTGCCTTACACATATGCTCTTGGATAGGAAAGCATGCCATTGAATAATGCCACCAAGCTCTCCTGCAGCAGCAGAATGACCTCGGCAAGTGTCACAGCTCTGCTTAGACAAAGCTGAATTTGAGCCTGTGATTTTGGATCATAGGTCACAAAGAGGTATCTGAGCAGCAGTGACAGTGCAATACCATTGTTAGGCTGAGGGTTTTCCAATTTTTGCTTAGAAGACTTGTTTGTGAACAAGAAAAGGAGACAGTGGAATAAGCAAAATCAAAGCTCAGGATTTTAGTTCTGAGGCCTGTGCACTACCCACTTTAACAAATCTGACATCCAGTAGTTGTGACAGGGGGAAGATAGAGAGGTTGAGATGATGTATGTGAGTTCTCTTTTTAAACCTCATTTTAAGGTCAGAAGATGTCTGTCATGTAATAACCAACGATATTCTATGAAGGATTAAAAAGACTATAGATTGCCCGAATTCATCAGTTATTCATTGCCCTGCTAATATCCTTTCAAACACAGGCTGAGAGGTATGTGCTGAACCATGATTATGCTTACTGGCACCTTCATAACTCTGATGAGTAAAAGCCATATTTGTTGGTGCTTATCATAGAATCATAGAATGGTTAGAGTTGGAAGGGACCTTAAAGATCATCAAGTTCCAACCCCCCTGCCATGTGCAGGGACACCTCTCACCAGATCAGGTTGCTCAAAGCCCCATCCAACCTGGCCTTAAACACTTCCAGGGATGGGGCATCAACAACTTCCCTGGGCAACCTGTTCCAGTTATGCATATGTGTATGTGTATATATATACACAAACATATATATATAAAACTTTATCCCTTTTTATCCAAGAGTGAGATCAGGCTCTTTGTTTTCCTGCTAATACATAGATATCCTATGCAATGCTGATAAATATCACAAATGTGTTAAGACACAATGATGCACACAGCACCCCTCAATTCTGTTTTATAGTCAACAAGTCTCTCAGTTCACTCAGCATACTGTATTCTGCAACATCTTGGTGGCCATAGATCTTTCTCAGCCTTATTAAAACCACATAGGCTCAATGACTCAATTTGCATTCATTCTTATTATCTGATTGGATAGCTACAGTTCTCGGCATCACCCGTGGGGATTGCTTAACAGTTGTCTAAACCAGTGGCTGTAAATGAAACTAATGATCTAACCTTCCCTTTTAAACTATTTAAATATAAATAGCCTTGTGAACTCAAAACAAGTGCACAAAAATAAATTGTGGAAGTCACTTCAGACCATAAAGGCACATTGTCTTCAGAAATACTCAGGGCAAGAATTTTTCC
This sequence comes from Thinocorus orbignyianus, assembly GCA_013400375.1. Taxonomy (NCBI): domain Eukaryota; kingdom Metazoa; phylum Chordata; class Aves; order Ciconiiformes; family Thinocoridae; genus Thinocorus; species Thinocorus orbignyianus. Next base: position 479,283 of record VXBW01006914.1, read on the forward strand.
AGTACTGTACTAACAGTGTAGCAAATCTCAATGCCATACCCTATAAGAAGGGAAGGTGATTTTATAGTAAAATCAAAACCTGAGACAAACCACATGTCACTCATTCACATACGTGCTCTCACAGCCATGTAGAAGCACCAGGGTGTGTGCATCCAAGCAACCTGCTGAGCAGTCAGGTACTGGGTGTGTGCATGCGAGCGTTCAAGCAGTCTGTCCAGCACACAGGCAACAGAACACATGAATTCAAGCAGTCTGGCCAGGATTCCTGCAGGATTCTGCAATCATGCAGAGCACAACTCAATCAGCTACTGAGTCCTCCTCATACCTGTGTCCTTTGCAGGCTGGTGACAATGCGCTAGTTTTGCATATGCCTTTTGTCATTCTTCTGGAGCTGACAGTGATCAATCTGTCCATCCTGTCTCATCTGTTTGAGTAATCAGGATTTACTGTCCTCTCTCAACATGGGTGTTCTGAGAAGTTGCACATGTGTGTGTGCCAGGACACTGATGACTTGCTATTCTAGGTGGCATCAACACATGCCATTCCCATAGTCCTTTTCCTACATTGTGCCCCTTCCAGTACTTCCATACCCAGACAATTCCCATTCATACCATTTCTATTACAGTTCTCTACAACAACACTACAACTGTAAAGAAATAATTTTTCCATGCCGTTAAAATTTCTGAAGATTGAAAAGGTGTTTCCCCATTTCATATGGAATGAAACCATGAACTCTCCAGAAAGCAAAGGTTTTTAAATTTTTTTTCGAGATCGGCATTCTTAGACTTTCCAGACATCTGAGTTTAACCTCAACAAGCAAAGTTTTTGGTTACATAACTAGGTCAGAGGGAGAAGAGACTATTAAAGATGATGCAGGTGCAGATGAAGCAAGTTCCCCATTGCAATATTAATGGGATAGAATAAGTATGTTCCAGATGCATCTGGTAAGTCTAAGCTAAAGTAGTCACTTGGCTTACAGGAGAGCTTGGTTCAAGATGACATCCTGAGTTCGGGAGGCCAGAAGTTCGAACATGAGTCTCACACACCCTATAAGATCCCTCTCACTACCTAGCTATAAGGCCAGGCTCTTGCTGCCTTTCTCAAAGCTGTATTTTCTTTTTGATTCAAAGTTGAAGTGGCTCCAGAAGGAGAGACTCCCATCCTAAATCACCAATTGCCTCACTAAGAGATAGATGGAAGATACAACTTGTCCCTTCTGTAAATCGGGCTGTTTTCTCATCTTTCAGATGAGATCACTATTACTCGACTACAAGCTTCCAGCTAAATTGTGAAGAGGCATTACTTGGTTTTGTCTTCTGAGACCTCATGGCTGAATAATCTATATAGAGACACATATCTTTAGTATAGAGGTAGGTATTTAATGTCTTTTGAGGAGTTCCTGTTTTCCTATGCGTCCTATCAGCTACCTTCTGCTAAGTCATGAGACCGTTAAGGTGTTTTCAAACGTGCAGCCTGTTAAGCACAATTTCTGCCTTCATAAAAATATTTACATTTCATAGCTGACAGAGAGTCCAAGTGAGTCAATGGCTCAGGACTGACTAAGGTCATTAAAAATTAGCTATTAGCTATTTTAAATCGTGGTTTAACATTGGCTCTCACGTGTCTGAAAACATAGTATCATCATTTAGAACTTATGGCTTCAATTTTTGTGTCTGTCACTGGGAAATACACCTTATTTATACACAGACCTAGGGACCTTATTGTTCCTACATAAGAAATACAGAGACATCAATACAATCTAAACTGCAGTCTCTGAACAATTAAAAAGCACACTTTGCACCTGTGATTAAATGGGCTTTGATTTACATTTATGAGCAATGTGATTTGGTGGGCTCAGTCCCCATTGGGTTCTCTTAAAATCTTACATGCAGTTTGGAGATAATGAAAAACCAAGTGCAGCTGCACAATTTTTTTGTTGCTTTGGGTTCTGCCTCCCACCTGCCTACGGCCCTTCCACCCAGAACATTTGTCTAAGTCTGTGATACCATCCTTCCCCTAAACCTTTGAGCTGCTTTTATCCCAGAGGGCACAATTCTACCAGTCCATAAAAATTGAGTAGCCAGCCACGGCAGTGCTTCTTCTTTCCTGTTGCCACTAGTCAGAGAACAGGGGACTGAACTGCCTGTCTGTCCCCAGTGTTTTGGCACCAAAAACCTGAGATGGTGCTTGGCAAGTCTTCACTGGAGCTGAGAGTTGTGCAGGGGAGCCAGAGCAGGGCTTTCTGCCCCTCTGCTTGCTCTCTGCAAGCAAAGTTGCTGCACTGGTTTTCCTTACACTCAGTTTTCCTTACGTTTCCCAAAGGAACCTGAAGTTTCCACTGCTAAAGGATGTAGGTGTGGTCATTCCAGCCCCATGGCCACACTGAAGAAAGAATCTCCAAAACTGTGCTCTGTTTTGCTTCAGTGCACACTCATCACACCGGGAAATCACCAGCTGAAAGAGATTAATGTGAAGATGCACCTTTCCCTATTACCATTGTACCTTGCTGCCTGGGTTCCTGTCAGAGCCCAGCACTTACTCTGCTTTCTGTAGGGAAATGCAGCCAGTGGAGGTAGTTACTCACAGCCACATTGTGAGGACTCTAGCTTACCCCTAAGGTTACACTGCTCAGGCAGTGCTTTGCAAGTTGGCCAAGATTCATTAGTTTAGAAAAGTCATCCTTAAATAGTGAGACTGAATGTATAGCACACTGGAAGACAGAGGAAAGCAAGCTCTTGAAATTAAAACAACAAAACAAAGATCCACAGCTTTTCAGAACTCTTGGATAAAACACCAATTCTACTGACAAGGGAGATGCTTGACTTTTAGTTTCTGTGGAAAGATTTTACTTCAGACATTCAGAGTTCTTGCATCTCTCCATAAGAGCCGTCTTTCTGCACCTGATCTTTTTCATACTCCTACTTCCTTTGAGACATGGAGAATCTCCTTAGCTTCACATTTTTCTCCCTTGCCCCTTTCCCTCCCAAAAGGGAGTTTGCCACAGACTGTCTGTGTGTGCTTCAAAACCCATGTCCTTCTCCCAGAACAAGTCACCTTTTCCTTCTCCCAATACAATGGTCAAAAGACTTCCCCCAGTCAAAGTGTGCTCCTTTGAGTGCCCTGAACTCTTAACATCCGTGTTTTCAAAAGCCACTTCCTGCTCTTTGTTCCTTCATTTTTGCTGGGATTTTTCCATGACACACCCCCAGCTCTTGCAGACCACTGGGTGCAAGGGCAGCCATACATTTCTTCTAAGACAGTCTCCTATTTAAATGGAAGACTATTAATGCCAGTGACTCACATCTTTTTTTCCTTCTCAGTGAGTTATATGACACCAGCTGTGGTAGCAAATTACTGGTTCACTATAACCTTAACCTTTCCACAATAGAGCAATTTTATAACCTTATCCAGCATTCATAAATTCCAGATAAATGGGTTTTCCTACCTGACATTCTCAAAAACAAGCTTTGGCCTCACATGAGCTCATGGAATTGTTTGATGCATGCCTTAATACAAACATGACTGCTGCCTAGAAATATGGGGAAATGAAATATATAAGATAAGATATATAAGCCTGAAATATATAAGAAAATACACAATATATGATGCTCCACTGCTTTGCATTTGACATCATTTGTAAAGGTCCAAGGAGGAGGTTTACACAAGCATTTCATTCGGTGATCTACATGACTTAACATCACTAGTACAGAGTCCAACCCAGAATTTTTTTGTGCTATATGTGCTGCGTCAACACGGTGAATGCCTCACAGGCAGGAAAAATGTTAACGGAGCAAAAACCCAAGTTGATGTCGGTTGTAGCAAACAGGTTGCTTAAAGCTGTTTTTTCGATTTCTTCCATTTCATTTCCCAGGTAAAGGATTGAAGTGTAGGGGTTTGTTTGCAGAAAGATAAATAGACAGTATCATAAATTATGGGGTGAAGCTGGCCGATAACTCACCTGTAACAAAACCGTGTGTAAACAGATGCCATTCCACAGGAGTTCTTTTCTCTCTGATAGACTGACAGCCTTTCATGACTCAAGAGGCACTCATACATCATGAGACTAAACTGAACTATTATTTTTGCAGTGGGGAAAACTGACACAAATGCACTCACTTGTACAAATCCTGTAGCAAAACAATGAAAGACCTGGGATAAACCCCCAAGGTTTACCCTGCATCCTGGAAAAGGTCTGGCTCAGCTTACCACTAAGTGGAATGCTGCAGGTATCAGAAGTGCTAGAAAGTTAAGGTGCAAGCTTTCTGCTGGGCTTGTCTCATGCTTATGGGAAGAAGCTGGGTATATAAGGAACAAAAAATAGCCTACTGGGGGAAAAAGAAGACAACAGTGAACCCATTATAGACAAATGTATTATTTGTTATAAACAGATGATTTCAAGCCAAACTCTGATATAACGGGAGAGTGATGGTTTCTAAGTGAGATTTGTGTCTCAGCTTTGCTTGATACCATGGGACTGGAGTGTGGAACAGAAAGGATCACATGAGAGCAGGGACAGACCTCATCTTTTTCCTTACTGCAGATGAACATTCTGAGAGCTGTTGCGAGGTATGTGCCTACACAGGTAGACCAACAGGTAGTTTTCCTTTGATAAATTCATAAAAGCCTGTCACTGAGTTTTGCCAGTTGTTTCTTCTGGGTGAAGTTCAGCAAAGGGAAGTCTGCTTTTTTGCCAAGCTACCTAGATTTATAGGCATGTGCTGAGGGCATGGACAGATAGCTGAGAAGCATGGGCCGAAGAAGAAGGGCTGCAAAGTAACCTGCTTTTTCATTTTTGCTGCTGGTTGGATGTAGATGAAGATTTGCACTCACTGTGGTTAGAAGAGAACTTAGAGTTACTGTGGTTTTCTTTCAGTTCTGCCACTTGTTCACGTGGCCTATTTTTCAGTCACACTGTTCTTTCACTCAGACGGAGAACTCTTCCATTATGATGATGTCCTGAAGTGAAATACAGAGCCACTTCAAGGCTGCCCTAATTGACACAGCTGATTCTGATTATTTTCTGTTATCTCCAAGATATACAGACAACTGTACTGCAGTACAACATAGGCCACACTTGTAATCTTTGACTGGGCCCTCAGCCAGTCTTAAGCAAGAGACCATCCTTAAAGCAGGCAGGTGTAGCTCTCACTTGTTGCTCCAGGAAAGCTTTCTTCATGGGCACTTGCACTCCAGAGCTTCTGTCTGCTCAACGCAGCTTTGCAGCCACTGAAAATAAAACTCTTGGAATGGGTTCACGCCAGATACTCAGCCTCTCTATACTTCAGTCTCTCCAGCTTGACACGAAGCTAGTAATACCTGCATAGCTTTCACCCAAGTGATAGATATGTATCTGGCATTCACATTTGCAAGGCTGGTGGAGATCCCTGGATAAGTGTATTAGAAATGGCATTACTATTTATATATTTACTTATTTGCATGATTTATCACTGTGGTATCTAGGCACTCCAGGCCCATTTAAGAAAAGAAGACTGGGAAGGACAGCATGCTCAAGTCCAGTTCCCCTGCTACTACAAATACATTTCTACTTTCTATCAGGAACTGATAGGCTCTGGCTAGTTAAGCAGTCAGTATTCTTCCCCATGCAGGCTATTACTCTCAATAGGAAAAAATCATCTGCTTTCCAAGTAAAACCTATTCGCGACCCATTTACACCTTGATTTCTTTTGTGCAAACACTTCACCTTTACCTTACATAGTTCTTGTCCCTTCTGGGGCTTAAGTCACCCAAGGTATTTACGCAAAGTGATCGTATCTGCTCTCAGTCTTGTTTCCCAAAGGTTTACGGGTTGTCCATTCTCTTTATCTCCTTTTTGTCTCCTCAGCAGGTATGCTAGTCCCAGTTCACCTGAATTTGAATGTGAGTTACCAGAATCACACACTGAACCAGAACTTCGCGCAGTGTCTCAGCTGTGCTCTCCTGAATGCATGTCCACTGTGGCACTTCATTCTAGAAATACCAAGGATCACGTTTTCTTTTCTCACGGCATCGGAGCGGCAGCTCATGGCCTGGTCATTCCCTCTCTCTCAATTCCAAGTGGATGTGTTTATAACATCAGCCACGCTTATTCATCCCTAAACATACGGGCTTGGACTCATCCCATTTCTATTATCCCCGTCTCCGCAAGCCACCGTTTCTCCCTGGGGGACGCCCATCTCCTTGCGCAGGGACAGCACCACGCAGTTCTGGTTCAAATACCCATCTGGCCAGCGGGCTCCAACCGCCTCTAACCGGGACCTCGGACCGGCCCACGNCACTTCCCCGCTGCTGCGCGGGTGCCGTGGCCCGGGCGCTGCCGCTCAGCCAGGGATTTGGCTGCTCTCTCCGACGGCACCCCTCCGGCCCCGAGATGAGGAAAACAGGCGTTCACGTTTCACCGGAGCAGTGGCTGAAAAGGCGCTGCTTGCTGTTACCAGTATCTTCAGAACACGCTCAGGGTTTTCATGTCAGGACAGCTCATACTGGCCTGGGATAGGACGAGGGGCAATAGATTTAATTGGGAGAAGAGTAGATTTAGTTTGGATATTAGAAAAAAATTCTTTACTCTGAGGGTGGTGGAACACTGGAACAGGTTGCCCAGGGAGGTGGTTGAGGCCCCTTCCCTGAACATATTCAAGGTGAGGCTCGATGAGGCCCTGGGCAGCCTGGTCTAGCTGGGGGTGTCCCTGTGATTGCAGGGAGGTCGGACGAGATGGCCTTTGGAGGTCCCTTCCAGCCTGGACAATTCTATGATTCTGTACTCACCCAGAAAGTCTTATAGTCCACTGAGCGCAAGGAGGTATTTTGAGCAAGGCAAAGCCTGTTTCTAATGTGTCCTAATACTAAATAAAAAAAAAATTGGTTCCAAAATGGATTTTGTGTCAGATGCATTTAATAACTAGCCGTTATATGGGTTTTCTGCACATACAGCTGTCTGTGTTTAGACCAAGTAAGCTCTCAAAAAAGCGGCATCTGGAAAATACAAAACCATTTGACTTGAAATGGTGAAAAGTATTTTAAAATGATTGCCAGTTATTTTTTCTGTTCTGTTGCCTGTATATCCCATAGGCATTGCTTCACCTCGTGGGCATTCTAATGAAGGCTGTTTCAATCCTCATTTTATGGTTACTCATAACTTATGTATGCTGAGCAGCATGTTGTTTCCTCTTTTCTTATAGCATCATCATGCCTGTCGCCCTAAATGTGCTGCTTAATTCTTTCCTGCCCACATGGCACGGTTCCTTCTTTTAATTTCTTCTCTCCTTTATTGTAGCAGCTTTCATCTACTTTTCCTGTTACTACACTCACTTCCAGCACGCATGCCAGCACCTGCCATTCAGCTCATTTCGTCGGCCAGAAAAGTGAACTAACAATGGAGGAATGGCAAGCTGATTTCCTGTCCTGAAAGGAATCCTTAATAATGTGTAGGACCTGACTCTGGGGTCTGCTTCAACTGCCGTCATTCTGCAGCTATAAAAGTTGGATAAGTAACAGGGTTCCCTAAAAAANNAAAAAAAAAAAAAAGAAGTGCTCTGTTGAGAGCAGATAGTCAACCCTTATTCACCCACAAAGGTGATGTCCCTTAGAGTAAGGAAGCAGGACAGAAAACAGTTCCACAAAAGCCACTGGCTCAGCAAAGCAGGGTTAAATTTTAGGCAGAACTGGCTGCTCTGAATCATGCCAGAGACTAGTCTGGATCCTTTCTGCTCCCTAAATTTGCAGAGTATAGGAAGGCATAGAATGACCTACCCTCTTTCCCAAAATGCTGATTATTGCAGAATGTAAGTTTAGCCTTAATGGGTTGATATTGCGCAAATAGTCATCTTAGAGCTCAGTCTAAATGGCTGGGCAATGTTCTGTGTTTAAGAACAATTATAAAACTCTCAGAGTTCACCAGTGCTTTGGGGCATGATGATAAAGGACTCCAGGCAAATCTGTTTGAGAGACTGCATTGGTTTTTTTTCTGCAAATTTTTCACATGTTCTGACTTCAGCTTTCAAACAGTTAATTTTCTGCTTGCCTGTGAGTTGTCAAGGTGCTTATAGAAATCTCTTGGTTTAAGATGGTCAAGTCCTCTCAGTCTTTTACCCCAAAAAGAGAAAGGAAGTAGTCTCTGTACATTTCACCATACAAGAAGTTAGTCTAATACCCAAGGGATTTGTTTGGTAACAGGCAGACGTTTGTCCAGAAACAAATTTGGCTTTCTGTTACGGCAAAAAGTTTAGGCTTTTGTCAGTGTCTTCACTCTACTCTGTCCCCGAAAGTTTGTAGTCTTGAAAATAGCTAAGCATTGTTGCTGCTGCATGCTGCAGCAGGTGCAACATAGTGCAAGGTGCCTAGCCTTTATTCCACCATAAGTTGTGCTTCAGCTGCAGCTTAGTGAGGAGTCATAAGACTGGACTGCAAAATAAAAAATGCTAGCTGTTTATAATTGTAGATAACAGTGTGGTCATCGTTTACACTGAGAAGCATATACATGTATGGAACTTTCCACAGGATATCTCTGATCACAGTTGCTGTGTAAGAACATATTTTTTTTCAGTGAGATGGTAGGACAAACCCTCATCAGTGGCACTGTTCCATGAGAAGTCTGTGTGACAATACATTCATGAAAAGGACCAAGATGGAATAAGGCCACAGACCATACAGCAACAGGCAGCATGTTTCTTCACTCTTTAACTAGTGGCAGAGCCTCTTTCACTGCCATCCACCGCCAACTCTAGATCAGCCAGAATTACTGCTTACACCTGGTATGAAGTACTTTCAGGGCCCAGATCTTCAACACAAGTGGGAATCTTCTTGATGGTCTTCTATTGAAATTGGGGTTGTTCTCTCAATAAAGCAAATAATCTGTTTGGGTTGGGTTTTTTTCCAAAAAAACAAATCAACCTGTGTGGGGAGACCAGAACCTGCCAAGGAAACTGTTCCTACCATTCCTCTTTCTTCTAGGATTTTAAAAGATCTGCAGATTATGAAATATTTATCATTATCCTCATTTATCCTCAGGGGAGAGAGGTTTTGGCAGAGAGTGAACAGCTGGATGGTACAGGAAGGGATGGGAAGCAAGACACTTTGCAGAGATCTTAGAAGCCACAAAGACTTTCACAAGGGGAGTGACAGAGAGTTGAAGGTGCAAAGGGATGATACTCTTGAACAGTGGGTGTCTAGGTTTCACCTTGCAGTAGCAAATTAGTGGACTGGAACTGCAGCATGGCAGTAACTTTTCTTCCTGAAGTAAAGCATGCAAGCCTAGCTGGAAAGCAAAAGCACACAGACAGTAATGCAGGTGTAAAATCTGTTTCTTCTGCATCAAACTCTAAATCAAGCGTAACATTGCTAATTCACATTTTGTCTAGCTGATAAGCCAGACTTGCATGGGTGATAAACTTTAATTAAAAAGTAACAGTCAAGAGCATTTTCAGGATTTGTGGCTGGTTCTGTTTACCAGCTTGAGTTTGGGAGTGCAGAATGAGGTTTTGATATACATTTCTTCTTTTTTCTTGCTCATTTTGAGCCAAAGTCTACACTTGCACAGCCTGACTAGGTTTGCAGGGGTGCCAAGCTGAGGCTCATAGAGCACTTTTAAAAATGAGCAGTGTGGTTTATGACTGGAGAGAGGTATGAATATTCTTTTTCTAAATGGGTTCTAGGCTCATAGTGGATCTTTCGTCTAGTGCAGGCTGAATTAGAAAGTTGAGACTAGAACTGATTTCCTTAATTTTAATCTCAGCTATTTTAGGCAGCCATACTATGTAATCCCTTTTATATCCTTCAGTTGGCTATAATCAGTATAAAAATAACAAAGTGTCTCAGTGAACTGATTTGACTCCTAGAATAACCTCTTGCCATGCTCTGTTGATCCCAGCAGTGCATTAGGGCTTTATCTGGGTACTTCAGTCTTCCTTTAAACAAATCTTTCCAAGTGTTTTCTTCCCTGATCTATTGTTTGCTCCCCTGATTATCTGTTAATTTTTCTTTCTCTGCTTGTTTTGCTTAGTGATTTTTTTATTTTTTTTTTTACCTAGCTCATCTAGAATCAAGGAGTCAGATAGGAATTTCTAAAGTGAGCACAAGATTTTGACATTATTTGTTAAAAACAGTGGTCTTCTCTTTCCTTGATGGTGGTTTGCTTTAAGACTAATAACTGGAAAAGAAAGCATGAAAGTGTGGAGAGAGAAATGCACAATGTCAGGTGTTCCTGGCGATAGTCTTGTATTATAGAATAACCTCCCATGGTAAAAAGTCAGATCCTCTTGCTTGGGATATTTAGGATGGGATTGCACATGGCTCCCAAGAAGCTGGCAGAATGTTCTAGTACATATTTTCTTCATCCATTCTTATACCAGACTCAAATAGAAAAATTATTTTTTTTTATAAAGGAAACAGCTTATTATCAGTGAAATATTTTACAGGACTGACAGGTCATCAGGAGAACAGGATGAGTTCTCCAAAAGCAAAGTGCCAGAAGAAACCATCAATGGATCATATCACATGGCTAATCCTTCTCATAAGGTGTCTTTCATCCTTACATCTGAACGTTGTGGATTACAGTCAGGAATTTCAGCAAAGGCTGATATGGAAGAGGAAGAACTAATAACAAGCAAATAATTCCAGATATTTCTGAGTAGATATAAGAGTCAGTACACTAGCAAACAGCTGATGCTTCTCAATGAAAAAGAACAGCAGATCCTTTCCTATGTAGATACAGAGCATGATGATGATGCAGTACAAAAACAATGCAATCTGATCTTGGGGCATATAGATGTCCTGTAATGTTTCAACAGGCTGTAGGAAAAACAGCAAAAATTGATGATATACAATGGAATATTTAACCAGCTGGGGGAATCCAATGTATTCTTTCTGCCTTTCCCAGCACTGCTTGTACAGTGGTGGACAGTTGACCTCCCATATGAATTACAGCCTGATCCAGCCATTAATATGGGCAAGGAGAAGCACTTGGCACTTACACTTGTCATGATCCGCTGAAAACACTAGAACTGCATGGGACAGTGCCAGACTGATGGCATTGCTTAGTTAGGCAAACCATTCAGCTAGTGCTTCATGGTGTACACTAAAATTTCTCCAATTACCTGAATATTCTGGCACTGAATTCTGCCTTTCTTATGCCCGAAGCTATGTTTCTGCCCTAGCAGCATAGGCAGGAACAGCAATATTCTATACATTTTTATATCAGCTGCAGGATTTTTCTTTAAATCCCAGATAATGGATCAAATAATATACATTTAGGAACTTGCATATGAAGTCTTGAGGTCATTGCTGCTACTTATTTTTCACTCCTTTGGAGACTGCTTCTTGGTTCATAGCCCAAGCACCCAAGAGACTTCTGGAACTTTTATTCAGCACACTGCTCCAAGAGTGAAATGCTGCTTCATTTACCTGTAGTAAGAACAGCATCATGCTGTATATTAGGTAGGCAGTATCTGCTTTAAAATCTAGCAGGAGAGCTAGGAATCAAACTTGAGGGCTCTGCTGTCCTTGAAGAATTATTCTGATTCACATGAGAATTGAATTAGATTAGTGTTAAGTTTTTCCTTTGTGGTCTTTGTCACTGGTAGACTACAAATACATGATCTCACAGAAATTCCATACTCCTACATATTCGGACTATTTCATAACACTACTTTATGGATTTGTTTTCCTATCTTTGTACTGACTCATCCACAGAGATATTGCATGACCTCAAAAGGCTTCCTGGAACTGATGTCAACTGGATAATCCCGTACAGAGTAAAGTTATTAGCTGTTCTGTTACTTAAGGTTTAAGTTATAACTCAGCTTTCTAAAGCATCCCTGAATCTGTGCTATTGGGAGAAAGAGGCTGTGAACATTCTTGTGTGGCTCTTCATCAGACGTGCGTAGTGGATTTCTTAGCATCACCTGCTCCACTTTGCTCTGAATTGGATAGTTGTTAACGAACTGCCACTTTCTTGAGACAACCAGAGCTTTTTTTGCAGTCAGTGGCTATTCAGTCAGCAGTCTGAATAACTGAAGACTCATTTCAGAGCTAGCTGAGTTTGCCCACAGCTGTACTGCCATCTGGCCTGTTTCTTTTACATCATGCTCCATGTCTCATTATTCTTTTCCTATGAGCTGTCCTTGTGTCTATTAACCATCACAACTGCTTGTTTTCCCTTGCCTGGGATTTGGTCCTCTAGTCTCCTCTTTAGTTTCTTCAGAATTTATTTAGTCACAGGGTAGTTTTGAGCTGACTGATTATTCCCTTGCCTCAGAAAAAAAAATAAAAAGTGACCTCTGTATTACAGGTTCCTACCTCAGCTGTGCCTTGCTTATATTCCCCTCCAGCCAAAGAAATTTGGAGCTATACACTCCAGGTAGGCAGTTACAGCAAGGAATTTTGGAAAGATGAGTGGCTGTATGTAAACACTCCAGGGAGAGTGTAGGAGAAAATGGCCTGTGGGCCTCTGCTTTCCTTGCAGAGAATATGGCAGTATCTTCAAGGTTATTGCACAGCAAGAGAGCTGGAAAGGAAAATACAGAAGATTTTTGTATAGCGAAGCTGCCTGTTGGAGGACACTGATAAGCCAACAGGCATCTAGGAAGAGTGGCAGGTTTGGGCAAGGAAGGGAAAAGGGACTTGCTTCCTTTAGTCAAATCTCAGAGCTGAAGATTGTAACGCACAAGAAGAAGCTTCCTGCAGTTCTGCTGGGCTACGGGAAAAAGGGAGTCACTGCTTGTCAGCAGGAAGCCGTGCTGAGAAGTGAAAGAGAAGCTTCTGCTGGTTTCTCTGCTGCTTTGTCTTTTATCCATTCTGTTTCTGATAAGGATAAGATAAGGATAACTAAACTGAAGACACGGATTCCTGACATCAGGATGGAAAAGGCAGAGGGATCACAGTGAATGAAACTGAGAATGAGATAAAAGTCAAATTGGTCATCAGTACAAATCTAGTGAATGGTGTTATGCAGGGTGCTGATTTACAATTCTGGTCCAGCAGGAACCAGCCATACAGGAACCAGAGTCATTAGTATGTCTACCTTCTCTATATAAGAAAATTTTAATTTATGAATGCTGTGGCATTTTTTAACTGGAGTTACAATATGTTTTACATTTCTACATTGTGTTTTTTACATTTTTCTGAGTATTTTAGCACCTCTAAGCTGATGGAGTAGAGCTTGTTAATGTTAACCAATTTATTGACTTTTGACTTTTACGAACTTAATAATCCATTTAAGAGGCTCTTGTCCCTTCCCTTGCTTGAAATGTCTTCCCTTGTCATCTGTGCCAAATGCCAACCCAGCAATGTGGGGCTGAACTCTAAGTGATGATACAAACCTCTGGCAGGATGACTATGTGATGTCATACCTATGTCTTTTTCTCAAATCGAAGATCACTTGTGCTTATAAGCAGAAAAAAAGCTAGAGAAAAGTAGACTGTTTTCTCTCCCACCTAGTTTTTTGAAGCTTCTGTCACTTCTGAGTCCTGTTATATCATATGGGCTCTTCTGCTTTGGACATTGTTCTGTTGTCCAGATCAAACCTTTAAAGACTTTCTCATTATTCTTGGAAGAGAACAATTTCATCCTGACTGTAACTGGAGGTATCTAGTTAGAGCTGCTTATAAAGTTTTAAAGAAAGGACTGCTGGGTACTTTCATCATTACGTGTAAACTTGCATAGTTCTGTGCCCTTTCGAAGTGATGTCAGTTGAGGTAAGCTGATGGATGTTGTCTGAAGATCTGTTTATTTAGCAAGTAAGTGCAGGAAGCCTGGACAAGGGCTTTCATTAAAAAAGATCAAACAGAAAAGGTAAACGCTCCCTGTCACAGGTATAAATTCTGTTGTAGTTCAAAGTCTACATAAAAAAGAATGAGTAAACATGAAACTAGATAGTATTACTTTTAGTATTGAGGAGTTAGGTACAAAATCAGAGAAACTAACGTTGGGCTCATAAATAGTAGCCTCTGTCTCTCAAGCCTCTCGTTCTCCCTGCAGGACTCCATGAAGTCTGTCCGAGGCCAGCTCAGCACCCCATGTCCAAGCCCAATGCCAGGTGCATGGAGCAGCTGTGCTGACTTATTTGGTCACTGTGGCATCCTTGACACCTGCCTGCTGCACCAGGGTTGTCCCCACAGGGTTGTGGAGCCCTTTGCCTCTCCAGCCTGGAAAACAGGCTGTTGTTTGGTTTCCCCAATATAAGCAGTCTGGAGTAGAGCCATGTCAGGATGTAGTTTACCTGAGACCTGGTTTAGAACCCTGATTACCAAGTAATCCTTCCTGTTTTCTCTCCTGCCTGCCTCCTGTTTCCTGGCTTGTTTCGGGGAGTTTCATCCACGTGATTCTGCATGCTGCAGAGTGGTCTTAGTTCATCCTCCAAAATACTCATGATTAACTGGAAGACCTGGAGAAGAAAAGACTTAAGAAGGAAGTTGAAGAACGTGCTCGTGAAGTTGTCCTGGGTTCTGATAGGGATTTTCACATCATTTCACATAAACAATCATGGCAGATCAAGAATGTTATTCACAGGGATGTTTGTCAGCAGAATAACATGGACTGGTGGTGTCATTTTTTTATCAAAGGAGATGTAATTATCATAGTGATGTTGTAGCAGTCTTTAAAGCCTTAAGAAAGAAGCTTATGTTTAAAGCAGTAAGATGGTAAAAAGAAAGCAAAGTGGAACTGGAGACATAAGCAAAAGGCAAAGTGGAAAATAGCAATAGCATGTGGCATAGATGTGAGTGGCAAAAGGACTGGAGGCAACAGAGCTGGAAAAGTGGAGGTGACAGTAGTCAAGCAACATGATTATCAGTCCATCGACAAACACTTTGGCAGTCTCTCAGGCAAAACATGATGATCTTTGCAAAGCTGTGGAAGAAGCAGTGATAAGATTTAAACAGAGCCAAGATATAAGGCAATCTGGGAGAGGGGATGAAGAAAGATGGTGCCCTGCTTCTGCTTAGTGAGTAGGAAGATGATGCTGTCATCCCTGATGAGAGGGAGAAGAGAGAAGGGAAAATGGGTAAAAGTTTGAGTCTTAGTCAGATTAAAATAACAGACCTGCCAGCAAGCACTGAAGTGCTGTCGCAGTTAGATGGATGGCAAATGTTTTTGAGTTTCATGAAGTGTTTCTAAGGTACCCATTCCTTCATGCTGTTCCTCTCCTTACTGTGAACTGAACAGCTAAGAACAAAGGTACTTCTGAAATACCTGGTTATTTTGCCATATCCTAGAGTCTCCATTTCTAATGAACAGTTTTAATGAAGAGAACAGAGAACATCAAAAAAGGCAAGCAAGAGCTGTGCTCCCTTTTGCAGAATGTGAAGCGAAACAGACTTTAAGAACTGAACAAAGAGGAAGCAATTATGAGAACTGATCTTCACAGGAACTGAGGCAGGAAAATATCTGGCAGGCAGGCAATTTTCTTTTGTAATAGATGTTGGGCAAAAAGAGAAGAATGAAAGAGCATTCTAGACACCTGGAGGAGAGGTGTCAAAAATGGTGTCATAAATGGTGTCAAAGCCGTTTCAGAAGAGCAGATTAAAGTACTTGGTAGCATCATCATAATGCACATGTAACAGAAACATGACTATAACCAGCGATCAGACTCACCATCAAAAAAGGCATGAGGAAACAACTGGTAGGTGCCAGCCATATCCATCATTAGAAGACAGAAATCATGTAAGGCCATAGAGACAGAAGGCTTACAGTAGATGTGAGTTCCCTCATGCCCAGCAACAGGAATGACATGCACATGAGAAAATATAGAAAATATGAAGTGCAAAAGAGTTTCCACTGTTTCAGAAACACACCTCACAAGTATGCAGAAAAGTGCAAGCATCTATAGCTGGAGAACAGTTCAACAGTGACATTGTCATATTTTTATCAAATAGTGGCAAAGTATGTGGAATTCCTTTAATGGATGCAGAGGAAGCACCACAGTAAGGCACAAATAAACTGAGATAGTATGTGAGGAAGTATGGCCCATTCTAAAACATTAAGAGTGCTGGTATCAGCAAGACTCACAGGATACAGGGCATATCTGTTCCATATAGCTGGGGTATGCAAAGATAAAAACACCAAAACTTAGGTTGCTATGTAATTAACTCATGCTGGCAAAAAGCATGATAGTGAAGGACCTTGAGTCTGTAAAGCTGGTTAGGTCTTAAAGACAGTGGAGTCATTTGGAGGATCACACAGTGGAAGACATTTTTGGAACATTCCCTGTTTCTGGAGGTGTATCTCCTGTGACATTGCATCGCTGAAATCTCTAAATGCAGAGCCTGCCACACATGCACTGAAGTAATCACTGTTGAAGAAGAAACCTGAAAAAGTATAAATTATAACATCTGGCATTTTTGGGAATGAAAGAACAGGTGAAGGAACCATTGCAGGGCAAAATAGGCCATCCCTTTTATCCACAGGTGAAAGCTGTAGGCCAGACTTAATGGAATCAAATGAAACTAATAGAAAGAGATAATTTATACTGTCAGTTTATTATGAGAAGCAGTTACTAGAAGAGCCTGTGTGTGGGAGGTGTCCAGAACAGCAGACAGAACCAGACTACCCAGGGAGGTGGTTGAGTCACCATCCCTGGAGGTATTTAAAAAACATGTAGATGTAGCACTGAGGGAAATGGTTTAATGGTAACTTGGCAGTGCTGGGTTAATGGCTGGACTTGATTCCAATCAAAACGATTCTGATTCTGTGTGGGGTTGCTGCTCTCCACTCAGTTCGGATGACATTGATTTGCACACTGTACACAGCAGGTGTTAGATGCTCAGTGTAGATGCGCCCTGTCCCAAACCAGATAAAGAGTCTGTTTTCAGGAGCCAGATGGAAAACAGAACAGTGTTTCCAGGGATTGTCTGAATGTCCCATGTATGGATCACCTACATTACAGCTATGACAAAAAAAAAAAAAAAAGGAAGGGAAATCTTACCAAAACTGATGACATCCTTGTAAATATCAGCTGAACCAGTAGAACAGAGCTCATGTAATATGGGCAAAATTAGGATGATTACTTAAATTAATCTCTGCCAAAATACACTGCGGTGGAAACCTTTCTCTTTACTTCAGTGGATCAGGCTTTGACCTGCTGACTCCTTCTCTTCAAAGTAGTGTGTATCAGTCTGTGGAAAAATTCCT
Source organism: Thinocorus orbignyianus (assembly GCA_013400375.1). NCBI lineage: Eukaryota > Metazoa > Chordata > Aves > Ciconiiformes > Thinocoridae > Thinocorus > Thinocorus orbignyianus. The sequence continues at coordinate 496,401 of VXBW01006914.1, forward strand.
CAGTGTTCAAAAAACATTGCCAGTGCTTTTTAGAATGTTCAAGTGCTTCACTAGTGCGTTAAGTCCAGGCAAGAAAAATTTCTTGGAAAGAGGTAGTTTCAATTGATTTTGTGTGACAAATACAAAGGAAAACAAGGAACTGCAGGCATGTTCCATTTTTAAGAACTATTCACATGAAAATGTCATGAGCAATGATGAAAGAAAGCCTAGATGAGATTTCTCAAGGTGTATATGTATGAGAATCATGCACTACTGTATTTCAAGAACAAGAAAATGCCCAATAACCTTCACTACCTGAAAAAAAAAAGGGCAGCAGAGAATCTGATATATTGTGGGAAAGCACTTCAAGAAGTTTCTGTAGAACTCACTATGGAGAACGAATAATGTAGCCATTTGCGGGGGGAATGACCTACAGTAACTGAATCATTCTCGAAAGATTTTAAAATAAATCTTATTTGCCTCTCCACCATGTGTTACATTTTGGACTGACAGTAAATTGCATAGGGCTGCTAAATACAGCACTGGTATTGTTTGGGTTTTTTTAACCTTTATAAAATTGAGCTAAGTGTCAGCTCAGTCATGAATCTCATTAGATGATCATGTGGCTAAGAAACAGAATAGACTCAGTTCTTCTGGTTTCATTGTCCAGACTTCCACAGACTTTCTCTTCAGTTTGGACAACCTGAAGTCAACTCTTAACAACCCACACAAATCAACTGAATTCTGGGAGCTTTGTGTCAGATCTTCATCAGTTAAACACTGAGTAAATCTTATTTCTTCTTAATCTTGCCTATTAGCTCTACAGGATCCACTGTTTTTGTCTTCTTTAGCTGTACTGATGCAAGTACCCAGTTAATGACTTTGGCACCTCTTTTTTTTTTTTTTTTTAGCTAATGAATACCAAACACTTAAAACAGTTATTTTCTCTTGAATAATTATACTGACTAAACCTTTCTGTGATCATAGAGATATCATTAGGTGCCCCGACACTTTTAGAAACATGTCTTCTAAATTCTTTAGGCAGATACATGAAGGACAAAACCCAGAGAGGGATGTTTGAACTATGACATTCAGCAGTAACACAATGGAATTAAAAAGCTGCTGATGGGTATCCTGATGCTTCAAGACAGCCATCTGGAAATGCTAAGGGGAGGAATAGACTTTGTCTTGTGTTTCTTCAGAAGTAGCTTTTCATTCTCCCCTTAGGATTCACATTTGCTGGAGATGAGGGCTTCAAGCTGACACTTTTCAGAAAATTGAACAGTAGAATTTGAATGTGTTTGAATCATTCACCTGATTTGGAGTCAAGATATGAATTTAGATCTCCACTTCTCAGCAAGTGAGCAGTGTAATCACTGGACTAGTAGATAATAGGATTATCAATGATGGAGACCATTCCTATGGCTCTATTTTGTACAAAATAGGGAAAATATGTTCTATGCCCATATCAACTGGAGTTAAAGTTCAGATGCTGTGGCAGGCAACTGGAAATGAGGACATGAGTACCTAATGGTATAAACTCTTGAACAGTCTATGTCAAGGTGTTAGATGTTCACTTTGGTGAGATAACTTTCCATAGGAGGTAGGTAAAAACACTGAAGTCATCCATCAGGTCAATTATTCTCAGCAGTCTGAATATATTTTTTCAGTTTTCTTTTACTTCTGGATTTTTAGCTTCCTTCTTCAGGGCATAACTCATCATACTCTGATAACCTACCTCATCTATCTGAGCTTCCCAAGAAGGAGTGTTTTGATATTGTCTGTGAATACATTTGTGCTATTGGCACATTCCCTGATCTAATTAAAAACAGGATAAGAGGATTTCTGAAGAGTATTTTCTGAAGGAATGAGACATTAGCAAAATGCAGAAGTATTTGACTCCTGAGCTGGGTATGATACTTCCTTCTGTGTCACCTTCCTTTTCCCATCCTTGTTTACTGATTTGTGGGCTGACTGTTGGCATACTCCTCCATTTCCTCCTCAAACACCTTTTACATTTGGTTATCTTTTTTTTTGTTTGTTTCTGAATCCCACCACATTGTTTCCAGCTGTGTATCATCTTCTGTGTTCTTCATGCTTCAAAGCCATTGCAGGTCTTCCAGTGAAAGCTGGGTTGTTTGGCAGTGAAGACTGTCTAATCAGCTTTGGCAAAAGTTAATTCAAGATGTTTTTTCATACATTATCCTAATGAGTTACCAACAGGTAAATCAAATGAGCTAGTCACATTACCTTGTCCTCTTTTTGGAAAGTATCAAACCACACAGATAAAGACTGAAAGGCCTCTGATACTGTTCATAGCAACAACCTTATCTGAGCTAATAAAGAACTCATCACCTATTCTTAAGAGCTGGCACAGGTACCTTTCTCTTTGATAGGAATTTCCTTCTGAACATCATGTCTTTTCTATTTCAACTTCCTTCTGATGTTGAGTGTGAAACAGTGACTGCTTCAAAATCTCTTCCCTTCTGTTTTCCTTTTTATGTCCTGTTACAACTGCCAGCATGGAACCTACTGGTCATATACTGGTAGGTATTGTATCTCCTTGTTCTGTTATGTATTGATTTAAAACCTATAACCTCACCTCTACTTTCTGAAAACTCAAGCATAATGCTAACGCATCAGATATCTATGATGCAAACTGGCATTTATGACCAAAGTGGTGCTAAAATCAAGAGCCATTATGGGTGGAAAAGATTTATTCTCATTCCCAGTTAGCTGAAGGAAACACATACCATTGATGGCCACAGTACTAATGACAAAGACATTTTTCTAATATTTACAAAACAGTCTTGGGTTCTCCGATTTTCACAATAACATAATGTACTTTCTTCTTCTTTCTCCATGGTAGGTGATTGAAAACCATGAGATTTTAAAATCTGACTTATAAAACATTGAGTTTCTGGGTATGTTTGACTCCTTCCATGAGAGAAAATGCATATACATGGGAAAAGGCAGCCTTCTTTTATAGCTTCCGACTGTATTTCTTCACTCCTACAAACTGACATCTCAGCTCAGTATGTGAACCTGCACCGCCCTCAGATCTCACACCTCGCTCTCCCTCCCATTCATGCATCAGCAACCCACATCCTCCCATGTCCTGAGCCAGAAGCGCAGCTCCCAGCACAGCCCCAGCCCCTGCAGCAAGCACCGCAAGGGAAGCAGCAGGTCAGCATGGAGCCACTGGCAGGCACAGAAACAAGCTGTTATTAATTGGTGGGCTGAAGGGAACTCCTTTCATAGAGTGGTGGTTAAAGCTCAGCTCAGCTAAATACTGCCCAGTAGGTAGTTAATACAGCAGGTGGATCCCCCCCACAGACTTTTCTTCTGTAGGCTGAACAAACCCAGGTCTCTCATTCATCTATTGCAGACCCCTGTTCAACTTAAGGTATGTCTGCTGGACTTCCCTCAGTTTGACGATCTTTTATGTACTGGGGAGCTCAAACTGGGTGCAATGCTCCAGGTGTCATCTCAAAAGTGCTGAACAGAGAAAATAAGCACTTCCTTTCACTTGCTGTCTGCACTTTTGCTAATGCAGCCTTGTATGCTGTTGACCCTCATCCCCCATTAAAGCACATTGCTGACTCATGTTCAGCTTGTCTGCGAACACCAAATATCCCGTTCACCTGGTGAGTTGGAGGCCATGAAGCCCAGGCCTTGCAGCAGATGTTCTCTGCTCTCTCAATGAGACTGTTCTTTCTGGGTTTCCATTTCCTTTTGGTGTTCTAGATAAGATATTGCTCCTTTAGGTTCTCCATTGGCGTTGGAGCAAGGGGGATAAATTGTCTAAGTAAGTTTTCCCACATCTACTGATGCTGTTGCCTGTTTCTGGATACTGATAATATATTCTGTGGCCACCTAAACAATATTGGCTATAATTAGGCACACTATTCCCACACACACAGACAGAGCCCCAGACACACTCTTTTGAATGGTGACTGCTTTTGCAAAGAGCTCAGCAATGGAGAAAAGTCTCCTATAGGCTGTTTCTATCTGGTTACATATCCATTCCAGGGCAGTCTAATTGTAATTTAACTGGAGACACAGAGTATGAGACGATTCAGTACTGTATGTACTCCATATCTCAATAATATGAATATTTATATTGGTGATAGACACTTCCCTGGAGTTGTATCTTTGTTTGTACAGCCCAATCTCTTCATGCTGTTACCTCTGGCTGTTCAAAACCATTGGCCCTTCCTGGACTCACTCCAGGACCGTTTGCCAAGCCTTATATCAGAATGAAAGGTTTTCTTTGCTGTTATTATGTTGCCACAGTAGTGTATCTGGCAGCAAGAATGTCAACTACAGCAGGTCACTTTAAGGGATACAACACTTTTCTTCTTCATGGTATGAAACTGTCGTTCCTTATAGTACTGTCTTTAAAACCAGGGGGATAAAAGAAGCTTGACTACATTATGATGATCAGCATCGTTCCTCAGTTGTGCTGTGTAGGTTATGATATGACCTTCCCCTCTCCCCCTTCCTGCTATTGATAATGTTGTCATGGGAAGAGGTGGATGCTTGGAGAAGCAGCAAAGGAGCTGAAAAATGTGGCCAAGCCCTTACCAGCTAGAGACTTCCCAGTGAACATTAGAAGAACAGCTGTTAGGTGCCTCAGGGGAGTGTTGAAGGGAAAACTCTGGTTGCTGCTTCTTGGAAAATGGGTGTGCTTAGGCAGTTTCTCTAGAGATTTTAGCTGACAGAATCCCTAAGTATTTGCCTTCAGGGAACATGAGGCAGATAGCCTCCAGATGAGTCACTCTGGTAGAAAACCTCGGCAGGAGTTATATTAAGGACTAAGTATGAAGACCTAGAGCCAGCTGAGAAGGTTGGATGGATATTCTTGGGTTGTGTGTTAAGTTTTTCAGTAAGTGTAAATCCCTCAAAGGGAAATGTTCTCTAGGACTTGTCTAACTTGTTGGAAGAACGTGAAGGCAGCTGAGAGACATGGTGTTATCAGGGTTACACCCCGCCAAGGGGGTGCGTGCCCTGGGATGACGCAGTGTTGGCTTCCTCCCCATCCAATGCACACAAATGCAGACTGAAGACAGAGACAGGCATTCACATCAAGAGTGTCTGTGTTCAGTTAATATTTCTTTGCTCTTTCTCTCCTGTCTGAGTCATCTATTGTTCCTTGTTCCTAGAGCTTCTCCATGACGGAGTTCAGTCTTGGTGATATTAATTTGCTTTGTTGTTGAGGAGCAATTGCCATTTAAAGCTATTTGTTAGCTTCCTTTCTTTATTCACTCTATGTATTTGACTTGTTTCTTCTTTTATGTCTTTGTCCTGTAAGGATTTTCATGCCTCCTTTTTTGCCTTGCTTCTCTAAAACACCAAGCGTCATCTCTCAAATTGCCCTTTATATGTGTGTTCTGAATTATCAACTTCCAGCCACCAGACTAAGAAGCACTGTTGTGATTCCATTGCTCTTACTGCACTTGTACATCTTTTTCGAGGAAAAAAAAAAAGTCTGCTAGTGTAAATAAGGAATGTGCCCCCTTTACAGAGGTAGAGCTGTGCCAGGAACAACTTGAGCTTTTAACTGAATCATCTGACCTTGGTTTATATGGTAATGTCATTGGAGAAGGGAGTCATCTACATATTTATATAAAACCACACATATTATTAATGTTCAGTAAAGCTAGTCATAAAGAGGAAAGCACCATCCCCAAAAGTTTATAGAAATATCAGATGTGTATTAAAAAAAGAAAAAGAAGAAGAAATGTAGTCTTGATGGCTTAAGAACTGTTTTTTTCTCTTTGAAGTAATAACTGTCTTTTTTTGTAGGAGGATTGCTGATAGCTGAGAAACATATTTCAGATGCTAATGTCATACTGAGACAGTTCTGACCACATCGTATGAGATGGAGCAGGCTGAGTAACTAGGCTGACATTTAGCGTGAGTAGCACTAGTGTGGGGGTATTTCTAAGTGCAGCTGTCATCGTGAGCCAGTTCCCAGGGCAGGAGAAGAACAAGAGCAGGTATACAAATAAATCATGGTGTCAGCTCTGTGATGGCATCTCAGGCTTAAGCACATCTCTGCTTGTTAATAGCATGCGCGGTACCTCTCTGTTCTCAGGGCACTGGAGGTGGCTTCTCAAATAGCTTCCATCTCCTTCCTTTCTCAGTGTTTGCGCTAAGTTTTCTAAGAAGAGACGTGGTACACTAATTTTAGTGAATTGTCTCATCTGAACACAGATATTCTGAATATTCAAAAAAAACCCCCGAGATTTGCCAGCTATTGAAAGTGGATATGAAGAGGAAATTAGAACTACCTTGAAAATGAGACACCACCCAACCAACATCTACATAGGAAGAAATGACATTTGTCAGTTGCTTGTCATTCTCTGAAGGGATCCTATATTCTAACAGATCTGCTGGCAGTTAAGAAACTAATGTAGGCGTAAGCAATGGTAGGAAATATCTTATATTGTGGTGGCCCAAAACCCACAGAAGAAAGACTGCATTCATTTTTCAGGACTGACCTTTGCTTGGCTCAGACTCCATCAATGATTCAGAACCTAACCAAGGGGGCAACTGGAGCAATTCACTTGGACAAAAAATTTCATTAATTCTTTAGTGACTGATACACTGACTGCAGTGAAACCAGCCACAAAAGTAGCTCAAGATTTGCAAATAATTTTATGTTTTCTCAGAGCTTATTTCCAGTACCTGGAATAACTGCAGAAGTTCTTATCAGATGGTCAAAAAAGCCTTTTCCCATTTTAAATGCGTTCATGATACTTATAACCCAAGCACCAACTCCTTACTGAAACTCTGGACATTGTTGAAGTCCCATGTAGTTATGTCTGACTAAAAGCTGCCTTTAAATCCAATGACGACAATATTGTGCTCTTTTCCATCTTGTCATGTCAATTACAGCTGTGCAAAATTAGTATAAAAATTCAGGAAAATCAAACTGGTGGTGCTTTTGTGCTGGTTGTTGGTACTTGTTGGCTTTCTCTGCTTACTCAGAGAAGTCAGACACAACATGCACAGCTTTCCACTCTCATCTTTCAACTATCTCTTAAGCTTAGTCAGCTTGACAGCATTGTTCTAATACCTGCCCTGGGAGATGCCAGGCTGCACCTCTTCACCAGAGCGAGTGGGGTTGGACCCAAGCTTCAAGAAATTATCTTTGCTGGAGTATAGTCAGTATTTTAATGAGTCCAGAGTAAGGTCTGAAACTGAGGAAGCTCCAAAATGTAGACCTAAGGAAACAGATCTGTCCGTGTTGCATTAAATACAGGTGTAAGGTGTTAGCTGGATTTGGGAGTCTCAGTATTATTTGTCAGGTAAAAAAAGACAACTTTATCTGTAGTACCTCGGAATTGTTATGAAATATTCTAGGCCAAATTCTCATATGATGAAAAATAGCAGAATGTCACGGAAGAAAATGAGGTTAGCTAACCTATTCAAGGTGATAATCTGATCCCTGGAGAGCTTACATATCATCATAAATTACTATAACACCCATATCTTTAAACAAACTGTCACTCAGAAAATTTATTTGCCCTAATGGATCGCAAAAATATTTGTATTTCCTATTCTGTCCTTCACAACAAACAAATATCTTTAAGTAATCACATATATACATATGTATGTATGCATGTATGTTTATATGTAGCAATTAAATCTTACAAGTGAATAGTTTTGCACTATTTTAACAAAATGGAAGACCTCTTTTCTTGATGCATAAAGGAAAGAAACCGTGAAAATGAAGTATCCCAGTGCTCACACGGGAACAGATCCTGAGTTTATTAGGCAAGCTGCAGAAACAGCAAAAGAATGAGTTTTACAGTAAAATTAGATCACCCTCTCAAAACAGCTTAAGTAGGCGTCCTTGTTATCCGATATGTACAGCCCATGTTTTTTGTGCTTATCTTCAGGAAACTCAAACATATATTCTGAGTGGTCATCAAAATTCAACAAAAGGAGCAGTGAAGCACAGCTAGCTAAGGATAACTTAAAATGGTTTGTTGGAATTGATTAAAAAAAATCCATAAAGGAGGGAGATTAGCCTTTGAAGAGCTTGGGAATGTTGGTGATCATAATTTGGGATCCTGGAAGTCATAGTGATGTTGCCACTATACACAGATTGACTGTCTAGTGCATGCATAAGACTTCCAGCGTGAGAATGATTGTGCACGTGTTTGTTGTTGTGTCCACTCAGGATTTTCTTATGCATGCTGTTCTTTCTGGTATGAATGCCTTTGTACACCAGCCACTTTATAACTGTAACTACATCTGTTTTCCAAAGGCAATATACATAGGAGAAATGTGATACTTGTTTCCTTCCTAAGAATTTTATCTCATCTATTGCTGCACTATTTGGAAGGAGAAAATATGAGCAAAGAAGGATGGTTGCACAGATAAGTTTTAAGTTTAAAGATCGGATGTGGGTATGTCATTTGTTTTAGCCAGTGACTCACTTCCTCATATGTAGAGGAGATAAATCCTTTTCCCATACCATTAATTTACAAATTAATCCAAGTGCATAAAAATCTATGGCAATAGTGTGTGTGCTACAAAAATGGGTACTCATTTATTTCCTAACAGGCATCTAAAGAAGACTACCTGACTTCTTTGACAACCTAAAAGCTGCAGTCTAAGGAACTATTTTGCCAGCCCTCTCCCATTTTTCCATACAACAGCACTGTGATCCAGTGTATTAGAAGGTCATCTAACTGGATGGGACTAAAACAACTGGTAAGTGCCTACATACAAATCCATTTTTTGACCTTCCCATTTATTAAATATTGTGTAGGAACTTGCAGTGCCTGAGTACCAAAAAAATCCAACTTTTGGAATTCTTTGGACCATCTCATAATCCCTTATTGCTAACATCCTGCTCTAAATTTGGCCTGCAAGATAGATGCAAATATGAGATGAACTAGGCTTTATAGAGAAATTACCTTCAGATATTTAAGTATGTTGTGAAGAGAGACTTTCTACTCCGGTATGAGTTCTTACTGTCTAAATACATGTAGTTATCCCAGCTTATACATACCCTACTCTGCCTTTGCAATTATGAAAAAGTCATACCAAAAAGAAAATGAAAGTTAAATTTTACAATATGTGGCAATAACTGCAGCACAAATGACAACAACAGTATACCTTCCTGCTATGTGTGAACTTCAGCTCTGCTGGCAAAGTGACACGAAGTTTGGAGAGATAAGAGGAAAGCAAAACAGAGCAAAAGATGTCATCATTTGAAAATGGAAGTAGCAGCCTCCATTTCTTCAGGTGCAAAGAGAAATTACATTAGCTTCCTCTCTGGTTTGAATGTGAATGCAAACATTTTAATACAATAGATCAAGGACAAGAGCATGTGAGGTGCTGAGAATTTCACAGCTCTCTGCAGTACCTTGTGGTGAGTCTGGCTCAAAAGATTGAAAGGTGTTTGATGCATGGAGAATGAATGATTTTGCAAGTACCTATTTACTGTAGGAGGTTTACTATATATTCCATGCCTAAGAAGCAGCACCCTATGCCTCCCACTTACCAATTAGATCATTCAGCAAAACCAGACTGATTTCCTAACTGCACTACAATGTTTGATTCCTGGACAGAGATGAAAATCCTTTTTTTTATTTCTTTAAGATTTATCAGGATATGCATTCATGAGGATGTTCTTGAGACTGTCTGAACAGATACATCATTAGTAAGGATTTCAGGCATTACGATATCTACATTGTCCACCAGGAATTCAGGAAACTTAACTGCAATAAAAATGCGAAGATTGCCACAGCTCCATTTCTGTGTTTTCTGAGAAAATACACATATTTACCTTTGGAAAGCATAAGGTAAATATGCATAAACATATGTACACACAAGCATCCTACATCCCTGCTTGCTCCTTTTCTGATTATTCAGTAACAAGACTTATGTTTAACTATGTAATTGGATCAAAAGCGATTAAAAACTTGCTAATATTTTCAGTAGAAACTAATGATGGGGTTCCAGGGTTGTGTGTATCCTTCTGTCTTCAGTGTGCCTTGGGATTTGAAAATCCAGTTGTAAACTGACAAAGCAGTTGATAAATGATGTAAAAGGAAGTAGTCTCAGTAACTTCATTAGTCTTTCTTTTTTTCACTGAATCTGTCATCCAGCTCTCCACAGATCATCTACCAAGCACATATACTGACTTAGCTCTAGTGTAGATGATAGATGGAATAGGGCAAAAAGCAATGGAAGTTCCTGTGTTTATTTACATGATATAAACTGTAATTGATAGATTCTTTTCTGAAAGGTGCTTTATACAGACTAGTAACAGTGGAATAACTTTGCTTCCCTACTCCTGAATAACAGAGAAGAAGAAAGCATTCTTTAAGATTCTTAGGTCATGTTATCTTACTACATGGACATCCTTTACTGTATCATGAAGTCACTGTGAGCTTGTTTCCAGTCCCTGCCAGGAATTCCAGTTTATAAATGGGAAACAGAAATACTGGCACATCTACAATAGTGAATAGAGGACAGTGCAGAGATTCCTGGGCTAATTACATTAGAGAGATTCAGTGCAACACTTTGAAAGGAAACGAGCCAGGAGCACTGAAATGGGATAGCTATTATCATGGTGCTTTATCTGATCCAATAAACCTACCTCCCAGAAAGAACTAATTGGTTTGGGCACTTGGACATTCTGGGACTCCACCAATTCTGGCAGAAAGCTTCACTGCAACATGTAGATGTATTTACAAGAGAGAGAATAATGACCAAGCAGGATGGCCTGTGCCAGAGGAGGAATTAAGCTCAGTCCCCCTTGAAGAGCCTGGATACTGCCCCAGTGGTCAAACAAGGAATTTGGTAGAAAGAACGTGATGTTGCCAACAAGAACCATTGGTCTGTTGTGGCAACAGGGCAGTTACGAGGTCAGCCAAGGGCAGAATCTCTGCAGTCAGTGTGTCCTGGCCTTTGAACTGGGACAGCTGCTTCCACATTTTCTGTATGGAAATTCCATGAAGAGGAGACTGTTGCCTTATGTTTAGCCTGGTACCTGCACTATCTTTGGGCATCCATGGTAATCAGTGTGCTTTACTTTTGTCCTCTTCCGCTCCTCTTCCTCAAACTCAATTACAAACAAACTACTTATCTTTTGCCTAAATATTTTCTCTGATGTGGAATCTATGCCTTATAACTCTTATAAAATGCAGCACTATGAGCCTGGAAACAGGAGGTCGAACTCGTAGTGCTCATGCTGAATGAAATGTCTGCCTAGCTTCGGTCAGTTAAAAGGATACTACTGACTTCTAGCTAATGACTAGATGTACCCTACAAGTTATGACCTGATTGTGCTGGAAGCAGTAAGAACCCCACAATAATGATAAAAAGAAGCAGATGCATGAAAATTTGAAGTGAAAGATACAGTTCTTCCAGTAGCAAAACTACAGTGCTACAATGGGACATGTAGAACAGCCAGGAAATTGAGTGTGCGAAGGAAAGTGAGGATCATGAGACATTTGTGTAACTTCTCAGAGGTCAAGGACCTCAGTGGCTCCCATATTAAGAAGTTAACATCAAATTCACAAGATGTGAAATCCTTCCATTTGGTCAAAAGAGCCTTAGTGTTTGGTTTAGATCAACCAGACCTCAATTAAATATTTTTAGAATTTTCTTTACATTTCCAAATCAGAAGATTTTTATATGATAGATATTTTATGTTTATGTAAGACAACATTCAATGGAAGATTTCCAACTCCAGGAACAAAATTTTTAAAGGGAAATAATGGACTAGTGAGTCGTTACACTAATGTGTGAATAACCGCTTGAACAAATATTTAGATAAATTTATTCTATTTTCATCTCTCAGCTTAAATACAAATGTGTTGTCCCCCTCTCCGTTTTATAGCAGGGAGCCATCAGAGACATGACATCATCTTTCATCTCAGACAGTAAAACAGAGAGCATGAATGCTAGATGTCATATGGCATATTTGGACATGAACAGAAGAACCAGTGCTTTGCCCTCAGAAGTAGCCAGAGGAGCTGAAATAGCTCTGTGGCAAGCAGGTCACAGCAGCTGATACTGGGCTTGAGGGGGTGAGGTGGCATTTTGTGCTGGCTAATACAAACATGAGGAAAAGGAAAAATAAAGGCTTCATGAAGATTGGAGCAGACTCATCAACAGGCAATAAAAAGATCTGTAAATAGGGAAAGGAAAAAGAGTTGAGTGCAAACAGTCACATTCTATGTTAAGCAGTTTGTAAAGTTTTATTCTTTTGCATGTGGAGTAGTACTGTGACTTCTTTTGAAGTTAGACTCAACTGGGTGATTTTTCCATCTTGTATACATACTTAAGGAGAATGGAGTTGTTCTGCTCCCTACAGTAGGAACTATGGTAACATTCATTGCTATAAAGTATATTAAAGAAAAGTTAAGTCATTAATTAAGTTTATGATGTAAGAATCCAAGAATTTTTTCCTTATTTTTCCCTCCTGAACATCAGAGGAATGGCTCTGAACACCACTTTAATCACTTTCCTGCTTCTACAGTGGGATCAATTTCCCGGCTTGGAAATGGATCAATTACATGATGTAGATAATAAACACATGAATAAAAGAGTGGATGACAGAATCTACTGAAGTAATTCCGATTATGCACAATAATGGCACTCAGCTCAGCACCACAGAAGCCCTGAAGTTATCCATCTGCACATGTTATTTTTTTTCCAATGGGTAGGATCTGACAAATATGTGAAGTAAATGGAGTTCCAATGAAATCAATGAAGTTATATCAAAGAAAACCAGGTGTGGATCAGGCCCTATATGTATTTGGCTAAATGACTGACATGCATCTGGACTAGGGAAATTGATTACTGAATTCTTTTATTGAAGTAAGACCTGAAAGTTTGCCCATGAGCATGTGTAAGAATATGAATATGACCTTGCAGTGAAAAAACACAGGCAACAGTTTGTTCCACAGATGTAGACAGATACACAAAAGCCATGGATGTGCATTTACTTCACATAAATCACCTTCTGTACCTGAATGCTTATTCATAATGAGTAAACATGCGGTCACTTACCTTCATTTCAGAGAGAGAAACCCAGATCATATTATGGATATAGGTGAGAATGTGACACCTGTCACTTAACTCAGCGTGGCTGATTTGCTCTCATTCCACATGCTGGCTTATCTCACAGCAACTTTTTATGAACTCAGTGTGGCAAAACGGCCAGGTGTGCTCAGAGAAGCAGATGGACTGAATGTGGCTGGAACAGAGTCCTGTGACAATGTGTATCTTTTCTTCTTTCCACAGTTTATTCAGGGACTCCAAGACCTACTTCAGCCCCCAAACCAGTTTGCCTCGTTCCTATACTGAATCTTCATTGTTGATGTTATTTACACACTGAAGAAGCTGACCCCCTAATTTTTCCAAACCTATGAACTGTTCTGATTTGCTATTGTGATTTCCCAGGATCACAAAAATAAGAAAAAATACTCTTAAAAAAGGTAGCATACTGTACACTTCTTGCCTGTTTTCACTGCTTTCTATTATCTTTTCCTCACTACATCAGTCATACATGCAGGATTTCAGCTATTGTTATACACATGGTAGTCTAATTATGGAAGATTAACTGATTTCCTCAAGAAAATTGTGACTGAATGACATCTTTTGACTTCATGCTCTATCACCAACGTTTGGCATCATCCAGGGGCATTCATATCTACAAATTAGGTTGTCTGAAATAAGAAATAATATGGACTATGTTCTTTCTGTTTTATCTGACCTCCTTGATGACTTGATCTTATTTGATTGAACTCAGTGATCTTAAAGGTCCCTTCCAACCCAGACAATTCTATGATTTTATTATTCTACTTATAATAAATTATTACTGAGAGGTTTCAGAAGTGGATTCATTAGCACGGAAAGAGGTGCTCAGGAGAATTTCATATTCTGTTACGTGTTCACTACCAGGTGCTGGGCAGATACCTCACTTTGGATTAGGGCTGTCTCTACCTCTAGGGTAGAAGCATTTCCCTCTGTGCTGTGCCATCCTCTGCAGTTACAGGCAATTTCTATCAGCAATAGACTAGCAAGCACTGGCAAGTACACTCGTTATTTATAATTAAGGTATTGTGATTTCTGAAGTGTCTACACTGATAAGGAAAGATATCAAATGTAGCCCCAATAAAAAAGTGTTTTATCTAGTGAGAATGTGACTAGACCCTTTTAATACTATTTCAGTCATGCAATAGCAGGTATTTCCAGCAGTGAAAAGGTGAAGAGTCATCTACCATATGGTATGTCAGATTAGAGTAAGTACAATCTTATCAACCTTCTACTGCTGTTAGAATCAGAGCGTAATTCACCCTTATATCTCCACACACGTGCTTTACTCTGTTTTATTTAAGTAAATCTTGTCTCAATCTCTTTGCATTGTGTTCTTAAGAAGAAAACAACCAAAATAGTATTTGATAATCAGGCTGGATATGCAAAAAAACCCATTAAGGTCGTGGTGAAGTGGGGTAGTTTAATCCTACTCAGGTTATCCTGGATCCATTGTAAGTTTGACCTCAGTCAAGTTGGTGTTCTTTGAGTATGTTAGGGGCAATGCTGTGTGCGAGGCTGTCTGAACCCAGACAGTGAAGAAAAGTGTACCTCAGACGCAGGTGTAATGACTGGTTAGTTTCCTGACAGTGCAGAATGAGTATAGAGTGTAGGGACTTCTTGCGTTTCCACAGCCTCTGCATTTCTGAAGCTGTGGAATGTTACAAGGAGGGTCCATTCTACATATACAGAAAAATCTGCCACTGAAAAGGACAATGACACAATGTTCCTGAGAGGAAATTTAGCCAGGCAAAGTGTGGTTGCTTGCTATATGCAAGCATATGTGTAAACCTATATATACAGGTTTAGAGAACTAGACCACTCAAAAATAAGTGAATAACAGCTTTATCCTAGCTGCAGTTTCTCTTTTTTCAGCAAAAGTGACCATTAGCTCTCACTGAAATTGCGAGCCCCCTCACGCACTTTAGGATTTCTGTGGCAGGCAGTGACTTGACTTTATTTTGTAAATGACCTGGGGGTAAGATTGGTAAATAAGCTTTCAAGTCTGTGTTTTTCTCTCACTGAAACCATAAGAATGGCATGCAGACAACTGAGAGAAGCCTGACCTTTGTTTTCTGCTGAATCTGAAAGGCCTTCCTGTAGATAACCTGTATATAAATACAGTTTGCAATAGCACAAGGGACTTCTCTTAATTGTTGGTAACTTTTTGATTTTAATAAACAGGAGAGATTATATCAATTTACATTTGATATTGTTAATTCAAATGACAACTAGAATTAGTCAGAGATGTGGGACCACTGGAAGTTCCAGGATACAGTGCCTGCACAGAAGCATTATTTTTAGTACTTGTTTATTGCTAATTTTGGGGGAGAGGCAGAAGGAGTTGGCAGCCTTTTGCATGTTATTTATCGCACCCAGGAGATAATACTAAATAGTCTTAAGACACCATACACATGTATTCCAAACACACACATATCCCCAAATCATAAAGCCAAGGAGAAAAACAGGTTAACCTTTCCTGACAGATGCTCTCTGAGCCATTGAGTGTACACATACTATACTTTTAAATTTATTCCCACATAGATGAGAGCTAGATTTTTTTAAGTGGTGATTTCTGCATAGCTGCCTAGCTTCTGGGAGTTTCAGCTCAAAAAACTGTTGAAATACAGTTGATAAATCCATTGATAAAATCATGAGAAGTAGCAATACAGAAAAGAATAGAAAAATCAAAGCTCCTCCCTAACTGCTTCAGGTCCTTCTGAGCTTTGAGCTCTTGCCTTTCACTGGGGTGACAAATACACCCTTTAAGTTGCCTTGCTGGGCCCTACACCCTTATTTTTCACCCGTGGGCACACTCATCACAAAGTGTACAGTTTCTTGTGAAACCACAGGAAACTTGGTGGTTTCAGCTATTTTAAGCCTTAAAGTAGGCAATAGTTTACAGCTGATTTGGTTTCAAGAGAACCACAGCAAGTGAAAAGAGCTAAGGGTTGAAGCATAAAGCTATTCTAAACTTTCAGGAGCCACTAGAAAGAGCCCCAGATTAACAAATAAAAGTAACAATGTCATCATTCCCATGGTTTTTGGCAGTTAACTTGTGATTTATTAGTACCTGAGTGAGGCATTACTAATCTTGACAAAAAGAAATGTTTGCTTGTTCACCTACTAGGCAAAGCTACCTTTCACAGCGTTTATTTGCCATTCTCCCAGAAGGAGACTGGCTGCAAACCGAGAAGTGAAAGGAAGGCACTAACCCACGAGATAACCGAAATTTGTTTTGTGTTTGGCGACTTCGTTTTAGGGCCCCCTTGTCAGAAGTATTTCTGAACTCGGAGCTGGGGTTTTTCAGAAGCCTGCAGGGTCAGCTTTGTTGCAAAAAGTTCACGGGCTGTTTTTAGTTAATTGGTGACTCCAGACCTTTATGTTTTGAGCCCGACATGAGCTCCTACCTATATACAGGCTTAAGAAACCTAATCAAAACCTTCCCTTTCTTTATTTTTTTCTTTCTTTTTTCTCTGCAGTGGAAAGCTAAGAATAGGGGACGAGGAAAAAGGCAGTACACCAGAAGATCCTCCACTGGCTATTTCCAATCCCAGCAGCTCAAACGAGCCACAGCTGAAGGCTGCTGAGCGCATCAGCGGGACCCTCGGCTCCCACCCTGCCGCCTTCGCGCAGCTCCAACTAGGCGGAGCCCACCGCCCCTCGGCGCTGCTGGGACAGGGGACACCGCGCAGTTTTCAACGTGGTATCCCCTCCAGCAACTCCCTTGGCTTTGCCAGCGAGCCCCAGGTGCCCCGGGACCGGCGGAGAGCAGCGGCGGGGAGGCGGCGGAGCCCCGCCCCGGTCCTCCCCGGCCGCCCCAGGGGAGGGTAGACCAGGCCGCCCTTAGGGGCAGGTTGAGAGCACGGGGAGTGACAGCCAAAGGACAACCGCTGGCCGTTCCTGGGAGCATGGGACAAAGAAACCTTGGAGAGCTTCGGTACGAGGCAGGGGTAAGTGATACCAGCCCTCCTGTATGAGGGGGGGGGATGCTGTGGGTGGTTTTTCATGCTCTGAACAGCGTGAAGTTAATTTTATTTTCGGCTGTGTAATCCCAAAAGAAGCATTACTCAGCTAAGAAGACGATAATAGTTTGTGAAGAATGATTTACAAATTACAGTTACGAGGGGTGAGGTGGGGTAGGAGGAAAACAAGAAGGTGCCTTTGCTGAACTGCGGGTCAAGCGTACCTGTGTGCTCAGGTGTGCTCCGGTGTGCTCCCTGCCACCCCGAGCCTGGCAGGCACAGGTGTGGGGAGTCAGTGTCAGGGAAGGCAGATGGTGTGAATCGTGCACTTCTTATTTTACAGAGCAGTTTCTCTGTGGCAAAGAGTTAGGTGCAGTTCTGCTAGTTGTATAGAGGGTTGCTGTTCCTCTAGGTTGGATGGTTTTGCTGCAAGTCTTGTTGGAACTGGTTGAAAAGCCAGTACTACACGTGTTACCAGTCACAAGCAGATGGCTTCTATACTGCATGTACTTGAGGTTTGGGGAAAGCAGAGGGAAAAAAGACTTTCAGGTCTTCTGATACCCACTTTTAGATAACATAAACTCTGCTGGAGAAAAATGGTTTAGATCCTTTCTGCTGCCTTCAGCTTTATAAACCACTTTGTGTCATGAGACGCGTTCCCAGTTGCATTACTGTTATGAGAATGACTCCCCAATGTGCAAAATTAGGGTGTAAAACTTGTGTGGTTTTGTATGCAAGTAGCTTGTCCTTCCCCCGCAGTGGTGGGAGGTGAGGCATGACAGGGTAAGTACCTGCACCTGGGATGCCACCAAACACAGCCAGGTGTGGGCTCAGCCTCCTTGGAGGAGCATCACACCATAAATCCCAGGCTCCTTATCTTCTCTTTTATTTCCAAAAACCCAAACTCCTTGGCCTAATTTATAGTAATGTTCTTGAATTAATTTTTCTCTGTGCTTTGATTGTAAAAGGGCTAGCTTTCACATGTGTTGCATGTTTAAAAGCAAGACACTTGACCTCTGCAGAGATGCACTGTGTCTGCATAAACGGTTGTGTTCTTGGCTTTTCTTTAAAAAGTGCTTGTAGTGCTGTGGTTAGGTTAATTAACTGAATTTCTGAACTTTTGGGATTCCTTTCTTCTTCTTTGGAGCTTAGGAACTGTAGTTGCTTAGCTCTTTGTGGACTCGATTTCTTTCAAACTACTTGGAATATCAAACCTTGGATGAGTGTTACTGAAAAGGTCATTTGGCATTTTAAAAGCCAGGTTTTGTTGTGGTTTGTTGTTGGCTTAGTGTTGTGAAGAGGATTTTAAAAGCCTGCCTTGGTGCTTTCTTTGAAGTACCTTACTATGTAGATAGCCTCTGTGCTACAGCCTGGTCCAACTTTCACTGAAACCAGTGAAAATCATTCTGGTAACCTCAGTGGTAGCTGGGTTAGCTGTTCTGGCTTGAAAAAGTACTCAAGAGTATTTCCAGAGGTTAGAGGTTGATGGAATAGTACAGTTGTAAACATCTCATTCCTGCCAGAAACCTTTCCAGGTATGTGCACACTGGGCAGCAACTTTGATCTGAGTTGTTTGGTGTTTCCCATGGTGGTATTCTGTTGGTAGCAGAGGCTTTGGAGTGTTTGTTTGGGAGATTTATAGTATTTCAGTGAGGGAAGCAAGAAAATAAGTCCTTGTTTGCTTTCTTCTGGAGCCTTAAAATCACACTAAAGAAGTTTAATTTCCATTAAGAAATCTTCTCCCCCTTTTTTGTATTCTGTTCCCAGAAGTCTTATTGCTGTTGTGAAACTCCTAATACCTTTGGGGGCTAACCTTACTGGAGAAAAAAATTGAGTGTGTGGCCTCTTTCACCAGCTTAGTGAAATTAATGAAAACCGAAGTTCAAACTTTAATGTAATTGATCACCAGCATGAACTTCATGTGAATGCTTGTGAGAGAGAGATGGAGGAAAAAGGATGAGGTGTATCTCTAAGATGCTGAGGGTGATTCTGGTTGAAGGCACAGCATTCACTGTACTCCAGTTTCTCTGACTGGGATGAACAAGTCTGTGGGCTTTGCCACCTGTAAGACAAAAGCAGATGGATCTCACAGGTGCTGAGCGTGATGGTGTGCAGCTGGAGTAAGGGCCCTAGCAGGAGATTCATGTACATGAATCAAGATACTGTTACTTAAGTGATTTGGAGTGGCACCGTGCTCACAGCTGTTCCTCCATCTCTAGCTTGGTGTTTCTCCAGAACTCTTGAAGGGTAGCCTGGCTCTGTCCCCAGTGTGCTACTGCTGTTTGCTCTGAAACAAGCACTGGGTCCCCAGAGCTGCTTCCTGCACACCAGCTGGTGGCTCTGCCTTCAGCTTTGGTGTAAGTAGAGATAAATGGCTTGTAAGACTTGGGTTATTTCCATCCAGGTTGTCTTCTGAATGCTGAGGACAACCACTCAAAATGTTGGTTCTCTCTAAGGCCTGGGAACCATCATCAATCAATTGGTGCTTAGGCTGGAAGTACCGGTATCAAAATAATGTGTCTAAAGCATGGAGGGGATGGAAGCAGTGGGGATTAGTGGAAAGTTTTGCATCTTCCTAGAAGCTGGTCCACTAACTGGCAAGAGAGAAGGTACTAGACTGTATTTTGGGTTTGACTTTTCCAACCAGCCTTCATTAAAGATTTGAAGAGAGGTAGAGAAGATTCTGGTCTGGTATAGTTTTCTATCCCTAATTATTTAGGTAGTAAAACCTCTGCTTGGAAGGAAAAGCAGACAGCAGGCCTGGAATTGTCTAGCCGGCTAATAGGTTGGTTTAGGTTTTGTTGTTTTCTCGTTGTGCTTGTGGTTTTTTGTTTTATTGTTTGTTTGTTTAAAAAAAAAAAAAACAAACAAAAAACTAGGAGACCCTTTGAGGCGAAAAGGCTATATAAATTGCAAATTTTTTAATTTTTTTTTTTTGCTGTGCTAGTATGTCATCTTGCAGAATCTGTGTGATTGCCTCACCTTGATCTTACTGCTGGTGAACTCAAGAAATGTTTTTGACTACTGTAGAACTGATGGTGTATTTACAGATGAACATTTGCTTAACTGCATATTTTTTTGTCGGACTGGTTCCAGGTGCAGAATGCTGTCTTTTGTTATGTCACTTGTAAAAGGGAAATAATATTTCCCCTACCTTTGAAGCTTATAGGAGGCTAACTTGTAAATTTTGGTGTGTATCCAGGTGGCTTTTTTTTGGTGAACGGTGCTATTTAAACACCAAGCTTCTGAGGTACATGCGGTCAAATGGGGCAGAACACAGAGGTAACGATAAAGCCCTCTGTGACTCATCCCTAGTCTAAGGCTGCCCTCTCTTGGACATTATCAGTTGCTGCAGTGGTCGCAGAGGGGTTTACAAGCAGGTAGTCACCCTTGCATCTTTGCTTTGTAACTGACCCTTGCTTTTACATCTTTTAAAACGTGTTGGTCGTCGTTTTAGAGGAACCGCTAGACACCTGCTGCTATGTTCCCCTTTGGCAAATCCCGTCTAGGTGAATTTTTTTCTTCCCACTAACCTCCTTCCTTTAGAAACATGGGAGGCTGATAGAAGACTAGAGGTAGAATAACTTTTAAAAACACTTGCTTAAATGTAGCAAGGGTGGAGTTCCAAGGTGCCAGAAGGATGTAGATGACCAAAACTTGTTGAATTTTTGGAGGGAATTCAATGCCGTAAGAAATCTTGCCCTGTGCTAGCATGCAGTGTCCTAAATCTCCAAGATGGTCATATATGACTTTGATTTTTGTTCTACTTAAATGTTTCAAGTAACATCTCTTTAGTAATCTGACCAGGACAACAAGAAGGTATATGAACTGAAATATTTGTTTAGGTTTAACTAAACTAGCAAGTTACACTAGTAGACCTGTTCATCTGCTTTATTCTTTGCCTAGAACAGAACATGCTTATTTTATTCACCTGTCAAGGTTTAAAAAAAAAAAAAATTCTCCTAGGTGATTTAAGGTGACACAAACTTGGTGTGGTTGGTTTGCAGAGAACTCTTCAGTCTTGCTGTTAAAGACTGGCTTGATAGATTTTGGTGAGTAGGTTTTTTTTTTATGGAGAAAACTTATTTGAACATTCCTGCTGACCTAGGAGCTTATCCATGTTATTTTACCAGAATGCTCCCATGGAGCCTGATTTTTTAAAAATTTTTTTTATTATTATTATTTTTTTCCATTTCATGCGATATCTTGAGAAACATTCTTGCCCTGGTCTGTGTTCCTGGCCAAGCCAAATACAGCCTTGACATTGTGAGTAAACCAACAAGTGGAAGATGGTGTGGTTTGCAGAAGGGAGACAATCCAGAGCTGTGCTGTAGGCAGCTCAGTAAGACTATTACAGCTTAAAATGTTTCCACTTAACTTGTTTTCAGGGATATCCTCTCAGAGTTAGCCTACCTACCTTTAGGTTGAGAACTGAAGAGGGCTAAATTACTTAGCTGGTCTGGAGCCACGTTATTTGTCACTTCTTAATGGAATACTGGAAACTTGAGATTGCCCCAGCACAATCTTGTGTCAGTGTCTAGGCTGGACAAGGATTCAGACAAGCCTTAGACTGTCACGTATTCCCAACAGCACTCTTCAGCTCACTGAATTGGTATCTGTTGTCAGTTCTGCTACAGTAGTTCCAGTGGAGAAAATGCTTTTTCTTTTCCCAAGAGAACAAGGAAAATAATTGATCGGCTTTTGTAAGGTTGTTGAAGTTGTAGCACCCTTCAAAGATGTCCAACTGAAAGAAGGATATTCTGAATTTCTGTCTCAGACCTAGTTTTTCAAGAGTGAAATAAGTTGTCTCCTGTGTTCCTCCTGTGCAATGAACAATCTTTCTGTCTACCAAGACTAGGCAATGCCCATCTTTTGTTTTCTTTGCACAAGCTGATGTTTGAGAATGTTCCTCTCTAGTTACAGCGTGCTCTTTCCAGAGCCTGTAGGGGGTGAAAAGTTATTATGTCCTCAAACCTTAATTCAGAGGTGCTGGATTTGTAGTCACTGTAATAGCAGGATTTGTAAGAGCATCCTTCCTGAAGATGGTTTATATGTTAAGGTAAGGTGGAATAAATCTTTTAGGGTCAGTTGTTCTAACAGCTGGCTATGATCAGAATTGTAACAAGTGCTGTTCTGATTGGATCCAGTCCAGAATTGCTGCTGTAAGATTTGGCTTGAGGTTTGAATTTGTATGTGGCCTTCAGTTGCTTGTAGCTGCAGTGGTATTTCAGCATTGAAAATGGAAATAACTAGCTGGTCAGTTATCTATACTGTTTAACACACCTCACTAGGACAGCCTGTAGTGATTTATATAAAGATATCTGCTGGTGTTCTGATGTTTTCAGATCCTAGGGTTGCAGCCTCTCTCTAACCAATGAGATCTCAGCACGTTTCAGATAAGGCATGAGGTTAAACTGATTTGCTTGTCTCCCTTTTCTTGCTGGAGAGGAATATCAGCAGCACAGGAAGATGAAGGTGTCTTTTAGCATCTCCTCCATGGAAGTGTTGAGTCTGATGTGGCTGTATCAAAGTCCTTCTTTTTCCAGTGCCCTTTGCAGTTTGATGTGCTGATGCTCTTGCTTTTCAAATAAGCTGTGAAGGGAGGAAGAAGAGGGCATGGCCCCTGCAAGCAAAATTTCTCATACTGCCCAAGTAACTTTTTTACTCCTCCAGCACTGAACCTCTTGTGTGATATTAACTGCTCTTCACTTTTGAGGTCATTTTTCATTTGTAGCCCAGTAACACTCTTCAGGGTTATTAACATCTCGGTTTCCACTGTTTTCCACATCAAGATCCAATTTCACATAAATGCAGATGGGGACAAGGAAAAATAGGAGGAGGACAAAGAGGTAGCAGCCCAGTAGTGACAGCAGCTGGGTGGAGTAGAAGACTTGCTGGGAAAGATTGTCATTTGATGTATCTCCCAGAGAAGTCTTTTGCAGTACAGGGGCAACATGTAGATGCTTTTGACTTTCTGAAGACCAATGTCCTCGCAGTTTCCTTTATGGTGACAGAACATCTTACGGGGTGAAAGATAGTTTAGTTGGCCATTGACAGACAGGCTCCTGTGAAACTCCTTGGTTTCCCTTGGTATCACTGCCCTCAGGGGCTGTACAAAAGGTTTCTGCTGTGATTTGAAACTGCAGGGTTCCCTGTCCAAGAGAGCAAGTGAGGGAGATCCAGTGTCAGTGCAAAGACCAGTTGTTATAAAAACAGGAAAAGGCAGGTCAGGAGAGGGATTTCACAGTGGGGTGTGGTGACAGATCGTGCTGTGAGGTAAACCACTCACCTGTGAGAGCAGGCAGCAGTGTGCAACTGCAGGTTCTTGTAGCTAAGGAACCATGGCTGGCTTCCTGCACAGGTCCCTTGGGATGTGGCTGAGCTCTGGCTGCAGCTTGTCCCTCTGAGAGGTACCGAGGCTATCTTTCCCTGCCCACTGTCAGGACTCTTATAAGAACCTAATATCCCTGTCTGTGTCAAAATGGGATTGAAATCAGGCAACTGGTTTAAAAAAGGAGAATCAAACCAAACTCCCATCTGGTAAGAGGGGCAAGAAGAACAATAGAAATAACTTGAATCTGCTACTTCTACCTTAACGGATATTTCTTTTTTTATATATCAGATTTCAGGTAAAACACATTAAAAGACACTGGCTTAGGATTTTCCACAATTGTGTTCCACACATGATATAAGCAAAACACTTCCAAAGAGTGCAAGTGTTTAGTTTTCTCCCTCGTTGTGGGCTCTGTCTCTGTGTATCGGCAACACAAGCCACCAAAAGACTAATGGAGATGATGTTTGAATCCAGTTGACCTGTGATCCATTTCCCTCCTGATTTACCTACCACAGTGAACCTCCTTTGTCCTGTCCTGGTGTATCTGGGGCCAGAACAGGGGTCTGGAATAAAAAAAAAAAAAGACTATTTGCAGTGACTAGTGGAGAGCTGCCTGTGTGCTGGTTGACTGGCTGCTACCAGCCAAGAAGTGTCATAGCCAAGTTCCTCCTTTGCTCTCCCCAAATAAGTCATGAATTTAAACAGAGCTCATCTTCTCAGCTGCTGATTCCCAGGAACTGAGTTGGGATGTTGCTATCGGAAAGGTTTCCCCAGTGTAAAATTTGATTGAAATTTGGCTAACAGATTCAAAAATAGTAGCAGCAGACGAGATGAATGGACTGTAAGAATACACCTTGCTTTTTCAGAAATGGAGGATAAAACCTAGTAGAGTTCAGTGATCCTGCTGTAAATTAGCTGAGAAATTAAACCCTTTTGATTCTTTTGACATAGAGGCAAATACAGAACCAAGACTGGAAATTTATGGGAAAGTTGGAGTATCCTCTTTTCTGCTCAGCCTCTGAAGCCATTCCCCAAAAGGTGGCAGTCTCTGCTAGCAGGAATGTATCGCTCTCTGGTAGATGGATGCTTTGCCTTAAGGTTCGTTCAGTTTTGTGTTCTGCACTGGGTGGGGTGTTTTTCCTTCCCCTCCTCCCCCATAACCTTTATCTTTCAAATGAGACCAGCAGACTGTATATTTGACAAATATTTGTCTAGCACTGTAAATGCATACAGACTTTAAAATGACCTTTGAGTTAAACCAGAGCAGATTCCCACACAAAAAGGAATTAGTTTTAGTTAGCTTTTTTTCCCCCTAAGTTGTATAAACAGAAATTATTAGAATGCATGCTATGAATGCTTCATCTCTGCATCTGTGACTGGGCTTCCACAGCTTCTAAAAATCTTGTTCCCTAAAGACTGTCAAAGGCCTGAACCCATATTCTCGAGTCAGAAATAAAACCAGTGTTTGCTTGGTTTGGGGTCAGATCTGAAGAACCCAAAACTGTCCCTGTGTCATAATTCAGACCCTATGGACCTGGAACTCTCTCTGCTTACTGATGTTGTTCTGTTGGAGCTGTATCTTACTTCCCTATCTGGGCTTTACAGCTCCACAGGCCCAGTTATTCCTGAGCTATTGCTGTATTCTGATGGCAGCAACAAGCCTGTGGATATCCCTGGAAGATTCAGCCAGTGGTCATCACAGGACGAGAGGGAACACAGTTCATACCCTGACATTTCCACCATCCCTCCCCATCACATCCTTACACACATGATTTCCTCATCTACTTCTGTCCTCTCCTGGGAGAGCTCAATGAATCTAAGGAAAGGAGTGGAAAATGTCTGAAGAAGCAGCTAATTCTGTCCTTCCATTTGGGGACAGCAACACAAGTTTATCTCTTGGGACACGCTCAAAGACATGTGCTTGTTGTTGCTTAAAAACAAATAGAAAAACAGACTTTCTGGAATGGATATTTTGTACTTAGGAGCATGGCAATTCTATTTCAGGACCTTTTAGAGGTAGTGATAAATTAACAAGGGTATCCTAAAGACAAATTCACTGGGACTGAGCTATTCTACTGTGCAGACATTCCAAAGTAGCCTTGTCTTTACAGCGTGACAATTTCCATGTCAATCTGGTTGTAATAAAAGGGTCTTCATATGAATAATAATTCAAACTAGCGTGGTACCAATAGAAATTTCATTTAACTAAGCTGTTTATATCAGTGAGTCTGTTTCAGGTCTATCTTCTCTCTTTAAAAAAATAAAAATGCATTGATTAACAAATTTGACTTATCCTCATTCAAAAAATATGTGACTTAAAATGAAAACCTAGATTTTCTTGTAGGGGATGGGGACAGTTTTGTTTAGTTGGATTTTTTTTTTTAAGAATGTATTTGCCTGCCAGTCTCTGAGGAACTGATGAGTCCAAAATCCAGATGCTTGCCCCACTACTGATTTTTGGAAGTCTTTGGTTCCGCTGTTGCCTGCATTGAGCCTTCACAGGATGGGATAAGTAGTCAAAAGCCAACAGCACAGGAAAGAGCAAAGGGCGGCTCCACATCAGAGGAGGCAGATTAGAACTAGAGAAGATTCAGATCACAGCAGCAGCAGTAGTTGTCAAAAGCACTGAATAGTTTGTTTACAGCAGCAAATGGGCTTGGGGCTTTCTTTCTCTGAGCGAAGCCACTGAGAAAGGATGAACAAAAGTCTTTTGATGCCACAGGGAAGGAGAAGAAGAAAAGGAATTAGTTGTTTGCTGCTGCTGCTCATACTATGAGATCCAGAGGATGTGAAAAATTTTAGTGCATTTGGGGTTTATAGCAATGGGCATCATTGGTAAGGTCATCTAAGCTGTTGAGCAGAGGCTAGAGGTGCTAGAACTTCACATTGGTTCAAGAGTTCTGGGTTTAAGCAGTCTAACAGGAGATGTGAATGGTGTTGACCCCGGCAGAGTAATCTGGTGAGGTGTTACCACTTGTGGTAGTCCTACATTTTCCCCCAAGCATCTGGTATTTGCCAGTGGTGGAAACAGGCTAACCTGGGCTGCAGAGACTGATGTGGCGAAAAGATGGTCCCATCCACTGTGGGTCTTCCGATTTTTAAATGCCCTAATAAATTATTTTAATGTGGATAAGAATCAGTCTGAAAGCCAAATCAGTATGATCTTTAAAGGTTTTCTTTCTCTTTCTTTTTGAGCAATCGTGTCTTCTAAGTAACTTCTTTTAAAGAAATGTTTCACATACGTAATAGGAAATTAGATGATCCTATTGTTTCACAATCAGTGTAGAATTTGCTTCCCTTTTTTTACCCTCCCCCCCTTCTTCTTGGCTTGGCACACTACAATTCTTCACTAGGGGCCAGATTCTGGGAGATGAATGTCCCAACTCCCACAGAAAGTTTCCTGGAGGCATTTGGCAGAGGAAAAAACACTTTTGTTTTTTTTTTCTATTGGAGAGGTTTTTCCTTTGTTTATGTTTTCTCTTTCTTCCTTTTTTCTTTCTTTCTTTTTTTTTTTTTTCCCTTCTCTTTTGAACTGATCACATTCTGGAGTGTTTGTTTGGCTCATGTCTTGATTAAACAAAAAAAAGGGAAAAAAAAAAAA
>VXBW01006914.1:523399-557740 GCA_013400375.1 Thinocorus orbignyianus
ACCCAGTTGGCCATGCGCACATTGCAGTGTTACTTAAATGCAGACAAGTGCCACTGTCATCAAAATCATTCATGAAAGTGTTTCCATTAAAGTTTTTCAAAACTTTCTTTTCTTTCCCAGTTAGATTTTTGTTTATTATTGTCATCTGGCACTTGAGACCCGTTGAAACACTGGAAACCTACTTGGTTAGGTGCTATCTAAGCTTTCTAGGATGGTGGAGTGGTCAATCTTTGTCCTGAAGATTTTTGGTTTAGTTTAGATGAGAATGACCCTTCTTTAAAAATAAAAAATCCAAAACTGAACTAGTCCAGCCATAAGTTATGTAACTTTATTTATTCCTCATAACTTTTTTTTTTCATTTCATATAGTTCTATAACCTACTAGGGAATAAATTTCCTAATCAGATAAGGAAAGGAATGAATGTTAAATGCACATTGCTCTAAAATAGACCTGGAGTTTTAGTTTCTTTGGATCTCTGTTGCAAAGATGTTTGGATCAAAGCTTATTTCTTTAATGACAAATAAATTGCATTAAACACAATTATATGCCTTTCATGGAGATTCAAAGGCAGAGCTTGTCAGCCATGCAAATATTTTGGTACATGCATTACAGGTTTCTTTTGGGCTGGGCAACTTGTAATTTAATTTAATAAATGAGTGGGGGAGAATCATATTTATAATAATAAAATCACTGTTTCAGAAGAAAAGACTAGGAGCCTGTTTACTGCCTTCAGTGGGCTTTAGATCAGAAGCAAAATTATCACAGTTATCTCTAATGCCCTTAAAATTATTGTAATAAGCTTCCTTTTCTTCTCTTCAGTGTCCACGTGGAAAATCTTGTAATCTCTGCTAATTTTGAGGCAACAGTTTCCCTGTCTTTATTAGAGGTTTTCCAGAACTGCGTTAATGAAACAATGAGACATGACAGGTTGGGTGTTATGGTCTAATAATGATCTGCCTTGGAGGTTAATGGCACTTGGCTCCCAGCCTTCTGGTAATAGGCAGTGTGCACTAACTGCCCAGGTGTAGCATTATTAATTCACTTTGGTTTACTCCAGGCTGCGTGTGCATCACTGAAACATTCAGCCCTTCATTCTTCAGCCCCAGCATAGCCTGGTGTTTGAGGAGAATGGCAAGATATTGCCAAATGACAGTAACGCGTCTCAAATTAGGGGCTCATTCTAATGTGTTACTCTGGGCTGCAGGGAGCTGCCTCCTGCAAGAGGGGCAGGAGCAGAGATGGGGTGAGGGGAGCCTTCCTCCTTCTCCTCGGGCAGCAGCTTACCTGGTCCCAGGCTCTATCACCTGGTGCAAGGTTGTGGCTGGGCACAGACGTGTGCTTTGCTATCCTCTCCCCTGGCCCCACTCTCCTCAGAAGATGGTAGACAGGGCTGCACCACTTCTGCTACACACCCTGCAAAAGCTTCAACTTTGACAACTAAACCTCAAGGACAAAGGGGCTGAAAGGCTGTGGGAAGCTGGCAGGAGAGAAGTCTGATCCCAGGCCTCCTTTTTTCCTGGCTTGCAGGCTTTACAGGTGGATCCATTTCAGCTGTGGGTGGGAATAAGCAGGGGTGGAGGCAGAGGCAGAAGCTGAGCAGCACAGGGCCGCGTGAGGCAGTACACGCTCACAAGTGACACTGACGTGGTGGTGGTGTACGTCTGTGTGTACCAAGGCAGTGTACACTCAGAAGAGTTATGCTTTTTGGTACCTGAATGGTTGTTGTTACTGCAAGTAGAGGTAACATGAACAGCATATGTGTAATTAGCTAAAACCTGGGAGGTAGGGAGCATTGTGTTTAGCTGAGGTGAGTTCCTTCTGGAAGAGAAAGAATCCCGGAGACTTGAGAACAAGCTGTATATGTAATTTCCTTAAGTTACAATCCAAATCCTTCTCCAAATCCTTTTGCTGTAGTGAAAATAAGAAAACTGAAACCAAACCACCTACTTATTGCATTAACACAGCCAAACAGGCCTGGGGGTATGAAGTAGAGCACTGAGTACGTATGCTGCTGGGTGGGAATGACACAGATGCTGCATTTGAATGAGACACCACTGCCTGCAACTCTGAGTTTGTGTCTGCTTAATGAACCCAAGTGCTGCCCTGCATCTGGTAGAAAAAGGCCTAGAGGAGCAAATTCAGATCTGATTCTCACCTGATTAATTTTGCTTGTGGGTCAGCAGGCTTGGGACCTCAGCATTCATTTCAGACAGTGCGGTTGTCGTCAGACTACACGCAAAGAATTAATTTTTCTGTACTTGGAATCAGTTGCTTAACTGAAAATCACTTCCAGTGTGAAATAAAATAGTGCTGTATGTTTGCTTTGATGTTTGTATAGTAGAGTGGTATCTTCTTGCACTATGTTTTTTTTGCTTTATTAGTCTTTAAAATAGGGGTTTTTCTTAGCTGTTGTATAACTAAACTCTGTGGTGATGTTGTCAGGTGATAAAAGTAGCCTTTTACATGGGAGGAGAAACTATGGATTTACACTGTAAAACAAATCCCTTAAATGCGATCCAGAAAAGGATAGACAGCTGTTTTGGAGTGAAGAATATTAAACTGCCGTCATTGCTGTGTAATACCTCCTGGCCCAGTTCTTGCTGCTGAAACTTCAGTTCCTGAAAAGAGTAAAGGTGCTGTTCCTGTGAGGTTGCTGCTACGCTGTTCTCCAGATGCACCAGTGTCTGAAGGGGTGTCCCTACAGGAGACCCATGTCTGCTGCCTAACCACGTGGAAGACCAGGTGTGTGGTGGGATGGAGGGGGCTCAGGAAACCAGAGCTCTATTTCTGGCTTGGTCAAGAACCTGGCATATGACCTGGGGAAAGACACTTTGCCTCTCCCTGCCTGTGTTTCCTTTCCTGTTTATATAGTCTGCACGCTCTTCAGGCGGAGTTCTCTCTGACTGTGTTCAGAGTTAAATGTCTACTTTTTCTCGTCTCTGAAGGGCTATGGCCCTTGGCATCTGCTGGTGGACAAGTGGAGAGATTAATGAAGATCATGACGGGATGCCCATCGTGATCCTGGTGTGGGATTTGCCTGTGAACAGCAAATATATCCGTTATTTCCTGTGGGAAAAAAAGGTGGTTCTTACTGTCATGACTGTTAAGTTACTTTTTCCCCAGTTAGATTGCCTTGAAAATTATTAATATAGTAGCCACCACCTCTTTCTTCTTTTTTTTTTTTTTTTTTTTTTTAAAAAAAAAGGGTTAGAATGGTTTTGAGAAGAAATGATAGTTTGTTGCACATAGGTCCCTCTTGACAGAGTACATCATGAAACGTACTTATGGTATGGAGTAGTGACAATAATTTATATGCAAATAAGAGTAATCCAGAAAAGAGTACTTTGTTAGGGGAAAATACATCACCATTGGCCTGAGATAAGTGAGGCTGCTGCATCCCCGGATCCAACCAGCAGCAAGGCTGACAATGTACTCCCAGAGAGTAGGAAAAGCAGCTTCTTGCTCTACTCTGGCTGAGCAGAACAGAGGTCTAGCATTGGTTGGACAAAAACAGCTATATATTTTTTGGTCCTGGTCTCCAGTAGCCAAATCCCCCAAGTTTTTGCCCGTAGAGAAACGTGTGGCCTCCAGGCTGGTTCACCTCCTCATGGGCTGGCACACGCTCACTCACACACTTGCACTCTCTCCACAGACACACCAGCCCTCACACCTGTGATCTGACTCCAGGGGTTGAACTCAAACCCGCATAGGTGCATGGGTAATAAATACAGTCCCTCACCCAGAAAAATAGTTAGAAATTATTTTAATAAGAAGATAGGGCAGTGTGTGGCCAGGCAAGTGTACAAAACACCCAACTGGTTACATATGACCAGCATTTTATATCCCGTTACCTTTCTATTTCCACACACTTGTTCATCCCCAAATCACCTAAATCTACCCGTTGTCCCACCTCTGATGCCTTCCCTAAACACCCCATAGTAAATCTTGTATAATCTCAATATTCTTCCCCCACATCCTATAATGTGTCCCATATTCTTGCACAACAATGCAACCATTCAAAAGGTATTCTAGTATTGACCCGTCCTGGTGGATTTCATGCCTGGACTCTGAGCCTGAAGCCCTGCTGGGACAGCCCTGGGAGAGATTCAAGCAGGGTTAAGTACTTCTTCTGAGTACTTAGTTGGTGTTCCTGCCTGTCCTTGTGCTTCTCTGAACTTGTGGAGATTAGGTCCTGTGGTGGGCTTAGAAATTGCCAGGGCAATTCCCCTCCTGCCACTGTCTCTCTCTCTGTGCTCATTTGGGCGTGTGAAGATGAATCTTTTTTACCACATAACCTAGCACTCCAGAAGCTTTCTTTTTTACTTCATAAATGGCTAGGAAAATGTGAGTAACCAGGAATGTCCAAATCTGTAGCTGGCTAATTTGTGGCCACCCAACATGCCTAACACCTGAGAAATGCATACGTTGTATTTGTCAGAACCGTATAGCGAAACCTAAGGCCAAACAACGTAGCTACTTTTCCATATTAGCGATTAGTCTCTTGCTTGCTCTTTTTTTTTTTTTTTTTAACCTTCATTCTTCAAACTGTAAGTACAAAACCCTAATTAGTATGCAGAGCAGATATGGCAACTTCAAAAACAGAAATCAGGCAATAAACCCTGAGGCAACATAATCGCATCTTGGTTGTCACTAGCTTGGTATAGAGGCAATAATGATACACGGAAGTGAATGGCTTGGTGGGAAGATGAGATAGCAGGCATTTATGAAGGTTAACACCATTTCTGCACAAAAATTGAACGGCTTTATCTGATGATGGTGATGCTGTGGGTAACAGACTCTTGGTTTTGCCCTTGTGGCAGGTTACTTTGCTTATCCTGCTAGTTATTTGTCAGGCTGTTGTCTGTAGCTAGGTGAAAGCTAGCAGGTTCCCTCTTCCACTCCTTATCACCTAGTTACCAAATTCTTCTACAAGCTACCGGGCTTCCTTTCAGCCTGGGCGAACATCAGACTCAAAACTGGTCTGCTTTCTACCTTCTACTTTTGCAGAAATGGCTTCTTTTCCAAATAAAAAAGCGAGCTGTAAGGAAGGCACAAATCATGAGTCTTTGTCTTCCCTGTGATGCTGGGTGGTAGTTTTGTGTTTAGTACAGAGCAGCCTTTTATGAAGAAGCACTTGCTCCAATTTGAACAGACTGAACACAGGGCTGTGACTGGTCAGAGCTTGGGTGAGAGTTTGGTGTGGAAATGCAAAAGGATTAGTTGACTGCAAGCCAAAATCAGATAGCATCTCAGGTCTTGTCCATGCTAAAAAAAAATTGCACACCGCAAACTGCTCCAGAGAACTGTGCTTTACACAACCCGTAAATACAGTTGAACCGATACTGCCAGTGCTGTGGTATTTTATATTACAGTATCTTTCCCATTCATTCCCACATGTGAATAGAGAAATGATGCCAGTAGAAGATACTTGAAGCTATTTCTATGTCACTGTACCAATAGTCTCAAACAAACTCACTTTCTTACTGTCACAGTGGCTGCCTGGTAACCAGGGAACACCTTGTGCGGTGGCACTTTGCACGTCTGTGTGCATCAGCACCTACAACGCCTAACTGCAGTCAACAGACTTCTGTGTCACTGATAACAGGGGGAGTCTAAATGAAACTCACCCCAGATACAGTCATCCCCTTTGCCTTTGGTGGGAAAGGAGCTGGGTGTGCTGAGTGGGCAGGGAGTCAGCCTCTTCAAGGAGCTCTGACAAGGGAGGAATGAACATGAGATCAGGTTGAAATGGGTTACTTGGGGAGGAGCATAAGTTAGGATCACAAAATTTGGCCCTTGAAACATAAACTGAAAGGAGAAAATTGCATTAATGATAATGCTTTGAGGCACGAGGGAAAAGAAGAATAGGATAAACAGCTCTGCTGTTTCTTTAAAAAAAACCACCCAACTCTTTAATTTTTTTACGGAGATTATTTTCCAGGTGCAAACTCATAAGAGAGCAGTTAGAGCTACTCTGTGAAGTGCCCTGGGCCAGAAGCTTTCTGTCCTCTCCCCAAATGGGAATTAGTTATGTTGTTCTGAGCAGTTGTAGACTAATACTACAATGGAGAACTTGTTATCTATGGTAATCTGGGTAAAGCAACAGCACTTCAAAGCGAAGATAAAACATAGATAAAAATATTTTTCCACCTGTGACCCTATTATTCTGCTCTATATTTATTATTCTGTATTTTGATCAGGTAGCTTCTAATTTTCCTTCTTCTGATAAAATAATTTGTAGGTTTAATTGAGGTTTTCTGAACTGAAAACTGATGCCTAGCACTTTTTTCTTCACTCTTTTTTCCCACGAGAACCTCTCACTTTGTGGTTGCTTGAGGAAGTTGACTTAAGCAATTTAAAATGTAGTCGTGGCTTATTTAGAAAGAGACACTGGCCGTTAACACAAAAATATATGCCTAAATATGCTAACAGGTGCAAGAGCTGTCTAATCACATGATGGCTACAGGAAACCTATTAACCATAGTTTTGGGTTAAAGACAGGTCACGCTGATAATTCAATACAGAAAGTAAATTTTTTTGCTGTATCTTTTTATTTTTTTTTCCCCTCAGTTTTTCCTGCTACTCCTCATGCTTACAGCTGGAAGTTAAAGTTTTCTATGTTCTAGAGTTAATATGAAAGGTTGTGACACTGATTAAAATCAGTGGCAGTCATAGCTGTAGTAGGAACAGAAATAGATGTGTGAGGTTAAGCAGATGTCAGCGTTCATTATGAACTTTTGCGCCCTTTCAGGTTTCAGGTCACGGCTTCCAAATACTTTCTACATGCTGCTAAAATAAAGCTCTTCAAAACACGTTGTGAAAACCTGAAATTACTGTCCCACTGTTTAGAGAATGCCGTTGAATCTAGAGGCCTTATGCAAGGCGCCGTTTGGGTTTCATTTTTTTAGGGCTAGCATTCTTTTTCCTCATTGTAAGGAGACGGCACTCAAAAAAAACCCTTTGGAGTAGATTTTAAATTTAATATGGAGAGCCCATCTTCTATACTACCTATTCTATCAGGTCTGTAGTCTGAGCATGTGCATGTGCATATAGCCCATCTCAAAGCCCTCTAGCAGTAGGCAGGGGAGCAGGGGATACATCTTTAGCTGTGATCCCAAGCGTTTCACACCCTTGATATTGATGCACTTGCTGGTTGAAGCTCTGATGTGCAAAGTACAATTTTACCCTCTCTTTTTTTTTCTTTTTCTTTTTTTTTTCCCCTCCAGTCACGACTTCTACATGATATAAATTACCTGAATGTTGGTTGGTGCCATCTTGCCGCTGTACGTAATATTGAATCATTGAAGCACGTTCATGAAGCATGTAACCACATCTTGGGCTGGGCATAGTGGTATTTCTCTTTGAAATCTACTTCCTAAGGACATTTAGGAAAAAATCTTAACCAGCCTTCAGCATCTCTCCTTTCTCAGCAGGAAACGTATATGCCTGTCTAAAGCAAAGGCAGTACTTCCAGGAAGTTAGGTCTGCTGTATCTGTGTAGTGGGCCAGTCTTCAGCAGCAAACAAGATATAGGTGGTTCTGTCCTGTAAATAAAAAAAGAAGCCTTTTTACTACGCTCATCTTCCCTCATCTCTAGCAGGGCAACATGAAGAGCAAGATTTTTAATTTTCCCACATGCCTTCTGACACACAGAAGTGACTTCTCTGTCGGGCCTCTGTCTGCTAATGACTGAACTAGCCTGTGGTGCACATTCAAATCTCAGTGTTTAAACCTCCATTTACAGTTCAAATGTCTTAGTTAGACAGCTTGTGCTACTGTCTACACCTTTGAAAGTGTAGAGTAGATAGAAATTACTGGGTTTTCCCCTTAGGATTGTAACTGTCCTACTCCTTTCAGTATTATGGTGGTAAATTGATGGTGAGGTAAAATTAGTTAGAAAATCTGAAAGTTAGACATCAGTGCAAAATCTGTAGGTTTTTATGTTTCTCCTGACACTTCTTACGTGCAAGGTGGGAGCATGTGAACAGCAGCTCAGCAACGTTCTAACATTTGTTCTCAACAAAGTTCTTACAATCTTGCATTAGAAGCCATTTCCCCTTGTATAAAAACGCGAGCGCAGTAACACTGCAGTAGACACCTGACCTCTGTTTAACTGTTTTTTTTCTTTGAACAGTCATATAAGGATTTTGAAATTGCAAGTGCTTAACCTTAATGTTGGTACAGCATGATGATGCAGCAATTAAGGGATTGAGTTCAGTTTGTTCTGCCACAAATTTCTTTTTAGCCTTTGGCATGTTGCTTAGACTCTCTGGCTTTAGAGCACGTTGTCCTTGGCAAGCTGTCTTAAAAGATAAGGATGATATAAGAAACTCCTGCCTCATAGTTGAGTGGTCTGTCGATTTTCCAACCTGACTTGTCACTCACTGACATCTCAGGAGCTCATCTATGTGTAGAATAAACCTTTATTATAGAACTCCCAACTATAAAGTGTTCTAATGCTGTTTTAGTAAGCAACCATTTTTCATCTCCTGTTCCTCCCTTATGTTGTTTAAACGGTCTGATGTATATAAGCTTAGTCTGTTCACCTGATTAAGATATCAGTATATTTAAGCACTTTTCCAATCTGATACTTGTTTTCCACCTTAGGTAAATAACACGTGATTACAGTAGGCAGCTTCAGAATATTCCCTAGAGACTAGACTAACATGTTTGTTTCTCTGGAGCCTCCATAGCCTACTTGTGGTCTTTGCTTGAAGTTGTAAAGCGCCCATCCAGATCTGCCCACTCCTAATTGCATTTATTTTTAATGGTAGAGCTGTAGGAGAAACTGTAGATAAGAGGGCAGAAGAGTGACTTAATACTTGTTCTGCACTAGTCTCATGTCACAAGCCCATTACCATATTTGACTGGAGAAAGTACTGTGGAAGGTGTGGAGTCTACATTTTAGTAAAGGCAAAAAGAAACAGCATTTTGTGCCATATTTACATCAGTGCTAGTTGAAAGTAAGGGTGGAAACAACATTATCAGAATACTGTATCAAGAGCTGGAAATACAGCTAATCCAGGCAAATGACAGGTAGAAAAGAAGTATTTGCATTGCAAAAGGCTGCACATTTCCCTGCTGTTCAGCACAGCAGTGAATAAACCCACAGCAAATGCAGTGACATCAAATTTGTTCCTCAAAGAGGAAGAAGCCACCTTCTTTAGTGAGTAACAAGCCTTGGAGGAAGCAAAAAGACTTAATTTGTCTGCATTTTAACATTGTCTTTTCTTCTTATATAAGCTTTAGAACAAATTTCTTCAGGAAAGAATTTGGAGAGGAGGTAGATATTACTGTTGCTAATCTTGCGTAGCCTCATGTTATTCCTTGTGTAAGTGAGGAAACATATAGCCTTCTCAAAACTCCTGTCAATGGTATTTTGCTACCTGAGCCTGGTACTTCAGTCTAAGGATCATGGTTGTCCCCACTGCTCATACTCTGTCTCAAACGTAGAGCAAGGTTGGTGAACCTTCCAGGCCAATATTAGTATGAGGAGGGGGAGGATTAGTGTAGTATTAAACTTTGCCCAAAAAGGCATACCAGGTTTGAATGTTGGGCACCTCTGCTGGAACTCATTTGGATATATAGGTAGCAGAGCCCTAACTTATAACATAGAGATACAAAGTTCTTGCCAACAGCTTGAGGAAGGCTTTGAGGTTGGCCGTACCAGAAAACACTGTCGCAGTCACGCTGCATCTATCTTGAGGCAGCTTTACCAAAAGACCTATTGATGTGAAATATGGAAATTGAAGAGTGTGGGTATGTCAGTCACAGAGGACTGAACCAGAGCCTAGTGTTTCTAAATATGTCCATCTTATATAAGAGGATTTATGGGAAGCCTGTGTGACCTGTTATTGCTGTGTTTTCCTGGAAACACTCATATAGCCTGTCAATGCCTTTGATCATCTATTTCCATCTCTCCAGTACAGAGATC
Organism: Thinocorus orbignyianus; assembly: GCA_013400375.1. NCBI lineage: Eukaryota > Metazoa > Chordata > Aves > Ciconiiformes > Thinocoridae > Thinocorus > Thinocorus orbignyianus. The sequence continues at coordinate 533,334 of VXBW01006914.1, forward strand.
TCTATCAAATGCAGTACAAGCTTCTGAAGTTTGGATGCAAGTTGCCAGCAAGCGTGATAGAAATCCAAGACTCAGTTGACCGGAAGAAAAGAGATTGTCTTTTTCATGTGGGACTGGAGCACACTCCAGTGATGTAGCAGACCCCAGCACTCCTTTTCATTTGCCATGTTCTCTTTTCTACTCTTTCCTCCCCTTGTGTCACTCAGTCTTGCCCATCTCACCGTGTAACTGAGCACTAAACAGTATTTTCTGAAAATACAGCTTCTGTACCTTTCCTTTGCGTCCCAAATTGGGTCATCCCACTAGTGGTATTAGTCTTTGTTCTTAAGAAAAGGAAGGTGGAGAGGGGACAGATGCAGCAATGGTTTTGTCCTCTGCAATGCAAACAAAAGGCATTTGGAGATTTGTGCACAACTCTGTCTGCGGTGACTGCAGCACCTTGGAAGCAGATCAGAGGCTAAAACCCAGCATGCCTGTCCTGCTCTTGCCTGTTTGGAGCCAGTGCAGCAAGCCTGGGTCGCCCTGATTAACAGGTGCCTGTTACCCTTGAGAACAGAGGCGCTGTGCTAATGTAGAAAAGTCAATGTAAATGGTGAAGGGCTCATAATGTACTTGGCTGCCTGGAAGAGGGAAGATATTTTGTTACAAGGTGCACAATACAGCTTGGTTAAGCAATGCGTGTGAGCCAAGAGGCCTGGGGCGGGTGATCTTGTTAGGTGTGTGAGACACCCAGTGGGCCTGAATGTGGCCATCTGCATAGGCATGAATCATGTTCACCTGGTTCACTGAGTGTGAATTGGGATTGAGACATGACTACTAAAAGCAACAGATGTATCATTAGATACTAAAGCTGAAGTACAAAAAGTATTTGAACATTGCTATGGTTCTGTTGACACAAGAAAATACCTTTGTGCTCTACTGAATCCATGCTATTCCACAATTGGAGGAAGAATTGAAAGCCATAGATTTACAAGATCAGTATCTGATGTCCTTGGTCCTGTTGAGCTGCTATTTTGTTGGCATTGCCCAGTAAAATATTTATCTTCTGGAAAAAAAATTGTTTTCGTTTCTTGTCTGAAATACCAAACTTCCATGAGATGGGCTATATGTTTGGAAATAATTAGAAAAACACTAAACAGGTTAAGAGACAGAGCAGTCTGAAATACCTAACTTGGAAACAGGTTACAGGAGTTGCTTGTAAACTGGAATTTGGGTGTGGTTCTAGCATCCACATTTCTTTTGTGTCTAAAGTTCTAGCAGGTGACACAGGTATTCACCTGTGTCCTGTGGATATACATAATAAAAAAAGCTTGAGGTGTATTTTTCTTATTCTACCCTGACAGCTGCATTTGGGAGAAGAGTTTAATAATGTGCTCTGCGAGTTCATGGCCTTTAAGTACTCTCTGTGAATACTGGAGATGGAAGAACATTTGTACACTTTATGATGAAGAATATTATAAATAGCATTTTAGTCTCTAAATATCAGTCATATTCAGAAATGACTGCTGCTTATTTTCTCTTTATTCTCAGAAAAACTAGGGCAAAAAAGAGCCCTTGTAATTTCCTCTCTGAGCTACATCAGAGCTTCATGGTAGCATAAGGGATAAATTTCAGTCTTACAACCAGAAGTCTGTATTACTACTTTTTTATATTTAAGTTTAAATTTTAGCTCTAAATTAGGTATAATAATAATAAAAAAGGTTATGTGACCAGAATGGAATAATTGTTTACTCAATTCTTCCATGCTTATGGCAAAGCAGATACAATTACTAATGAAGTCTCAACAATGGCTTGGAGACATTTATGCATACAAAAAGACATTGCTTATGAAGACATTCTACATGAAGATCAGTAAACAAAAGAAGAATAGCTAAGCTAATTCAAGTGTTTCATAGAGTTGAACTACCTTGTAAGATATGAGAATCCCCAGTGGGTACAGGAGCGAACTACATCACTCTCAGCCATGATCTCTCCCCATTCCTAGCTAACTATGGTTACAAGTCTGTGAATTCAGGCCTGAAAAAACTTGAACAGAGCCAAAAATACAGGAGGTGAATGCTTCAACATTGCAACCCCACCCCATCCCAAAATTTAAAAGAGGAAGTGAATGTTCATACTTGATAAGAAAGAATACATTTTTAAAGTAGCGCTAGTAGGTCTCAACTCTGTATTAGAGCTTATTTTTCACAGGATACATAGGAGAGAGTTGATTTTGGGGGGATGGGAAGGAGGTAAAGGAATAGCTCTGGCAATGCTTTTACATCCTTTTGTCCTCCATTAGCAAGGTTATGTAGATGACCTAATAAATGAAAACAAAGACAGTTTTATGGAGACAAGGTACCCATGAATACAGTACAAGACAGGCATGCCTTTAACAGTGAACTGTGATTGACATTTGAGCCTGGGTGATAGGATCACTTTTGACAAAGAAGAGCTCATGTTCAGAAAAGATGTGAAGAACTTGGATGGAAACCTGCTTACTGGGCAGGAAGCCATGTGAAAGAGGGGAATAATTTTCAGCTTGCTTATTTGCCAATAAATGTTAAACTCTGTAACACAAGGTTATTGCCTGTCCAGCAGTTTCTTAGCAATATTAGAAGTTCACTTACCCCTTTCCCATCTTAGCTTCTTTCTCTGTTATAAACTTAATTTCAGCTGAGGAGATGATCTAAACCATATCAAATGTTACACTGGGAACAGTTCACACTCATACTCCAGACAGAAGAAACCCTGATTCTGATTTCAGAAGAAGTATTGGTTCTAGTAGGTTCTTAAAACCCATGGGGCTATCAATGTCAACCCTATGTGGAGCATGCAAAATTAAAGATATTGGGAAGTCTGGTCTGGGGTTTATATGGTATGCAAAGGATGAGAGCATGAAACCAAATAGGCAAAATTAGCTAGGCTGAAGATCTTTCACCTTCTTTCATGATGACTGTGTGTGTTTTATCAGACATTTGTGTGTACCAAGACCAAAGGCAGGACTTTCCTTAGGGCAGTTCGGTAGTGGCTCTGAGCAACCTGGAACAATAATCTACCTCTTGTCATTGCCGATAGAGTGAACCAGGAGAAAGACCGGCATTTAAAGACTAACATTTGGGGGGGGGTTTGTATGAATACTGTCCTCAAAGTGCATATAAAATCATATCTTGAGAAAACACCTCTTACCACTCAAGTCTAGTAGGGGGAGACTTTTCTTGTCTCTAGTTTATCTCTGATAATTGATGTCCATTATATAGGTAAAAAAGGAGCATACCAGAAATTGTGACTCTTGCCAACATCTCAGGCAGTTGAGCATTGTAAGTGATAATTATGCTCCTGGCAACAAGTTAAGCCAGATGTTCAGGAGCAGATGCTGTCAACCTGTTGGCAAAGTTAGCTGTTTTCATAGTATGATAGAGTGATTTTTGGCATCTTTCTAGGGAAAGAGGGCAAACAATTGTCAGGAAATTACATTGATTATAAGATGCAATAATATGTCATGATGATAGAAATGTACGTCAGTAGTGGAGAATCTTGAAAATGATGGCAACTCTGCAGAGGGTAGAAAAATATCTCCTGGGTGTCATTAGTCAGTGATTTCTGCTCATCAGAAAGTGCCATAGGAGTGGTATATGGATCTGTTTCAAGTAGTCTAGTTCTGGATTGTGGGAATATGACCTAGAGGTTTTTCTTCCATCACTGTACTCAAAATTCAGGCACTTGGTATTTCTTTACTAGCCAGTTTTGTGAGGAAAGGAAATACAAGGTTACAGTGGAAGGTCACAGGTACATTACTGCTGGCACAGTGGAGGGGAAAGACATGGTAATCTTGGGCTGACATTTCTTGAACCCTCATGTACTTGTGTAATTTCTCTGACTTTCCTTCATAAACAACCCAGAAGGTATCTCAGTGCTTGTGGGAGCAGTTGCAATGATGATCGCTTGCTGTCACAATGAGGATTTCATGGGTTTCCCACAGATAAGCAGCCCATGCAGGGAAATGTTTCGAAGGAGCTTTAATCATTTGTCATAGCTAATGGATCTAGAAGCCAGTTTTAAAAACTTGTCTTAATGGATAGGAAAATGTAATGAGTTTTTGTTTCCTTTGCATTTTGTACCATGCTTGAAAATGTTCTGAATGGGATGGGTTGGCATATGTAAGTGTGCTTGAACCGGTCACACTGTCTGAATTTGTACATTCACACAGATATTTCACTCTCCAGACCAGAGTTTGTTTGTGTTTTGTCATCTCTGAGAAGAGTAAACAATTCACTCTGTCCATGAAATGCATCTTTTTTGTGGAGTTTATAGGAAAACTGAGTAGTGCAGAGAAGAAAACATGTATTTATTTTTTTTTTTTTACAAATATAAAACTAAACATGATCAAGATTTACATACTGTACAGTGTATCAGTAACGAAATTCAATATAATTTACCTTTAAATATGTCCAAGACTTATGTAACTGAATTGTCAGCATTTATATATACAAAACACTCCACTTTCAGAAGCTCAATGTTGACCCGACTGTGTGTCATCATGACCAAACCCGATTTCTCACCATGGGAAGTTTTAAATCCCAGCACCCAGAACCTGTAGTCAGACATTTTTGCTCAAAGTGTGTTCGAATGAGATCCCAAATCTCAGCCTTTGGTATTCATGAACGTGTTTGCACATGAATGAGCTTATGTAAACAGGTATTTGTGTGCTTCATTGCTTCACTTTTCTTAGGTAAATGTGTATGAGAAAATACGTGTGCTTCTTAGGAAGAGCCCATTAAGAACTTCTTATCAGGGCTAAACTGCCTCGGGAATCCTCGGGGATGAGAGCTGTTGGTTTGCTGTGATTTGCTGTCCTTCAAAAGTCTACTGCTGAAGGGCAGCCTGCATAGAAAAAACAAGGTTGTTTTACCCGTTGCTCACTGGAGAAGCATAGAGAAAGTTCAGGTTTTCGCGTTGTACAGTGTTGAGATTTTTTTTTAATGAAGAAACATACGGCATGCTACTTGCGCTGCAGTAGATGTTCTTTTCTGCTTACTCATCCCAGAGGGCTTAGTCTGTTGAGTTTTTTTGTTATAAGCATAAACATTGTCTAACCATTGGGGAGACTTTGTCTTTGATCAGATCTGCTGATGTTAATTTTTCCTTTAGGAACTAATAAGAACACCTCAAGAAAAAGATGTTTTTGTACCGAGGAAAGATTGTAGAGGTTAGCAAAATACACACAAATAATTACTGTATGTTTCCCTGGAACAAGTATGAAGGGTGGATGGGTGAGAACGTGTAGCAAAAAGCTCCAAGGATAAATTAGATAATATTGTGGTGTTCCTCTTTTATTGTTGTAGTTAAACTATATGGCTCTGTTTTGGAACATTTTTGTGTACTAATTAACTTTGGGATGTGTATACCCTTCAGGTCTGAAATCTTGCCTGAAATGTGTGTGTGTGTGAAAGTGTCCCTTTCCCCCCCTAATTATATCTATTAAACTGTATAGCCCTATATATTTCCTGCTTCATAAATATTGTACCTTTAAACTCATCCTTTTAAAAACAAAGCAATTGATAGGAGAGTTGGCAGTTTGGGAGTTTCAGTGATACTTTTTCTTCTGTTTCTACATGTGTGACCATCAAGATACACTGTAGTGTTTCTTGACAACTTCTCTGCATAAAATTTTGAAAAATTTGTGGGATGAACTTTATTAATGTAGGATTCTGAGCTACGGCTGCTGTTCAATAGAAGTTCTAAAGTATCTCTTATTTATTTTTTTCCTAAGGCTATTAACAACTGGGTTCCTTACAATTTAGGACAGTTGGAGGTCCCCATCCTATGTTTAGATGGGTGAAATAGGTTCCTATTCTCTCACGTTTCTGTTGAATTCGGTAAGTTTTCATGCTGAGCTCAGACTGCACTATTGAGGACATGGAAGAGAAGAGCAAATGAGATGGGAAGGGTTAAGCATGAAAAGTAACCATAACAATTATGTGACCTTTCCTGTTGGTGGGCTGTAGACTATCTTTTGTTCTACAAATGGTTTTGCTTGTCCAAGCAATGTATGTAGTTGTTAGTTTTGAAATGGAATCGAGGGCACATTACTTAGCTTTGTTTGTCTTTGCTCACTTTGTGCAGCTGAATTTCCTTCAGAATGATACGGTGGTTCCTCCAGAGTATTTAAAAACTGCAAGAATAGCAACTGGGTTTGGAGATGGTGAAAGAACATCTACCAGAGCTAGGCTCTAGCTGAAATTTAGCATTTTAATTTCACATGGGCAGATCTATTAGCTTGCTGTGTGAGGGGTCTCCTAACTGCTCTGGATCTCCTAGTGTCCAGGGTGATCAGCATGTCGTGCTGTGGTTTGTATGGTTTAAATTAATATATATTAACCGATGCTTTGTGGACTCACTCCTGCCACTATTTATGATTAGAATGTGGGAACTTAGCTGTAGTGACACAAATTCCAAAGATAAAAAGTGTTTCCCCATCAAACAGGGGAAATGTTGCACCCTGTCCTTGGGAATGCAGGGGGAAAGGATTGTCATGAAGCTGTAATGCTTCTGTGTCTAGTTAGAAAGTGGTCCCATCAGTGGACCTGATGATTATCTTGTGTGAAATGCTGGAAAGATGGGCTGGGCATGAAGAGATGACCAAAAATTGCCTAGAGGATTCATATGTAATGCATTGCTCAGCCAAAAAGAAGCACACAACAGTAGTGAGAAAGCATTACTGGTGAGTGGTAAGGGCTTGGAAGTAGAGGTTGATTTAAATATCTCTACTCTATTGTCATCCTGTGACTAAAATGCCTCTTTCTTGCTTCATATTATTTATACCTATGGAGATTTCTATAGAGCCACGTCTGGCTTCAAGGTTCCATCCTTGTAGGTAATTTGAAAACCAGCAGGGAGAGGAAATCCCTGCACCAGAGAGCTTCAAATCTAAATGGACCAGTGAGGCAAGGAAGAAAGGGGTGCTACTCCCGTCCTCCTTCCACACCTTCGGTTCCTCTCCATGTGGCTGCAGTCTCCTTCTTTCACATGGTCAGCGGTCAGGAACCTGCAACACAACCTCTAAATTTCAAAATGTAACATCAAATCTAACCCTCATGATCTTCCTGAGCACCCTCAAAAGCTCTGCAAACATCTGGTACTAAAATGAGGTAAAAGCTGCCTTTGAGGGTTGACAGGCATGGTCTTCATTTCTTGATCATCCTGCTGAAAGAGTTGGTCCTGCTCTTGCCCTGGTACCCTTTGGTGCACCCAGCAGGTTATTGTAGTTGCAGAGGGGGAAGGTGAGTCCTGGTGGCTTCCTGGGGCATGGACTTTCCAAGAAGAGGTGCAGTGCTGTGGTGGGGGTGCTGTTGTGCATTTCTTCGCTCCCTCCGTGCTGTGTTTTGGCCTTCTCTGCCGTGTGCTCCCTCCCGTGCCAGTGCGTGCCAGTCCCCCCTGGCCGGACGAGTGCTCAGCTGGGCCATGCAGCTGGCGTGGCGGGGGCAGGAGTTGAGGGCAGCCCCCGTACCAGCTGCACCCTCACACAGGAAGGTCTCCAAAGGCTGTTTCCACATCTGCCGGAGAGACGACGTGTCTGCCCATTTACCAGTTGCGTGTGGCTTGTTGCCCTTACAGCTGCGTGAAAGCAGTAGGACTCTGTCCCATCCTGCCCTCATGCCTCCCATGGGAAGATGAGCGTTCCCACAGGATTCTCAAGAGGTGGTGACAACCCCCTACTTCGCCGAGCACAGAAGCTGCAGCCAGCAGCACAGAGGGGGGCATTCTTCAGGTCGAGGCGCACTGCTCCAGGGGAGTGAATCACAGACTGCCCTGAGAACAAGAGAGAAGTTGGGCGGTGTAGTGGGGTGGCAAAGGCTGTGCTCCCTTCCTTTGAGGAGCACCACCATCCTTTTCCATTGCTCATCCTGTATCCCCAGTGACCCTACCTGACATTCCATCTTCCACCTTTAAACTTGCTTCAGTGTGTGTTACCACGTCACCTGCTTTGCACCCACACACTCCAGTTCCTGAGCTTCCCCTTGCAGTACTCCCAGCAACGTGACTTCCCCCTTTTTCGGCAGAAGGTGGTTTGTCTTGGGAGTATTTGTTAAATGCAATGCAGTCTTGAATTAATATCTGACATAAGTGTTGCTGAAAGAAAATGGATCCCACCATTGTGCAGCAGGTATAATGGGGCTTTTTAAACAGCACGGTTTGGGAATAACCCAATTCCTTAATTAACTCTCTCTTTCTATGCCAAAACCAAGCTGCTCAGGCAGTTTTATTCTTTTCCCATATCTGGAAGGCAGTGCAGTGTTTAAAGACTTCAGTAAAGCTACAAGTCAAATTTTAATAACACCTGTGTCTTGGGGCTGATTGTGGGTGATCACTGCCTGTCATTAGTCATCTTGTTTAAGTTTAGTAACCAGTTTGTTGTCAAAAATACCTCTGTTTTGGAAGAGATCTGACACCTTTTTGCTCTATTTCTTTAACAGATTAGTTTGCTTTTCCTCGGCTCCTGTGCAAAGGGAGTGAGCCACCCTGGAACCAACCTCCCATTTGAAATAACTAGCATATACCTGTGAAGTATTCATGAAAGGAATCAGGCTTTTTCTTTGCTCTTTAATTATTCCTAGTTAAACATCAGGAGATCACTTGAGATAGTTGAAAGCTAAAATGCCTTTTCTGCACAGAACTCTTCAGATCCATCAGCTCTCGGCTATCTACCTGCCATGGTACTGCTGAGGAGTGGTTCAGGTTTGTCTCCTATGAAGAAGAAAAACAAAAGCACTTTCAAATGTCTGGTTTCTGTGGGTGGATGTAGGCAGGGGCTGATGGTCATGCACATGTGCTGTGCTGGTAGCCATTAGGCTCGTCCTGTGACGCTCCATCTGCTCTGTACCAGTCCTCCTGCAACTGTCTCCTCAGCCAGGCCAGGCTCCACCTGATACGTGGAGAGCATCACTACATTGTGGGTGTCTTTGCTCTAAGTGTGGGAAAGGGCAGGAGGTAAATGGCCTTTTTCTGTCTTCTCACCGGTGATGTTCCTTCTTTCTCCTCACAGAGCTGAAGGTTAACCAGGCACAGCCCCTGCTGCCCCACACAGCAGTATTGCCCCCCGATGTGGTATGATAAATCTTCACCTCACCACCATGGACTGACTGGGGACAGGAATTTTATTGACTAGGTACTTCTGGTTCTCTAAAGCCCCACTGACTCTCAACTCAGGAAGTTATAGGTGACATGCCAAGGACTTAAAACTTCTGTCATAGCCTGGGACGTATTGTAGCAGGAGTGTATTTCTCATCCTTGGCTTATGGGTTTAGGAGGAAATGGGCTACCTGGATTTTGTCTATAGATGCACTTTTCTTTGAATGTGAACTATCCTTCTCCCGGATTTAAACCATGATGCTGTACTTGTTGTGGTATCATCCTGCCATAGCCTAAAAAGTCAACCTCACCCCTTCCCCATCTCCATGCCTTTTTACAGATACACTCAAAATCTTTTAGGCAGCTCTGAACCACAGTTGAACCCTGTGTATTAATACTGAACAGGTCTAGTGACACCCATGGTAACCTTGACGGTAAAGGCAGAGTGCTCTGTGGCCTCCTAATTCTGCAGTGTATTTGCCGCTTGTTCAACGGATAGTGTGGACTGCTGCTTCAGATCTTTGCGGTAAGAAACAAGCCTTTCTCTGATTTCTGTTATATACTTTTTGCAACTATTTGCTCTCCAGGAGAAGGGTGGGATGGAGAATTGTTATCTGAAACCTCAAGAATGAGCAAATTCAAGCCAGGAATATTTTACGATTACGATTTCGAGTTTATCGGAGTTGTGTGGGAGTTGACAGTGCCGCCTTTTGTGGCACCATCCTGTAATTGCGTGTATTCCCTTGTAAGTCCCTTTGTGCCTCTCTCTGTACTCCCATTGACTCGTGACAAAAAGCTCGGAGGAGCGCTGTCGGGTTTGTGTTGCAGCCTGGGATGGCTCTGTAATGAATCCCCGAGTGGGAATTTCCGTCTCCACTTCTAGCTTCTGCCTCCTGCTGTGGATTATCTATATGAATGTGGCTCATGGTGTAGGTGGGCTAATGAATCAGGACGGTCCCAGTTTTCACCCAGGTGCTAGAAACGTTGTACAAGGGCCTGGGGGGAGTCACCTCCTTCATGTGGGAGCGTGGTCAGCACCGCACAAACTCCCCACTGCCTGTAGGCTGACTGAGTCATCTTAAGCCATCAATTTGGAACTTATGGAACATATTTGTGACCCTACCAAAGCAGTTTAAAAGTTTTTATTTTTGTTCTAGCGTGCTCACGAAGTGGAAGGCACTGTGACTCCCTTACATCAATATACAGCCTGTACATCTGTAAATTACAGGGGATGTTGTAATAATGTTGTAATAATATTTATTTTTGCCTTTAAGGTTTAGCAAAAAAATTCTCTAATGTATTTTTTTGCTATTACTTGCAAACAGCAATTGAATAGGCAAAGAAAGACCATTATAACTGTGGTTTCAGAGGCTGTTCATCTCGAAACAAAGGGATTTCTTCACATTCAGTCTCATTAGTCTGATTAGTGGGCTTGTAAAATGAAGCATGAAAATGAAACATGACAGACACGAATTGATTGTACTAAAATCTACATGAACTGCTGCTTGGAAATGAAAGGATGACAGCCATCTTCTCTGAGCTGTTTAAAAAGTTATGTTTTCAAAGTAGCTCATTTTTAGAGCCTGTAAATTACATTGCTGTAACTGCTAAGGGGAGACACTAAGAAGCTAAAAAATCCAAATAAGTCAGTCAAGTGATTTTTTTTTTTTTTATTTTTATTTTTTTAATAGAACTGAAAAATCTGAAGATGTAAGAAATTATCAGTAGAAAGAAATGCTGGGCAGGAACACATTATGGCTGGGTAGAAATGGATGACAGCCTACTTGTTTCCATTTTTAAAATGGAGAGAAGAGTTGGCATTATTTTTGAAAATGCCTCTTTGTATCCTGCTGACTTCTGTCTTCAGAAGCACTCTGTCGGGTTCCCTTGGTTATTGTAAAAATACCTGTATGGCAGGGCCTTGACTGGAGATCCCGAGGGAGGGCAAGTTTACTCTTTCAGCATCAGTTCAGTTACTGGCACTGTGTGCTGCAGGTGCAACACTGTCTATTACATCTAGCGTTACGTGTAGAGCTACAACGTATTACCTTTTAAATTCAGTTTTGAATGCCTAGTTTTCTTAATAGACTTTAGTCTTACAAGCCTGTATCTCTTTGGGTATGGACTGATTCACTCCCATGTACATCTCATACTGTCAGACTAGGCCTGTCCACTGCAGCATGTGCTGCACTTGACTGCATAGCTGTCCATCTCCTTTTTCTTCTGTAGCTCACTTTAAAAAAAAAAAAAACAACAAACAAAAAAACACACCAGCAAACCAGAACAAATAATGTGAATGTACGTTTCGGTGCTTCTGCAGTGCTGCTTTCAAAGATGACTCATGGTGGCACAGATAAGATCCCAGAACTCCTTTTGCAATTGTGTGGTCTGCATTTACAATAAGAGCATCTGGAAAAAGAATTTCTAAATGCTGATGGATGTTGTGAAAACGCAAGATGAAGATACTCATGCAAGAGAAGAACTCAGCGTCTTGGTAGTTGGGAAAGGAAGGGTATGGCTAGGGGTTGTAGCAAATAAGGGAAATATCTGATTGCTGTGAAATGAGCTGTCGTGAGCGAGGGCAGCTGAGGACAAGCATGCTTGAGGGACCCTGCAATGCTGCTTTTAGTTTAGCAAACTGTTGCCATTATGGTTTGGCTTGCTGGGAGGAAGAGGGCAGGACAGCAGCATAGTGGGCACACTGTGCTGTTGCCCTCCAGGCATTGAAGTTTGGGGATCTAGTGTGAAAGCAGAAAGTGTATGAGTTTTGGAAAGCTTCCTGGAGCAATTTCCTATTAAGCAAATCTTGCCATGTGTGATGTGGCTCTGTAATGCACATCCATGAAGTATTTCCATGAACCATGGAAATAATGCATTGCCAGGCTTATTTACCCTCTTGCTCCTTATATAAATGGGTTGTGCATTATCTGTGTTAAACCTAAGGTTTTGGGTTGCGTATAGGTGACCTATGTAGGGGACAGCACATGCAAGGAACAGCCTGTTCAGCCCCTGCATTTCAAGGACTATCAGCGTCTCTTGGGTTTGGCCACAGCGTGTCCTGCAGCACACTGGGCGCTCCTGTGTTGGGGTCAGGAGTGTCCCATGAAGAGCAGGAGTTCCTGCCATAGGCTGCAGAAGACATGATTTTCAGGGGCTTGAAAAAAATGGTCAGCCCTCAGTAAGCAGTTTGTGTCATAGGCTTTGCAGACGTGGGATTTTTTTCCTTGGCGTGAGTCAGGACATGGCTCTGCCTATAAGAATCAAAATAATCTTTTGAGAGGTTTACATGGAAAGGAAGTGCAATGTGGGGAAAATGGAAGGGGAAGAGGTATTGCTTCTTTCTGTTTTCTTAGAAATGTCCTGGGGAATGGTTCAGCGGGAGAGAGCAAGAGCATTTCCTTCTCTGCCAGGTGGCTTGTTTAGACTCCACTCTAAGTGGCTGCCACCAGGGAGAACATTCTCCTGGTAGGTTTCAAAGAGGACCCACTTTGAGCAAGTTCCAGGATGAATCTTTTAAGTAAGCCCAGCCCAGCAGTCAGCTGCTCTGGCACCTGTTGTTCTTCTTGAGCACACTTTTCACCCTGTTTGTAATTTTCAGCACAGATTTGTGCAATTTGTGCACTAAACAGGTCAGAAGTAATCCTGGATGAACAAAATCTTACTTAGCTCTCTGTGTGTGTGTCTGTTACTAATACAAAACCTCAGTGCAAACAAACCCTGCCCATCAGGGACTGTGTCGCAGAGAGAAAAACAAGAGCACTGTTGACTTCAACGTTCCCTCTCTTTCCAAAGAACTCAAATGAGTTCCAGATATTTCCCTGGTTCCTGATTCCTCTGCTGGTTACCCAGACAAGTATTTATTGACCTTTATTTTTTTCTAAAGTTGGTTTCTTCTTGCTTTCGCATGGAGGAAAGGAGAATGTGTAAGGGAGGAAGTTGGAGAAGTAACTCTCAAAATGAAAGCCTAATTTAAAATGTTTATTCAGTATATTAAGATATAATTGTTGGTTGCAAAAGCCAGGGTTTTGTCTGCACTTTTCAGAGTGCTTGGGTGGCTTTGCACAGACTTTGTTTGCTGCGGATCTGGGGAAGGGAAAATACAGTGTTAGATAAGAGCAAAGCCAGTACGTAGTTGTCCTAGGTGTTGACTATCATTAAACATAATCTTTTCTGCAGAAAAGAAGTTTTGAGAGGGAAGTGGAAGGTTGACCAAAAATTAAAGTATTCAGTGTTTGTGTTGCCATTTTATCTTTGACATTTCTGCAATGGTCAGATTGACCCTAAAAGAGATAGTACTGTGCACTCCAAAAACTTACTAAAGTTTAAACAAATTGAAGTTGTGAACCACAAGCTGTCTTAAAAGGTGTAGATATGCTTTAGAAGTATAAGCATCTCTGTCATTGGGCAAAGCATAGAAAAGCTCATCCTGATAGTTGCAGTTAAAATAACAGAGAGTAACTGGCTTTCCCAGTAAGCTTCCATTGGTTTGCTTTCTGTTAAGTCTCCTTTTGGGGGCTGCACTATCTGTGTTAGCAGTGAGGTGATAGACACAATTAGTATTGCCTCTGCTTCCAGGAAAAAAGCCAACAGATGTCATGCGACCGCTCTAAAAATGGACGGTGACGACATCCATTTTCTGCTTCATTTGATGCAGTGTACTACTGTTGGGGTGCTGCTGTGTGGAGGAGGGGCTGAATTAAAAGATTAATATATTTGTATTGATCATAGGGCAACTTTTGTGGTTTGCCATATAGAAGTTCACGCAATTTCTGCTAGAAAATAATGCCAGGGAGCTGTGGGCTTCGGTTTGGGTTTTTGATAGTTGTAGGTTTTGTTGGATTTGCGCTTTCCACTTCCATCTCAAATTTGGCCTTTACCAACATCTGGAGAAAAAGAGAGCAAGATTTTCAAGCTGCTGGTTTTGGGTTGTTTTTTTTGGTGTGTGTTTTTGGTGTGTGATTTTGGGTTTTTTTGGTTTTGGTTTGGTTTTTTTTGTGTGTTTTTTTTGTTTGTTTGTTTTTTGGTTTTTAGTGCTGGGCAGAGAAGAAAAATAAAATTCAGTTGCATAAACAGCTGTAACTGGGAAAACATATCCCTGATGATGTCTCTGCTGAAGTGGTGTCATGATCATTTCACTGTCACTCTCTCTGGTGGACTTAGGAGTGAGTTTTAGTGTGCCTGCAGGAGTGTTAACCTTTGATTTTCCTGACTTAAGTGTTATAACTGGATAGAGAGATTCCTGTGAGTCACTCTCTTCCAGGGCATCCCAGGGTTCTCAAAGTTCTGAATAGCCAAACTCTGGGATAAGTGCATAAGGATTGCTTAGGACTGAAAATGTCAGGGGATCAGCTGGACTCAGAAATCACACCCTAAGCAAGCTTATTTGTGTCCATCAAACACACAGCAGCATTTGGAAGTGCTCTAACAAGTGCGTGTGCCCCTCTCTATCTCAGGCTTGATTTTTGTCTTGAGCACAGAACTATTGGTATGGAAAGAAGAAAAGGGCTGTGCCACCACCTGGTGTGACCTGGACAGGCTGGAGTGCTGGGCAGAGAAGAACCTAGTGGGGTTCAAGAATTCTGGGCACCAGTATAGGTTAAGGGCAGACCTACTGGAAAGCACTTCTGAGGAGAAGGATCTGGGGGTTTTGGTAGACGGTAAACGATCCATGTGCCAGCAATGTGGCCTTTGTCACCAAGAGGGCCACTGGAATTCTGGGCTGCATAGGGAAGAGTGTGGCCAGTGGGTCGANGTTGTGGAATCCTCTTCTCTGGAGACCTTCAAGACCTGCCTGGGTGCAGTTCTGAGTAATGTACTGTAGGCAATGCTGCTTTAGCAGGGGAGTTGGACTAGATCTCTAGAGGTCTCTTCCAACTCTGACAATTCTGTGGTTCTGTGGTTCCATGAAGATTTGGGGAACCACAAATATGGGTTCTCTTCCCACTAGCGTTAGCTCTATGGTGCCAGTAAGACTGAAAAAGTGAAATCATACTGCTTTGGTATGGCTTTGGGGTATGGCTGGGAAAGTGTTCTTGCTTAACACACAGAGTTCAGACATCTGGGTATATTGCTCAATGTCTGCTCTCATCTCCAAAACTGCAGGAAAAACTGTATGTACTTCTGACATTTGTTAGGATTTTCCCTGAAGCACAATGTCAAGGGAATGACGGAGAAGGTACTGTCTGTGAATCAGCAGAAACTTTTTCATCTGTACACCACCATCCCTTGCTTGAGTAACAAATGGAAACAGCCATCCAGTAGCTAAAGGAAATGTCTGAAATGAATTCTTGGTGGTGTTGCAACTTGCAGGGAGATTCACAAGCTTCCTGTGACTTGGGGCATTAAATCTGCCTTTCATGACAGGGCAGGGATTGTCATACCCAGCTGCTAGAGTAGAAGTGGGGTTCAGCAATTTTCAATGTGAACTTGGATCACAAACCACCAGAAGCTGAGGATTTGGGCAAAAAAGGCTGGACACCTGGCTGATAGTCATATCAAATGGATGGCCAAGGCAAGGATGTGACCAGACAAAACCTACACTGGAAGTCCCTCAATCTATGCTATAAACCGCTGCCTGCAATGAGAGGGATTTATAGATGGGGCAGGTTGGAGAAGGATTATCAGGACGGGAAGGTGAGCTGGGGAAGGTAGCACAAGGCAGAAACCAGAATGATGAAGCCACAGACCTAGGTAAGGACTGGGAACTAGGGGGAGAAATGGGATCAGGGCTAGAGGAAAGACCAGGAATGAAGACTAAGCAATAAAGGTTGTTTGCTACAGCCAAGAAGCATGCTCAGCTGTCCAGAGATTGGAAGACTTTCCATATTAGGTGGCTGAACAAGCCATCAAGCTGTTGGTCCTGTATTATTTAGTTTATGTAGGATCTTTGGTCTTCCTGGAACTCCATGGTAGAGGGTGACACTAATATGCCTGGAGGAAGCAGTGCTTGAGGTAGGTTTCTTCTGCCACAAGAGACTTAGCTGTAGGTTTGCCTTTGCCAGTGCTGAGGGGAGACAGAGTTTCAGTCACTAAAGCTGTTAGTATCATGCTCTTTCTTGTAAAACCCAGTCAGTGCCAGTCCTTCAAAGACCAACAGTCAGACCCTAATTCACTAGTTTACAAGCTAGTGAAAGTATAAAGCTTACAAGCTTTAAAATTTGTACCTGGGGTGGTTCACACTTGTTTGCTGGTGCCAGTGCCTGTGAGGATCTAACTTGCCAGCTTTGTCTGTAATTCTGAGACCTAAACACAGACTTTTCAAGCGAGGAGTTGCTTATTTTTCTTTTGTTAATAAAGCTAAGGGCAGTTGGATTTTTCTAGGTGCCATCCAAGTCTAAGCAGTCCTTCCAGCCACTGTGGTTAAGGTGCCACAATTTCCACAGCAGGTAGCTCAGGAGGGGGTGACGCAGCTGCTGTTGCCTCCAGCTGCCTGTCTCTGCCCAGTGTCCAGGGCAGATGTAGCTGGTGCCGGCCGGCTCACAAGTCTTTGCAAGCCAGAGCTTCTGTTCCCTAGTGAGACATCTTTACCACATTTACTGAAAGGCATGACTGAAGAGAATTAAGTAACTCCTTAATTACAGGAATTTAAGACTTCTTCAAGAAAAATGTTCCATGTGAGACCTGAGGCACATCACTATATGCCAAAACTGCAAGCTGGTTTTAGACAAAAGAAATGTCAGTGATGCTCCCAAGTGGAGCAGTTAGTTTTTCTCACTTTTAATTTTTTTTTTTTTATTAAACTGAATTTTTAACTATGAACACCCAAAAATGGGGTACATACCAATTACTAGAGCCTTCCTGTGGTGCTTTTGTAGCTTTAGTAGACTAAGGAAAGCACCAAGGAACAGAGCCCAGAGGAGTGGGTGACGGTGTGCTCCTAGGGATGTACACAGCCCCAGGTTGCTGAAAGGCTGCACGTTGGCTTGTGCTAAGGCAACAGAACTGGGATGTGTGAGAGATTTTGTTATCCTAAGGAAATACTGTGCAGGATTTTCTTTTTTCTTAGAAATAGTTTGTTTCTGCCTCTCTTGGAAAGCCTATAATAAGGGAAGCTTGGGGGCGGGAGCCGGGGAGGAGAAAGAAAATTTAGATGACTAGTTCTCCACTGTAGGTCTTAAAAAAAAAAAAAAATTAAAAAAAAAAAGGTATGTCTTTGACTAGCATCATAAAGCTCCTCAGGGAGAAGTAACAGATGAAACCTTCGCCATCTAGAACTGGAGCAGTTGTGTGTTTGTTACACTGAGAGTTTTCCGTAGCTCTGTCTATTGGTGCAAGCAAGTGTGATGAATCACCTACTGCCTGCAGATCTCAGTACTGCTCAGCAGCCCGTGTCTCACCTGAAAAGATGGGCTTTGCTCCAAGTTATCTTGGCTTCTTTGAGGTTTTACTAGTCATCATATATATATGTATATATATATTTCTACCTCAGGATGTTGACAATTTACTGCAGTATTTTGTTGAAACCATTTGGTTGATAGAGTGTGAATTGTGGGTGAAATCTGTGGTCTAGGAAAAACATGGGCTTGATCAGTTTGTAAAGAGAATAGATGAGAAAATCAGCCTGAGACCAAGACCAGCCCCAATTATGAACGTTTAGCAGAACAGTCCCAATTTTTTAGAACACAGTGAGTGTTGAACAACCTAGTTGTGATCAGTTCTGTCTGTGCTAGTGGAGATGCCAAGAAATGGTGCTTTGAGGAAGCAAAAAAGAATGTATGCTTTATTTTAAGCACTTTTATTAGCCTACTGGAGGGGAATCAACTTTTTTTAAAAAAAAAAAAAAAAAGAAGTAATAAGCTCCTGGTCAGTAGCACAACTATAGTGTAATCTAGCCATTATGTTTCTGGCCAGGATTTGGTTCTTTTGGGTACCTAAATTGCAGTGTCGGAGCTTAGCCATCCAGGATGCTCATAAGCGTAAAGGGAAAAAAAGCCACTAAAAATTCACTGACATGAGAAGTGTTTAACTATAATAAAAGGGTGGTAGGGGAAGCTGGAGGTACTACTAGTGTGTTCCTTAAGCTACTTGAATATGGGAGTGGTGAACACTTGAAGCACATCAGAATGAGTGGGATACAACCCCCCCACCCCTTCCAAAAAAAAAAATGTCATGCAGCAATCAGTGATTAAAACCTTTATAGAAGATAGAAATTGAGCTGAACAGATTAATCTCTATTTAAGATTGGCTTTTTTTACTTCTTTTTTAACCTCTCAGCTGGGTAAGTCCCTGACATGCTGCCTTAGTCTTTGTGCAAGTGCCCTGAAGATGGATGGGGTGCTTAAAAAGGGATGGTAACAGACCCCCCACCATTCCCTCCTTGCTTCTGGGTGTTGTGTGAGTACTGTTAACTGCAGCAGCTTTAGGAGCAGGGAGTGACTTTCTACACCTGCTGAGCATCTCATCTAGACAAGGAGGTGATGATAGCTCATTTATGCAGATTCAGAAGATCCGCTGTTGTTTGAGAAGCTTGATGGTGCCTGTGCAGGCACTGCGGGCATTTAAGGCTGCTGTCAGAAGGGTCAAGCACCAACAGCTTCCATGCATGGTCCAGTGCATGTTTCAAAATGAATGTCTGAATGTGTCCGTCCTCAGTGTTATTACATGGGCAAAACTGGCAATTTGTATACAGGAAAGGATCGGCATGTTTAATGTTATAAAGCACTGGGTAAAGGGTTGGGTGGGTGAAGGGGAGGCCTCGTGGGCTTGTCAGGACAGTGAGAATATCATGGTTTATGTTACTGTTACTTCACAACAACTGAAGACAGGAACTGTGGCAATTCAGCCCCTGAAATGCCATTTTGTCAACTTAATTTTCTTTTCTTTTCTTTACTTTTTTTTTTTTTTTTAAGGGTAGCGTTACAAGTGGCACCCTCAGCTCCTCAGACAGAAATACACTTTTTGAAATGGAAGCAGCCATCTGAGCCACAGGACATTTCAGAAGTGCCATCTGTGGAGCATCAATTCTCCATTTGAGGAAAGCTGGGTAAACTCTACTCAACGTCGGTGGTATGGACCTTTGGCAAGGCTGCTTCTCAGCTCTCAAATATGGGTAGTTTTTGTTTGTTCTTTCATTCTTCAAAGATCAATGCAAACCTTTATTTTCTATAAATAATTTAATAAATACTTTTGTTTTACAATGATACAACAAATAACAAATTCATAGCAAACGAGTCACAAAGAATTTAAGATCAGTATACTTTAATAAGGTATCAGTGTCAAAATACATTTCCTTATCAAGTTAAAGTTCCCATACAGTTATAATATTGTCAATAAAAATTCAGCAATATAGATTATGAAATAATTACGATAAAAAGTATGACGAATATTTTTTCAGAGTGTTTTAGTAAACTGTTAGGGTATATAATTTTTAATGCTGAAACTACACAAATAAAAAATAGAAGAGCAGTATTCAAGTGTCTTTAATCCTTGAAGCCTTTTAAGTCCTTGCCACTGCAAATTTGTCAAATCTGGCTTGCCAATTTTCATCAGATTTTGATGCTTACAATGTATTTTTTCCACATGGTAATAACTTAATTTTTGTTGTAGATTATTTTTGGTAATAAACTCTTGAAAGATCGCCTACAATACAGACTATCATTTTTTACATTATGTACCAATAACAAAAGATCTTCAGCTTTTCTAAGCAGGTGTGGGTAAGACTCACCTAACACAGCCAACTCGGAAGTGCTCAATGAACCCAAGGCTCCCTCTCTGCAAGTGTCAGTGCATGATATAAAGCAATTTTATAAACCAGGCTTCAGCAGAATCAGAAGTCTCAAAAGAATATATCTTTGTTCTGAGTTTCTGGGCCAGAATTTTACCTTTTGTACGTTGCCACAGTTCCATTTTCTTCAATGAAGCCACGATTTATACCAGTGGAGGAAACATGCTGATACATTCCAACATCTATCTAGGTCTGTATGTATTTTTTAAAGTAAGAACTGCTCACCTGCCTTTTATTACTTTAATATTTTTTGCTGTTTAAATATGGTGCAATTTAAGCTTTCAAATCCCTTTGAAAGTATTCAAAGCCTTATTTTTTAAAATATGTGCACGACAATGATAGTTGGAAGAAACTCTGAAAATGGCTGCCTTTTAATGACATTTTAGTTACTGATTCACATAAGGCAAGTAAAAATGATAGAGACCTGCCTGCCAGCTATTCATTTCACTACACAATCCTCAATTCTTTTTGTCTATTTATTACTAAGTTAGTCTAATATGCTGGGAAATACTACTTTTACTTTTGGTTTTAACGATTCAATATTGCAATTATACTGCTAGCTAGCATATAAGACGAAAAAGGGTGACATTAATCAGAGGTGTTAGTACTGGCTGCTGGTCAGATTCCTGAAATATCAGCATCACCATAACAAATACTACTAATTCTAGCAGAAAAAGCTCTTAAAGTTGCGGTGTCCTAGATACAGCAGAAGTACCAAAAGATGATTAACTGACCTGGAGGGAAATTAAAAAAAAACCAAAAAACCACACAAAAAAAATTTAAAAAATCTGTTTTGTGTTTAAAAAATAATAATAAAGGAAACAACAAAGAACAAAACAAGAAATCTAAATCCTCCACTGGGGTAAATCTGTAGGACTTGACTCCCTTGGCTGTAGAGCTAAGCCAGGTTAAGGCAATGGCTTGCTTCTGAGGAAAAAAGCTCACAATGTGCAACTTTCACAGATACCCACAAACATTGCAGTTCACCATTCACATTTCTTTCAACAAAGTGTATAAAAAATGAAGGGAATGGGGGAGGCAGAAGGTTGGGATTTTTTTCTTAGTATGCTTTCTCAAAAGTTATTAAAGTACAACACGACAAACGCTGGAAAACAGAAGGACTCAAAGGATTTCGATTTGGCAGATTAACAAAAAGCTGTGGTTGGATATCAAATTTGTTTTATTCATCTTTGGCAATAAAAATAAATCTTTGCAGTACTGCAGCCAAAGTATCATGTGATGAGGCATTTATCCCACAGCTTTTTATAAGCATGAAATTTGAAGAAAATTTCAGAGTATAAATTACAGGTATTGAGATAAGGGGAGGGTAATCAAACTCTCTAAACAACACTTTAATTGCAATAGAGAAAATACAGTAGATGTATTTCTTTAATATGAATAATAAAGTGAGTAACTTCAAAAGGCCACTATTTGGTAACGTGAACAGGTTCAGTATCTAAGTAAAATGCTGTAAAAGTGTATTGGTATTAGAAATTGTCTACTTGCAAAAATATATTTAAAAACTGAAGCCGTTTTGAACAGTATAGGCCACAGAATATTGCGGGCTCGCTCAGGTTGCCTGGTCCAGTGCTCGGAGCAGTTCACTGCCCTGCAGAAGCGTCGAGCTGCCCAAAACAGGGACGTTCACCTCACAGTCATATCTTGTCAACTCAGGCAACAAGTAGGGTTCAAAGGAGGGCCCCAGCAGACGACTGGTCATACCTGGAAGAGATTAGTGAAGTCAGTCATGGTGCTGAGACAACAGAGACAGAGAGAGGACTTCTTTCCTTTTCTCCCCCTTCTGTTTGTACCAGTTATAATTTAATTCTGTCTTCATGTCAGTATGCCTTGAACCACCAGGAGCTGCAGGTTTCAGAGCAGGCCTAAACATCACTTTGCACTACCTTAAACAGTTGTGAGCGTCTCACACAGACACGTGCGGTTTTTCAGCTCCACCCCCAATTCAGATTGTTTTGAAAAAAATTGTATCGGCGCAGATGAAGAAAGCTGTAGTAAACAGCACAGTTTCTAAATTGACACCCACTCCCCTTATACATTAAAAGGAATTACCTCCCTTATATTAAAAGGGACATGTATACATCCCCTTTAATTACTTATTTTAACTTTTAGAAGGCACGGGTTAAGACTCTAGCCTACAACGCCCCCCGTATCAATGATGCAGAGAAGTTGGTTAGTACAATTTAATCAATTCCATCACGAGAGTATGGAACGAGGATGACTGGACCTCCAAGGTAGAAAGATATTAAAAAACATTATTTTCTTCATATATTACAAATGTAAACATTTAAGTTTAACACTAAACAACAGAACTAATTTTTCATTCTATGAAGCAATACATATATTTTTTTAAGTGTTTTCTTTCACGGAATCAATATTGGAACTAAATACACTAAATAACAACATTTCTGTATTTGGCAGCTCTTACCTGATGCTTTGTGAGCCGACTGGACAGGATAGTCCTGATAATGGGAACTGTAAAGTGGAGGGGGAAACGCTCCTGCTTTCAAATTCTCACCAGGACTGCCACAGATGGGTTGCTGCTGCTGCTGCTGCAGTTGACTCATTGGTTGGCTCAGACCTCTCGAGTTACAGAGAAATTCATCTGATTTACATAGTAAGAAAAAAACCAAAACAACTAAAGTAAGCCGGTGCAATAATTATAGTAGATAAAAATTATAGCAGATAAAGCTAATTCAAAGTTAAGTGATCCTTGGTGTAATATTTGCACAATATAGGCATACCTACATCTTGTCACAAAGCACTAGCTCTAGAAGCGGTATTGCACCCACTTGTGTGAGGAAACACAATGTTGCAGAGAGAAAGTATCAGTTTTAGCTCTGAGAGGTCCACACTTTGGATCAGCATGAGGTAAACCCACCTCCATCAAGCTGATTTGTTTCCTCCAAAAGCAGGGACGTGAACATACATGAAACCATCTACCTGGTAGTTGTCAAATGTACTTTAAATTGTCCAGCTCTTAGTGATACAACCTGATCTTTAATGTGAGCTTACTGTAGTATTTACAGACCTTATTTACATTTCCTTTTGAAAGACTTTTTGTTTCTCTTCAACCTGACTTAAAATTGTGTTTCAATATGTAATACTGCAAACCCACTTTCTTTTGTCTTACCAGTAAGAGCGCTTGTGCTGAGAGACTTTTTTTCTGTAACCAAGGAATAGGTTTCCCCTTTAAGAAATTTCATTCTCTTCCACATTAGGTGAGATGGGCTAATGACCGATGGATCTCCCTAGAATGTGAAGAAGAGCGAAACAAAGAATTACACCAATGATCATGGTGAGTCCCAAGTAGTGAAGGGGATGTATTTCTTCTGATTACCCCACTCAGCTGTTGCAATGCTTGTTCTTCATAATCCAGTTGTCGTTTCAGTTTCAAACTGTTAGACAGCGCAATTCTTGCTGGGTTTACATCTATGCCTCGTTGCCCAAAAGCATCCAGGGGTCTGTGGATAAAAGATCTCTGGGTGAGTGAGCAGGTAGGCAAATCTAAAGCATCTTGTTCATCTATACAGATTCTTCTTTCATTTAAAGACATTTAAGGTGTCTTTGACACATGACAGTGGACAGACCTCAAATGTCAAAGGTTTTTATTGCCTTTTGTTAGTCATCCCACAAGCTTTGGAAACTTTTGACTTTTTCGATCAAAGACTAATGAAAGTCTAGCATAAACAGCCTCTAGGAATCTCCAGACAGACATAAAAATGCTGTGGAAAAGAAAGTCGTGATTTTTAAGGATAGCATTTTGAGAGCCCCGCCTGTCCCCTTGCTTTGCACACTGAACGCGAACACACAGGTTGCTGTTTGGGGACAAACCCTCTTTTTCCAGATGCATATTCAGACACTGGTATTTCTGCCAACAACAAGAAATCCCAGAAAGCAAACTGCAGGGAAACTGCACAGCTTCATGTTTTAAAAAGACCCTTCCAATTTTACGTACTTCTGAATGTTTGAGCATGACCGGCTGTAATACCCACACTTGGCTTGCTACCCAAGACCTACAGAGAAACTTCTAGCTACACCAGGAAACTCCTAGGCCTGTAGCCTTTGGTCTACATCTCATCTCGGTCACATGGTAAGGAAATGACCAAGGTAAAGAAGGGCTGTAGAAAAAAAAAAGGCTGTAATTTCAAATCTTAGTTGTATTATTATTTATGTATGCCAACAATAAAAGTGCTGTAATCCCTCCCTTTCCCCTGTTTTCTGTTGTGCAAAAAATATGTGGAAAATAAGAAAGTAAGCATGGGTCCCAGCTTACTGGTGGATCAGTATGCCTTTTCAGATTTTTTTTTTTTTTAATAACTGCATAAAATGAAGCAGGCTTTGCAAAATTACTTGGGTAATCTTTACCTGACCAGCAAGAAATTCATAGATGCATCCTTACTGGCAGCAAAAAATTAACCCACTTCTGATTGTCCTAGACTGTCTGCTGTTGGGAGAGCACCAGACTCATTTCCCCAAAGCTGCAGCCTGATGGCTATCAAAACAACTACTCCAGCTGAATTGAGAAAAAATAATTTTTCAATATTATGCCCCC
>VXBW01006914.1:565992-602598 GCA_013400375.1 Thinocorus orbignyianus
TTTTTTTTTTTTTTTTTTTTTTTTTAGTTTGTGGACTCCAGTCTAGGAGCTTTGCTTTGGTTTTATAAAAAGAGTGGCAGCAGATGCTGTAGTGATGTGTTGCTGAGAACTCTCCCGTACACTCGTTCATTTGTACATTAGTGCACTGTGCTGTCTCCACCCCTAAGGACAGAGACTGAAGACTTAAACCCAATAGTTTTAAGGCACCCTATGTGTGAGAGAGAGGAAATGTAACTGTGTGGTCTGCTGAAGAGAGGGAGCAGGTCTTGGCTCTGATCTCTGCTCCCGGAAGAATTTGGGTACTTTATATTAAAACCAGCTAAAACTGGCAGTTGACATAGGCATAACAATAACATGAAGAAGCTGTTTCTGGCAGTGTGCATTATTTGTATAATGAATATCCCTTCTAGAAAGTCTCCTCACACATCTGTTTTGGGTGGGGAAGATAGTTGTTATTTGGTAGCAGAAGAAAGACATTCAAAACTACACTGCAATATTTGTATTACCCTTTACAGTTGCTCTTCCTGCTGAGCCCAACAGCACACCAGAAGTACAATAGCACCAGTGAAAGCACTTCTCACCAGGCTAGTACTCCCTAACTCGGCTTTTCAGATTTGCAGCTGATCCTTGTATCACCCCTTAGAGAGACAGCGATTTTCCTCTCTACCATCCACCTTTAGTTTTAATTATGGCAAAAGTCAGACCTTCTGGAAAGATCAGCAGCAGGTTTCAGCTTGATAAGCATGGTAACCTGTAAGCTTTTTTTGTAAAGTGTAAACACAATTCTCAGAGAATATCTGCGGACAAGGTGTGTTTGTTATTGAGGTACCTGCAAGGTGTGCTTTACGTGCAAACTATGAAGCAAAATAAGAAGGTGACTTACAGTTCTGGTGACTTTTGGTCATACTCTCTGAGTCCAAGGCATGGTAGAATTCATACGCTGAGCGGCCCAGCAGCTCCTCTGGATGATATCCAATCAACTCTGTTATTCTTGGTTAAGAAAAAAACCAAATATTTAAAATTCAGGTCGCCTTAGCCTTATGCTTACATATGCAGGGCAGCTGACACACATACTCCTTAGACTAACACAACTAAAACCACAATATGAGAAATTCTGAACTTCTGAACACGTTAGGAGCTGTAGAGGACTTCTGATCACCTTCTGAAATATTTCCATGTTCAGAATAAACTGCCTTCTACTACTACTGGAATAAAAATTCCTAGGGATGTCATTACATGTGTTGCAAATTTTCCCAGGCCTATTGCATCGCATCTCTTTTAGAAGCTCTCAGCTGGAAAACCACGGCCAGCAAAGTTCTCAGGCTGTCCACCACACGCAGACACCTCCAATTACCATCACTCAAAATCAAATGCATGTGTGTGGGGTAGTGGTTGGCACCATCAGGTTTAAAAGTATGTGCACATTCAAAAAAACACACATAAAAGGGTTAAATAGCTACTTTGGATATTGTATTTAATAAAATAAAAATGCAAGGTGAGAAATTAAGGGCAGCACTTAGTGTTTCTCAATTGTATGAGAACTTCAGCATATGGATTAGGTTACTTGGGTGACTAATCCACAAAATAAGTAGGATTTTACACAAAGGAAGCTATGATCTCAAAAACTAGACCTTTTTTTCAGAGCCTTTCCGAGTACTCAGGCAAGGCAGAATTTCTCACAAGTTCCTGAATAAATGAAAATAGGTCACCAAACTGTGCAGATGATTTTCTCTGAGTGGGTGGAGGAAAAGGGCTCTTTTTTCCCAAATTCAATTTGAAATACCATCACACGCAACTTTACAGGAAACATGGTTAGTAAAAAACAGAAAAAAAATCCTCTCTATACATTCACAATCAAAGATATCTTCTGGGGAAGGAAGGGAACATTGTTTTCAAAGTCAGCCACCACACTCTTAGATGCCTTTTCCTAACTTGAAAACTGCCGTAACAACCTGTAACATTGCAGAGAGCAGTATGGAAAACGAGTACAAAGCAACTGCTAAGCCCTCATAAGCCTTGAAAAGCCAGGAGGGTTTGTGAAGGAATGGTGGCGCCTTGCAGCACGTCACTGCCCTCAGTGGCAGCGCCCAAGTTCTGTGCCTTGAAACCAACTCCCTTGGAAAGGCTTTATCTGCCACGACCTCATCTGATTCCTGGCATTGCTCCTTTTAAGAGACACATCCTCAGGTTTGTGTACTCCCTGGAAGGACAGCCTTGGCCCAGCCCTCCAGACACGAGCGTGTCTTTACAAGGCAGACATGTAAATACTGTAAAACAAACAGAGCAGGAGCATGGCATTTATCTCCCAGATCCCCCTCCAGCAAGGAAGACGCAGAAGATGGAGCTATTTTGTGTATGGTTTGAACGCCAAGGCATTGAGTCAGCTTTTCCCTCGCCTCCACGGAGCTGTATAGCTAATACCCCCGGGACACCTTGGGTTTGTCACTCCGAAAACTACTCTCTGTCCTCATTTCCATGGAATGAACCTGAGTTTATAATGGTTTAGTTGAGGAAATAATCTAATTGGTTTTATCGAGTTCCCCCAAAGACTTACTCTCCTGTTTATGTTTCCAGTTTTATTTACACTTACAATCAGAGTGACAAAGGGGAAATTATTGAGTCACTTTTCAAAAAGTGTTGTTCTTTTGACTCTCTTCACTAACAAGTTTCTGAGCTTTTCAGTTGCACCCCAGTCAAATCTGTAACTTTTCTCTGAAACCACAATTGCTTTTTCTTTTAACAAAAGCAGAAGTTCTCATAATGACTTGGTCATCACAGCTGAACCATCAGGAGAAAACAGCAAATACAGAAGGACCCCTAATAAAAATAAGGGTCCCAAAATACAGTTGCAGTCAAAAATAATAATCGTGTGAGTGGCCGGAGGCTTTTGCCAAGACCAGTGTAAATATACCGTCTTTAAAAACAGAAACTATGGCCTTTGGTTATAAATGGCATAGTATCATAAAACCATCCTGGTTAGTTTGGATCCCGTCACATGGGGAAGGCTTTTAAAATTCAGGAAGTTGAGGATTTACTCTTAATCCAGCCATTGGGAGCTGAGAGCCAAATGGAAAAGGGCAGAGCAGGGAGAAGGAAAAGGAAATAAATGGGGTGGGGAAAGAAGCACCATGTACACAGCAGCACCGATGCAAATCCAGAACCACATTACAGCTTTCATGGGTGTCAATGGTGGAACTGAGACCACAAGCAAAGAATATGCATTACAGCTGGCTGAGGGACTCTTAACTCTTATCGTACAGGAATTGCAATCCCTATGCCAAATTGTTTATTCCAATCCTGTAATTCCCCTTTAAAATCACTCCTCACTGTTCATAACGATCACCCTCGCTATAAAATTACTCTTCTTGTCATTCCATGGCACAGAACAACTTGTGGTGCAATCCTGCTGTGACAATGTCAGATATAATTAGATGTAACGTAATCTTGGATGAAAGTTAGTAAGTGGTGGGTTGATATCTTTTTATTACAACCAACTAAAAAGTGTACAGAAAGATTAAAATAAGATATGAAAGAATTACCTACAAACCCCGCAAGACTGGCCAAATTCTAAACCCATGCCTGGTAAGAGTAAAATACTAATCAAGAGTAACCGTTTTAAAATAGTAACTTTAAAACAAAGTAAATGGCTAAACGGCCTGTATGCACTTTTCAACTGATCTGCTCATTTGTTACCACTACTCTGTTCATTATATTTCTCTTTAAACTCTCCTAGGAGTGAAGTGATTTGGATTTGTTTAAAAATTATAGAATGTTTCTTTCTTCCATCCCTCTCCCCCACCCCCAAACCCCTAGAACTGACTGGCAATGTTTCCTAGATATATTTTCAAATACCACTATTTTATAACACATATCCTCTCTCCAAAAATTGTTAGCAATATTGGTTTTGGGTGCATGAATTGGTAGATCACACCTTCCTTTATTCCTCCCTCTGGTGCTGCTGACTCTGAGAAGCTTACAAAGAGCTCAGGGGCAGCAGGCAGTGCAGGGCTGGAAATCAGATTAGCCAGTTCCATGCTGTGTTACACATCAGGGCCCAGGCGGGCAGCTCTCTCCGTCTCCACCTCACCTGCTCCATGACTCTCCCGAGATGTTCCTGGAGGAATACTGGCCACAGCTGAGAGCCTGAGCAGCGCCTGGGCCAGGAGGCAGCAAAGGTCTCTGCACTGACCTCACCTGAACATCACTCTGAGGCATCTCTTGCCTGTGAGACTCCCCCTCCAAACTCTGTGTGTGCTTTCCACAGGAGCCTTTTAGCAACACGAAATACCAGGCAAGTATACAGAGGACTAAGCCCAAAGGAAAAAGCATCCTAAGGAGTTACAAGGAGTAGTACATAACTAAGAGAGTCACAAAAATGTATATGCCCTCTGGGACCAAATGGTCATATACAAACCTGAGTCCAGAACACAAGACTTCTACTTTTGCTTAGACACCAGACAGAAAATTGCCCTTTGTGTAAGCTGTGGAATGACAAATTTGGAAAACAAACTGTATGGTGGTTTTGGGTGGCATTCCTGCCACGGGAGGCTTTGTGTTTCCTCTGCATTTGTAAAAGCTAAATCGGTGCCAACGAGAAGGATAATAATAATTTTTTGTTGAAGACGACAGGTGGGCTGAGAGGCTGTTTATTCTCCTGTTAACCACTTGTTTCTGAAAACACAAATCCCTTTGGGCGAATCTTAATTTTGCCAGGCTAGTCCTCCAGCTTTTCTGAGCTAAACTTGTCACCATGATGTACTGAGGTCAAAATCTCAGAAAACACATTAAAGAGGTGGGCAGTAGCCCTTCGCAGAAGTAGATCTGTCCCAACTAAAGCTACTTCAGTTTCTCTTAGTACACCCATTTCTTGGGATGCGGAGTAAAGGGAAAGTTTTGTGCTCAGGGTACACAATGGAGAAATGAGTGATACGAATCCTGTATTTCTAGATTTGTACAACTTTGCTCTACTTGATCTGAGAAATGGCAAAGCAAACAAAGCTCACTGCTTCAAAGGCTCCATGTCCTGAGAGATGAGCTATTTTAAGTGGTTTGGTTTTTCTTAAAATTGTGCTTTTCTGTCTCTTTATAGAAGCACAAAGCTTTCTATTGTATACCATTTCTTGAGTTAAAATAGCATCGTAAGAACCATCAGGACTGACTCTTTGTGAAAGACTACTGTAATGTTTACTACTCATAAAAAAAGAGCTGGGTGTATATTCACCGGGCTGTGTGTGGACTGTGTGTGTGAGGGTGTGGATCTCTTAATAAAATCTTTCTGTATTCAAACTGTTACCAAGTTATTGAAGTTAAATTGGTCTTGACAGGAACACACAAAGTTATACTTAAAGCAGAATGAGTTAAAAAAAAAAAGAAAAAAAAATAATAATCCCAACACAGCCACTGTGCCTGGTGTTAAAGCACTCTGCCAACCCGCTATAGAGCGGGTGGCAAAGCAGCCCTGACAAGTACCCACATTTCCTCTCAAAAACATTTTACCTTTCTTCCACTCTAATCCAGGCCAAAGAAGAAAATAAAATGCAAAATCCTGGGCTGTCTGTCTACCCCTGAGAGGGGCAGCTGGCCTAGTCAGGTTTATCTGCCCTGCTAGGCAAAAATCCTAGATGGGTACATTAAAAACTGCACCAGGGCTCTGCCTCTTCTACTAGTTCGGTCTAAGTCTACTTTCGTTATTAAGAAAAGAAGTTGGTTATGTTTTTTCTTTTGGTTTTTTTTTTTTTTGTTTGTTTATTTGCTTTTTTAAATATAGCATATACCAAAAGTCAGTTTTGCCAAATTTGGATCTTTGTTTTCAGATATCACCACTGGTGTCTCCATACTGCATTCTCCCCCGGAACAGGGACGGAGGGACAGAAGGTTCTTTCAAATGCTTATTTCTCACCTAATTTAAAAATATTCCCCTAATACAGGCCAAATGGCAAACTGACTTAAGCCCTCATAGAAGATTCAGTGCCTGCATGCTTCTGCTTTACAGAGACATAACTGGAAGCACAATACAACTCAAATTTCCTCTCAGTCGGGCACAGCCTGTATCTCCTGGTACACTCATATTAGGAGAAACCTAACCAGGACCAACACTGTTGGCATTGCACCATCCTGCACCATCCTATTCCAAATCACCACACGTCCTCCATTGCTCCTTTTTCTTCTTCAGCTCTTCCATTAAAATGTTCCAATCAAGAAAAGGCAAAAACGGCTATAACTAATTGGGTTTCTTGTAACCAGGAACATAAAATTCCCCAAAACAAGCCATGCCTTCACAGTAATGGAGAACATACGCTTTTCAGTGTGCCGGTGCCAAGGAACTGGTTTGTGACGCAGCCTTCGGAGTCACTGCCTGCACATCTTGCCCCTTGCAGAGTAGATCTGTTTTCTTACACTTCTCTCCCCTCACATGTGCTGCCCACAGTATTTTCAGGCAAGGAGTGCTTCCCTCGTCCCTCCCCAGCACCCCAGAGAGGTTGCAGGGCTGCAGGTGAAAAGCCAATGGCACCCGTGATGCCACGTGACCCTCCCTGCTTTCAAAACCTTGCTCCCCTCCAAAACACAGTGTATCTTTTCCCTTTGTGATGCATAAACTGTAAAGGCTGAGGCTGCATGTGCTGAGGCACATGAAGTAGTTTCAGGGTTTTCTATCAAATTCAGACACAGTTTTCACTTTTGTTTTGTGAATTTTTCCACCAGAAGCATACAGATGCCATTTCTGTCTGCCCATCAATCCTGTGGCCCTGCTCGGGAAGATATGCTGAGCATCTGCTGTGCCACCAAGGCAACAAAATTGCCTTCATACAAAGCCTTGCCTTTTTTTCCTGACTGAAACACCTTCACTGGCAATCCTCCCCAGCACAACAGCACTGTGCAGCTGAACTAAATCCTCACTTGGATGTTTGAATTCTACCACTGATCAGCATTTCTGTATTACAGCTAAAATAATCCTTCCTGTAAACCACTTAGCCGAGATAAGTGGAGCAAGGGAACATTTTTAAATTGCTCTCCAGGAATGGTCAAAGCAGGCATTTAACAGAACAACCTATTTTTAATATTGGTATCTCACAAACCTTTCTTTACAGGCTCATCACCTTGCAAAAGCTGTTTCAAGAATACAAATGCATCCCATCTAACTGCTGGCAAGTCATAGGTCCACATATAAAAATTATTTTTGGAAAGCAAAATATACAGGCTAGTGTCTCACACATTTTAAATGAGGAATGGCCAGTCTTGCCTGCTTCATATCACATCTGTCCTGTACCCTTCCGAGCAAAAGCCAGAAGAACCAAGGCACTTCATACCAGCCAACGAAGTGTTGAAAGGTGGCCAGCCTATATTTTGTGTGTTGCTTTGTGACAGATAAGAGTATGAGCTTTCTTAAGGAGATGACAGATGTGATCCTCATTTTCTGCAAGGATAAATTCTAGCTTCATGTACAGGGGCAGCTCTCTTTTGTACCCACTTAAGCTTCATGCTGGAGGTGATCCTTCCATTAGTAAGGTACAGCATGGCTGCCATTCGTTAAGGTACTTCCTCAGAAATCCTCGTTTCTTTAATGGAATGCTTCAAAAATAAGAACATATTACTCCCTGGAAGCAGACCTGTCTACACCAGTTGATTGCACAGGGAGACACTCAGATCACTGCAGAAGCCTGCTAGAGGAGGTTCACTGCCCTCCATATCAGCCCTGAACTGGAAATACACAGTTTCTGAGGGAGAAACGAGCTGTGTCAGCCCTGCTGCTTCACTGCAGAAAGGCCAGAGCAGGTTGAAAAGGGTTTAGGCACCTGACTGGCACATGCTGCTTTTCCTCCCCCACTTCTCAGCCTGGATTTACATTCCTGGCATAAGCTGCTCCTTGAATACAATTTGTCTAGTAGCACCGAATTTGATAAGAACAGCTGAGCGTTTTGCATTTTTATGCGTCTAGTGATGTGTCGCCTGTTGGAGAGAAATCAGCATCCCTCTGGGAGGGAAGCGAGAGCCAGGAGGATCTGCTGGGAAGAACCTGAAAGGTTCTTGAGGTCTCTTCCTTCTCTGGCCTGGCCGGCTTTTTACAGCTTTATCATAATCTCAGTAAAACATGAATGAAATATCCAACCAAATCTATCCAGCAAAAGACATGATGTTTTGTTGCCTGGTTTTAAAGAAAAATCTCTGAAATTCCCTACAAGTCAAATCCTCCAGAGGAAGCTGTTGTATTTCACTGCCATGTGAAAACGTTTCTCTATAGATCAACTCCTACTATTTAAGACAGAGCATAATACATCATTCTTTTTAAAATAAGGATGAGTATCTTTAATGGGATAGTATCAGTCCCTCTAATACTCATTTATAATTGCTTCTGTAGTAAGTCTGGCGGAGACACGAGAATGTTGCAATACAGCAAAATCCTCTGTTACTTTCCTCTAGCCTGCCACAGAATGGCCCCTGGAATTCGGAGGCACCCTGCTTTTAATAATGAGTCACTACCATACTGTTGCTTCCCCCGCCCCCAGCAGCAAAATCCTATTGATATCTCAATATTTTCATCCTGAAAGTATTTACAAGATAAGAGGGAAGGGGAAAAAAAAAAGTCTGTTTTATTGCGGTTAACTTTTCTAGTTATAGTACACTTGCTGCTAAATTCTCAGAGGTCAGAAAAAGGTCAGTCACGAGTTTCACACTTGTAATCTTGCTTTCATCCACAGCTGCTAACACTGCTAGTTTATACGGTCGCTTCATCACATTATTTAAAATAATAATCTTGCTTAGTAAAACCTCTGAAGGATGAAAAAAAATAAACCAAGATCTCAATTCTGTGATTTTTTGCATAAGATGGGAGCATACATATACTCCCAGTGATAACCCTACTGGTCTCAATCTCAGCAGTTGCTAGCATCTCTGGATTTCAGGAGACCAGTTTCATTAGACAGAAAACTTCATAATAAATGCAGAGATGATCTCACAAACTTTCAAAAACCTCAAATGCACACCAAACCCACAGTAGTACAGATGACTTTCTGGGGAAAGTGGGAACAGGAGGACACTTCATGGAAAGAAATCTCTGGCTCACTCACACGCAGAGAAGATGGTTACCACAATATGCAGACAGTGAGAAGAAGCAAGTAGCATGAAATGCCACAGAGATCCTTGGGGAAATCAGACAGGCAGGGACAAGGGAGATATCCATTTGTCCACTCAAGAGAAACGTGGGGAGTGGAGGACACAGCCCCTTCCTTGACCCAAGATCTTGCTCTCCTCTTCATTTTGCCACTAAAAGGAGCAGATAGAAAACCAGCCAACGTTGTTTGCTTTTAATTGAGCAAGAGGCTGCAACCCCATTTCAGAGTTGCAGATGTGCTGGATGCCTTAGCAATTCTTAGTTAAGCTAGAGCATAAAGTACTTTCCAGCTAACTGATAATAGCATCCTGGGCCAAACCAACCATAAGACAGTCCTTGACTAAGGTCCATAAGGCACGTTGTTTGAGATGTTCTCTAAAACACAAGAACAAAAAATCCTGTGTACTCTTCAGTTTGTTAAAACCCAAGAAGCTAATGCTTATGGCTCTAAGTTGCCTCATCTTCTGCCACTGAACTTGAACTCCTCACTGAGCAGGAGGAGGAAATACAGCAGGAGTACCGTTTTGCCTAAAGTGAGATTTGAAATGGATTAAATGAGCCACTGAATTCCTGTCTTCGTTACAGACTGTACTTTCTTCTAGTCCTTGCTTACCAGATCCACGGAGGACGACATTTGGAAGGACTGCTTGTTTTATTTAAGATAGAAAGGAAAAAACAGTGGAGTTTACCTGTCATCACAATAGGTAAATTTCATGTCCATGCTATGGCGACTCAGGAAGGTCTTGCTGTCCAGGGGGATATCGATGTTTGAAGGATGCTGAATAGGCTCACACATTATTATAAGGCAGGTGAGAAGAGGCTCTTTATATCCACACAGACTGTGAGGAGGGCAAGTGTTATACACTTTAACTTGTCCAGTGCAGTGCAAAACCTAAAGCAAGGATTTTTGAATGAGAAACAAACTTAGAATGTATTTTCTTCACATGCCAGAATGTCTTTTGACATAAAAATCCCCTATTAGGACTAAAATTCTGTACCTTCCATGTGGCAGACTTGAGGTTAACAGTTCTGCCTCTGTTGGTAACAGTGCATTTCATCCTCATGAAGAAGTCACGCTCAGTTGACATCTCTTTGCTTTTCTTTCCAAAGCCTGGACCTGTATGAGGAAAACGGCAAATGAGTTTTCTCAGTTTTGCTTCTTGACTTCTTCTATTTTTAAGCATGAAAGATTTGATAGAAATAACAAACTGATGCTCGGATAATTTACCTGCAGAGATCATCAAAGATGCATGGACCACTGAGGAGCAGTTTGTAGAGCTCAGACCTAAAACTTTAAGTGGAACTTAAATGGGACTTTGTGCATTTAATTCTATGCTTTAGCTTGCAGTACGTAAGTCCTTGCAAAGTGTTACAAGTGAGAACATCATGCTTGTCTTAACTCAATGAAAGGAAAACACTAAACAAACAGGTCTTGGTGCTATCATATTTAAGCAATATCTGGCAAACCAAAGCAAAGCTGAAAAGTACTGAACAACAGTTAATGATTACCCTGGGAATTAAAATTCCCTTTTCTGTGATTAACAGATCTCTACTGTGAGACAATTACTTCATTTGATTACTTAAAAAGCAAACAGTGACTCCTATTTTCATTATTACCATTTTTCAGGCTCAGATTCTCTCGAATTTCTTCATGGTCACATGGATGAGTGAAGTCAAAAATGCTGTGTCCAGTTAATTCCACCTGTGCAGAAGTAAGAACTATATTCAGTCAAATAAAAGCAACTAATTGTATTCACTTGTTTTTAAACACCAATTATTCAGATTAAATTAGTCACTAGAACTATGTGCTTCAACAGGATGGTCACAGACACGAGTCCTGTGACCCTCTCTTTGTTTATCCTGTGCATAACTTCTGATTTTCTTCCCAGATCGATTGCCTATCTTTGGATTTGCACAGTGCAGTTAACAGTCAACACCACCGGTTATTTTCAACACAGAGAAAAACCCCAATCCACAAAGCAGAAAAGGGAGGACCCAAAAGAGCAGGTCTATCCCCTCTGTCCCATAGGTCTAAGGCACAAGCTGAATAAATGCCCGTTCTTTCCATGGTAATCTCTAGGAAGGTAAGTTTGCAGTCACCAAAAAGACCACAACTTTGATAGAAAGGGAAAGGGAAGAATCCCCACTGCTATTTAATGTGTACCATACCTGCCTGAGAAATAAGACATTTTATTTCGAGTCTGTTTTATGGTGACATGTTGCTGTTTTTCTGCATTTAAGCGTAGGACTTATTTCTAGGAATTGTATTACAAAGACAGGAAAGTGTTAGGGAACAAGTTACCTGGGTAAGACCCATGTATTTGTTGACATTCTCTGACAAAAAGATCATGTCTCCATCCTGTGTCACCACGGCAATAAATCCCTCCAAAGCTTTCAGGTACAAGTTGTCCATCTGCTGGTCTGCCTCTAGTTCATTCTCACTGTCAGCACATACTGTGAAAAAAGAAAAAAACAAACATGTAAAGCCTTCAGCACCCTGCCCAGCCTTTTTCAATGCAAGCACATCGAGTTACAAGGAAACAAAATGTTTTTCTGCTGTTAGAATTTCTTTTTCACAAATCCTTTCTAGTGCGACCTTCTGACCAGTGTGTCAAAGGGATGTCCTTATGACTAGAAAGGCAGGAGATATTTTCCTAAACTTTTTGTCAAATGCAATAGACCTTATATTTCCCTTTATTATGTTTCTGCAAGATGTATTTTCAATACCCGACATCTATATACTTAGACATCTTCTTCATGCACATTTTTTTGGCCACGTGCAACCTTTGTATCTCCCAACATGCACAAGGTATAGAGCAAATCCTACAGAAGGTAAGTAAATTTGTGCATTCCTAATAAACACCTAACAAAAGGCTTTTTCATTAGGTCAGGTTTTCTAAGAAGTTCAAATACTATTCCTACAAATCATGCCTAAATAGACCTCTTCACAATGTCTGCTAACACTACCTTTAGTGCTGAAAACCCATCCCCTTGAAGACCTCTCTCTTTCATCCCACAAATATCAGTGTTCCTGGGAAAACACAGATCATCCCACTGATATCTGCTTTTTCATCTGCAGACATCAGAACTTTCTACACACGACTCTGCCAAGCTTCATCACCCACCTGCGCTTCTCCTGTCCCTCAAGGAGGACAGCCTCAGACTCTACTTATATCCCATATGTTTGCCTGTGCGGATTCATGAACCAAGCACATCTTACCAATTTCTTTTTATTAAAGCGTGTTTTCCTGTTTTTTTTTCAGTTATGCTGCAGAGACAATTAATTGATGCCCTTGTGGTGTGTGCTCCACACTGCTCATCTCCTGCGATGGGAGCCAAAGCCACAGGCAGGGAGGGAGGGAGACAGACACTGCTCCTCCTAACGCCAGTCACCCAAGTGTCCCCTCAGCGCTCTTGCCTTCCCTTCTACACTTTAAGCACATTTCAGCTCCATGAATAAGAAGCCTGCAGGAGATGATTTGTAGGTGACTAGTATCGAAAAATTTCTGTGTAGGAGCTGGCCCATTAATTTCTTGACATGTTTTACATAAAACTTCTGGGATTTTTTTCTTTACAAAACTATAGACAGATATTGCATCTGGTCTGTGTACTTCAGACATGCTGTGGTGAGCTTATCTTTAACAGTTTTGTCTGTTAGCCTGCATGTTTGCTATCAGTCATTGCAAATATGTGTAGTGGTAAGGCTCTGAATTTGGGGTGAAAAATCAAACAAACAAAAATCCCACTTATTTTCTAAGAATAACCAACTCCAACCATACACTGCTGAAGACACAAGGCCATGGGCAAGTCCCATCTAGATAAAGGTGCTCCATAGCCCAAGGTAGCAAGGATGATCCAAGAGGAGCTACAGTGAGCTGCCCTGTGCCCCTCCCTGATGGCACAAGAATGCACTGGGCTGGGCCCACCCCTGATTTTGCTGGCCAGAGCTTCCAGCCGTAATTGCATCAGCCTCACTCACAAGAGCAGTGGGACTCCCAGAAGTTTCTTGGAGAAGTTGCTATTCTTTGTTTGTTTAAAGTTGCAGTTTCGCATACCATTTTTGTTCTGCAGTACACATACTGTTAGCACTTGAGAAAAATATTTCATTTTTGCTCTTTTCCTCCCTGAAACAGCACATTCATCATTTCTTCCAATTTTGGAAGAAGTCTAGAAGCAGGAGTGGGGTATTGCTTTGTAAAACATGACTACCATGGTTTGGGTTTGGTATTTTTTAAGGAAGAGGCTGAGCCAAACTAATGCTGTTTTGATTTTGAAATATTAACAAGTTATGATTAAAGGATGAGTTCTGTCTATATACCTCCCAAAACTGCATGTGCTAGTACCTAAGGATGGACAGTGAGCAAATGCAGAGGGATAAGCATCTACAATGCAGAGCCCACCAAGCGGCCCTTGGAACAGATGAGTGGTGACAAACACGATGTTGGATGCTGCTTCTGCACCCTCCTCCTGCTCCTCAACATCCCTCCCTGGCAGCAGCCCATTACCCATCGTGCAAGCAAGGGGATAAATGGACTCAGCCCCAGAGCCACGGGGAACACTTTATTTATCACCCTTTGCTTCTCAACGTGACCGTTTGGTAGCAGAGAAGAGGATGCTCTCTGGGGATGGCCTGCACACACTGGGGATTTATCATTTTGTGTCCCTGCACTGCAATTCTAGCCACACACGCAGGGGCCAGTTCCTCCTCAGTACAAAGCAACTGACTTCAGGAAATTACATCAAGGCTAGCATTTAAAATACATAAAATACACAATAATATATTTGAATAGTATGCACTTTGACCATAATGACATTTAGGGAAGGAAAAAAAAAAAAAAGGTAAGTGACCATCTGCTCCCAAGCTTGTTTCTGCTGTGTAAAGAATGTCAAGGGTCTTTTTTTACTTTTCCGGAAGCAAACAAATGGTTTATTCAGCAGGGATCATGGCTATAGCCCAAGACAATCAGCCAAGTGTGGGTTCAGAGAAAAAAATGACTTTTCAGCTCTAACCCCAGACTCTCATTTCCATTTTTTTTTTCCCAGCTCATTAAGTTTGCATTAACAAAACATAACCATTCAAAGGCAGGAAGGCTATTCAAAGCATTTGTATTCTTAAATGCCTCCAACAGTGAAAGACAAACACTATACTTGTATTATCAGATGATTAAGTTTGCTTTTCCATGTATATAAATTATATTACTTATACAAACACACACAGAGGACATAGGATCATTCACATCAGGGCTACAGGTTCAAACCCTTAACATCCTAGAGCACAGCACTTAAAGATATAGTCAGCATTAAACCACACGATTACAGGGTTTTGTTGGATCAGAGTTCAACTGTTTAATTAAAATTACCTCCAGCTGGAGGCTTTGGTGATGTGGACTCAAAGGAGGGAGGGAAAAAAGGTTTGCGCTGCTGTGTACTCCCTTTAACACAACCCAAAAGCGCAACCAAGGTGTTTTACAGACAGCCTGTAGCTTCCCTGATACCTCTATAAACCCCATGGCACGCCTGCCTTCCCCCTTAGTACCCTGGCCACAGCAGGCAGGAGGAGCTGGCAGATGCAGCTTTCTTATAGTTCTCAACACCTACATTTCAAAGATGGAGTGAGGAAACCATGGGCATCATCAACCAGGTGACAAGGACCTCCAGGGGACACGGTGCTGCTGCCACTGTCTCTTCCTTGCCTGCCTCACAGGGGCATCCCCGGCAGCTTGCCCAGGGAAGCCCAGGCACTAGGGTCTGCACCAAAGGTGGTCTTATCTTCTGCTGTGTCCAGGTTCTTTATGGTGGTTGCAAACACACAGTCCCAGAAGCTGTCATCTGTGCTAAACCCCTGAAGCACGTTAACTACCTGAAGATCCTTGGCCTGCAGCAAAGAACTATGCTGGGCATCACTGCAGTGGCCTAGTATGCCCCATATCAGGTAACTCAGTATAATTATAGTAATATAAATAATAAATAACAGTCCCTCATATGGCTGCAGTTACAGCATTGCAGCTTGCTCCTTCTCCTGTGAGAATCACTAGCTGGTAGTACACGAAGGATATGCACACATTAGGAGACTGATACATCAGAGACAATTCAGTTACTGCCACTGGCGAAAATCTGGTTTGCTTTAGAGAGAAACTATTTTGCAGACGAAAAACAAATAAACCCATTGCTACTGCAAGCTACTCCCTGAAATCTCTATTGTCTTTCACTTTAGCATAAGAAATTTCATCTTCAGATGGAAAAAATTTGAGAAAGCTGGGAGCAAATGAAAATAGGTTAGCATGAGGAGCTGGGGGCAGGACTTGGTTTCCAGTACGTCTGAGGTCACTTTATCCAGTTAGCAGCACCCTGTGTAGACTTGAGAGTATTCCAGGTCTAAAAGAAATGTAACCACAGACCCAGTTTACCCTAATTTTTATGTAGAGGTTTTGTCATCAGCAACGTCTTTCAAAATAGCTTCTAACTAAATTTTGAAATAAGGATGTATTTCTTATTTTTTCCTGCAACTTCTTCCACCTCTACTAATGGGATTATCTCAGTTCAGACATGATGACGGTTTACCAGGGATACTGGAGTGCAAATATGTCAGCTTAACTATAAATTAATAGCATGTTCAGCAGAATGAAGTATTGTAATATTATTGTTCATATTATACTTACAGTTATGGACCTCAGCCAAGATTGTGCTCATGTAACGCTGGGGAGCCTGCAAAGGAGGGAGAATCCCTGCCTAGCTGAGATCAGGAGATCTTGAAACACGTCCGAGAGCAGCAGAAGAGTGCAGTGGGCTCCCTGGGGTGACTGTCAGAGCTATAGCAGAACCGGGAGCAGAACAACCGTGTCCCATGTCCCAGTTTGATAGGTCATGCACTGTTCGTACTGCCCCAAGGCAGTATTTCTTGCTCTGCATCAAATTTTGATTCAGTATTTTTCAGTCAGTGTCTCAGTCTTCACCAAATTTTGGTAAATATTTTTAATCAGATCTGTTTTGAAAAATTTTCTAGCCACCAAAGTAGAATTTATTCATCAACAAGAAATTTTGAACTGTAATGGCAAATGCTTATTGCAGTGTTTATGATAAACTTTTATGCTAAAAATAGCTCTTGTAAACAAGCTTTGATTAATTCTCACTGTCAGGATGTGCACTGTTCCCAAGTTTAAGAACACTTTTTCCGTAGATGCTTGCTCATTTCCTTCAGTCCAACCCCTTGGAACGAGTCTGAAGACTCAAAAATCAGGCTCTCCTTACAAGAAATAACTGTTCAGGTATAAACAACCTCCTAGCAAACAGCCTATACTCCTCTCAACACTTTTGATCAGGCTCAGAGGTGTCTTTTTGGTCAGCTCCAGAGGTAGAGAGTGATAAAAAGGATTTTTATTGTAGGTCACATTGTCACCTCTGCAGAATTTTCATGGTTTTGTCTCTAATCCTGGATTCTACAATTACCAGAAAGTTGTTTGGATGTTGTGCGTAACAGACACCAGGCTGCAGCTGCCACGCCAGAGGAGGGTTGTGAAAACTGCCTTATGCCAGTAGGCAAAAGTTAGGGAAGATCTAAAAGCAGCTCCATCCTGCATCAGAGAGAGCAGCTTTGAGACAGACTTGTCTCTTCCTGGTTTCTTGTTTTGCATCAAAGGAAAGCAACTGAT
Organism: Thinocorus orbignyianus; assembly: GCA_013400375.1. Lineage (NCBI taxonomy): Eukaryota > Metazoa > Chordata > Aves > Ciconiiformes > Thinocoridae > Thinocorus > Thinocorus orbignyianus. The sequence goes on from VXBW01006914.1 coordinate 582,751, forward strand.
TTTTTTTTTCTTCCTTTTTTTTTTTTTCTGTTTTGACAGGGCAGTACATCCTGTTCAAGGGGATATTTTCAATGTGTTCAATAAAAGCTTTCAATTTAGATACATCAAGAAAAAGCTACTCTTAAACTTGAAGCTTCCTGAAGGGCTCTTATCTCCAACTGCACAAGCAACTTTGATAAAGAAAACACTTATGTTAGCGTTGTTTTGATTATGGAGTTTCTGTCCAGCCAAATCATTCAGATGCTGCTCCCAGGAAGCTGCTTTGAGTCCCGCAGCCACCAGTGTTGAATAGTGGGCTGCAGCACCCCATCAGCCCAGGCTTCCTGAGCCCCAGGGGACCTTCTGGTGCACCTTCGCCTAAGAGAGACATCACTTCAACCAGCTGAAGAACTCAGCACCCAGCTCTGCTCTCATTCCTAGCAGCAGGGTTGGCACAAAATTTATTAAATTTCCAACTTAATAAAAGCAAACAACTAGACGTGCTATTTTTAAAGTACTCTTTTATGCCACAATGGCCTGAGATTAGATGCAGCTTGTCCAGACATTCAAAAACAATGCTCACACCACTTCTCCCTACAGTTTGTCTTCTCCCTCAAAAGCCCAGAAAAAAAGCTATTTTTTCCCTTCTGCTCCCCACTGGCTTTCCGGCTCTGTTGTCTCCCTCCCTTGAAACAACTTCACACTGGCTTCCTTGTGGCCTCCCTTCTCCCAAACAACTTCCCGTCTGCTTCCTTGCTCCCTCCCCATTTCTGCTGCTGTCTGCCTGCACAGGACCCACTCCCATCCAGTTTCCTTTGCTGGATCTCTGCACAGAGGAGACACCCGGGTGGACCACACAATTGGGATGGGATTAAAGAAAGCGAATAAAAGTGAGTTTGGCTGATTAGCCTGACTGAAAAAGACCGTGGTCCTGGCACACAGAAACTCACTAGTACCAAGGAGTTCTGGTTCCTGTAATGCTTTTAGCATCAGCGTGATCCAAATAAACAAAATTGTTAGTACCACATGCTAATGTCTATCCAGGCTTCCTAAAGTTGATTCTCTTCCTCATATTCAAACAAAAAGAGACTGAGACAGCCTCACCAATTACCATGATGATAGCTGTTGAGCAAGACAACCATTCTTTAGCAAAAAATAGTTATTTCTCATTTGCCACCCTATTAATTCCCCAAGAAGCATAAGGATAATTCACAAGCTATATTAGAGAATAACAGAGGACTATTTTTATGTATCTCCTCCCAAGTCCAAAAGCTCCACTACCAATAAGTGTCAAACAATCTATTTTCAGCAGCAAATTTATGGGATCAAAACCTTTACTCGAAATGAACAAAGATCAGTTCTAAATTTATCCCAAACATTTGAATTTGAAGATGGCAAAAAAGTATTATGCCAACAGAATTAGGAGGCATCTTGAAAAGTATTTAAGGCGACCCTAATTAAATGATATTTCTACTTAGCATTCCAATTATACTCTGTACTGTTCTGTGCACAACATGGAAACAGTATTATAAAGCTATTGTTTCAGTTTGCTTCCTGTGATACTAATCTCAATCAGGCCGTCAGACGAACAGCCTGCATTTCTAAATGTTAAAGGCTTCCTCTCCAACATTCCCACACAGAATTGCCTACTGTGAAAATCAAAGGGAAATGTGTTACTAAGTAAAGCAGCAACTTTTATAAAGCAAAACCTGGTATTTTTTACCCTTTTGAACTCTGAGATATACAACCAGCTATTTCCTATTATGATAGGATACAAGGGCCAAGCTCGGACCCTGCAACGCCTGCAGGAGACGTGCACCCTGTGATGCAGAAGCTGGGATTTTCAGAGGCACGTAGCGGGAGAGCTCTCAATGAGGGCTCAGATTCATGGGCTCTGCCATTCACCTGCTGGAAGAATGTGGGCATAGATTTCCCTAGGTCTTGGCTTCCTGACAGATAAATAATCATTATGCAGACACAGCTAGTAAAACAGCCCGGGTTACACAAGTGAAAAGCCCTATTTCGAATCAGGGAATAATAAGAAGGGGCATGAGACACTCAATGCCAGTGGGCTGAGGCTGGCAAGATGCCTGCAGCCACCTCTGAAACCCCATCTGGAGCATCAGCTTGCAGAAAGATGAGGATGCAATCCTGGGAAGGCCCTTGCTCTCTCTGCTCCCAGCAAAACTGCCATGAAACAAAGAGCTGCTTTTGCGTTTGAGAATCGTGCCCACAAGCAGTAACATAAAATATGCTGTATCAGTAGGTTCTGACAGAATAAATAAGAAATAACAAAAATGCTTATCAAGAGGCATGCTTTTATTTGCTACCTTTTGCAGCACTGCAAGCTTATTCTAGTGACATTGTGTGTGTATACATATACATAAACGCAGTAAATGTTATGTTAATGTCCTAATTAATGACAAAACAAATACTCCCACTTAACTCCAGTTTACACTAAGTATCTAGCCCAAATAATCAAAACTATTTCCATGAACACAGCATGAAGCAAAGGGGGAATCTGCAGTCTGGGGCAGGCATTTGCTTCTCATGCACACTTCAGTTCTCCACCTCCCCATTTCCCAGGCCAGTGTCAGAGACAACACAGTAACCCCTAAACTTCCCAGAAGTCAAATCGGGCTCCTCAAATGCAACACAGACTTAATGGCCAGATTCCAGTCTGCTAAACACGCCTGTGAAACAGGGGCAACTTTTCTTGGGGCTCGGAAAGGCTTGAGAGCGAAAGTGAGAATGGAGCCTGGATGAGCACCACACAAACCCAGTGCCCATTTGTTCTTTACTCTCACCAAAATATGAGCAGCAGCAAATTTCCCCACCTGAAGCCAAAAGCTGTATCAAAAATCTAACACTCTGAATTAAATCAGATGGCCTTCTAGTGAAAGCCTGTGCCCTTATAAACACTAACATTATCCAGAAGCCCACCATCAAAGACTTAAATTCTGCTTATATAGGAAAAGATGATAGCAGCCATCAAATATTAACTGTATAAAGCAGCTATCGTATGGCAATGGTGTTAATCAGTCCTGAAAGGCGGTATTTTTTCAACAAAACTCACCTACCAGAAATGCTTATATTCAATTTTACAGCCTTGTCTCCTGAAAGCAAGAAACAGTTCTCAGCCTGACAGAGATTCACTTTAGCCACAGCAGCATCCTACCCCTGTGAATCTCAGGAGTTTCAACGAGTGCAAACCGCCAGGCAACTGCATGAGAAAGAAATACTCTGAAGTCATTATTCTGATAATGATAACAAAAGCTCTCTCTCTGATGCCACTTTATTCCACTGCCTGATAAATTTTATCTTTCAAATACTCAAGGCTTAAATTTTCAGCCTTCTTGTTTAGCTTGACTAATTTAAATGTTAGCTATACTCAGAAGAATGTAAGTATCAGATGAGGCCTTTACAAGCAAATAGTGGTTTTCTGGCTTGAATTCTTTCATCTCAGTGTATTCTCATTGTCAGAAAATAATACCCAGCTCTTCTTAAGTTCAATTCCTCAGAACGGAAGCACTAAAGATTTTAAAACCTTTATCTACATCCCCAGTGTCTAAAGGTGCAGCTATGGACAAACCTGCACCTGACTAACAACAGAAATTTTAATGACAGCAATCAGTCCAAGTCAATATTAAAGCTGGGAAAGTGCATCAGATTTAAGGCTAAGCAAATAACTAACACAGACAAACCCCAAAATACGAAATCACAGCCTGTCACTACTGTAATGTTTCATTTCCAGATTCCTTTCTAACTTCTGGGTCCTGGTGGTACTTCAAGAAAACGAAAATCAGCTACATGGCTCACATTGTTTTTCAAACACTGTTGCAGAAAAATCATCTATGTACATGTATGTATGAATATTACATTGTTATCACTACCAAATTATATGAACTTAAGCTTTAATACTGCAGAAGAATTAAATAATTTTTTATCTGTAGATATTTTCCTTACCAAGAAATGCATATATATTTGAAAAATTAACTTTAAACTTAGCAGTTTCCAGGTAGGAAAATGTATTTTTCTAATGATGACATCATCAAACTGTCTCATGTCAAGTTTCAGAGACATGTGCATTCTTTGTATTATCTGTTACAGCCTTTAAGAAGTTTGTTTTTCCTATGCTGTACCAGTCTCTGGTTCATGCCATGTAAGTATTTGAAAAGCTGAAGCTGTGTTCTTAAGAGAAAGTTACTAACAAATTGGCTTGGTGTATGGCAGGGCATTTTCAAGAACATTTACCTATTTACGCAACTTCTTCAAGTATTAATTACATGATGAAATCAGAGAAGATTTGCAAACACTCTTCAACAAAAGAGATTTTTCTTTACACTGAAGTAAATGCTAAAACCACATTCTATAAGCTAAGATGAAAATGCCCACATTTTAGACAATAGTCTTAGCAGAACCCAACAAAGCAATAAAGATTACACAGCACAAGGAAGCAGAATTGAATTTGTCGTGTTTTTCAGACTAACCAACAACAAACCAACAGCATGCTCTTCCACAAAATGAGATGCTTCCTAATAACATTTACTGAAGTAATTGTTATGGCATGACTCAACTTTTCTAAAGAGAGGAAGTGGAATTGTGACCTTATTGGGAGTTTTGCCATTAATGAAGAAAAAATGAAATTTCGAGTTTACCTTCCACAAACAATGCCGGCATTGTTTTGTTAACATATTCTGAACACTTATAGGTCACCGTGTGAAAGTTTCCTCAGAAACATTGGTTGTTTTCATTGATCTCAGGGGTTACTAAAACCCCAGACTTCCATCAAAGTGATTATTTAAATAGAGGTGCAAAATAAGAACACTGCTAATTTTATCAGTTTTTGCAGAGTATGAAAATGATGCTGGTTAACATTTCTTACTAGTCCAACAGGAGCAAGATTCTGATTACACAGAACGCATCCACATCGAGAATTTAAAAGTTGTTTGCTTTAGCTAACCTGGTATACCTTGCTGTAATCTACCTACTACTCATTACCACCAATATAGTCCTTAAAAACAAAATAGCGGACATTCAGAACTTCCCAGCTGCACTGAATTCTCAATCTTGTAATTGAGCTTAATAACCCACATTCAAGAGTTTTGAGAGTTGGGTTTTTTTAGAGGCAAAACTGCATCAGTTGTTATTTTGGCAAAAAAGACCTTACATGACTAGTATTCACCCGGATTTTCCTATCCCAAGTAGAACATCAGATCATAATTCTGATGAAAAAAAACCCCACCAATCTATCTTCAAATCTAGTTGTCTTCTCACAACACAACCATTTGTGTCCTGTTCGCACTTTAGGATGAAGTACTCAGAGGAGAACATGCACAATTCTAACCAAACTGCCATGAACTGACAACTTCTCTTATTCAGATCTTACCTGAAGAGAGAAGCTTGTGAGTGCGTAGGAAACTGATTGCCAGGCGCATTATGGAGGCCTTGTCCAGGTGGGAACTGATGTTGTGGGGCAGGGGCAGCTCATGTGCCAGTTCATAGAAAACTTCGGTTTCTTTGCTTCTTCTGCACCTTGCTGCATCTCTTGATTTCTCCTTCCTCCGCTCGGAACTGCTCCTGGCAGGTAGAAAAATGAAAAGCACTTCTTCAAATGCAATTCATGACCTGAGAGAAGCATTTACAAGAAAAAAGATCTTCTCAGCAATGAATCCATTCTGTCAACTGGTTTAAATCAACTGACCAGACTTTAATATCTATCTGCTCCTTTAAAAATGGGCAGTAAAGAGAGGACTGACACAGCTGGAAAGGGCTCTGTTTCTACACAGCTCAGCCTTTGGACACCCTGAATTGCCATGAAGCATAACAGGATCAAGATCTGCCTTAGGTAAGAGATTCAATGAAACAGCAAATTCCTGGGATTCAAGAAACTCTAAAAATACAAATTTTCTTTTCTCAATCTAAATTAATTTACTTGAAAAATACTCTGGGATGAGGTGACAATCCATTTTAAAGCTGGAACAATCACAGTGCATGTGACTGTGTCATAGGTACTTCAATGTTGTAGAATTTCAATGGCTGTACTCCACATTACAATAAAAGTAATAGTAGGGTATTAAACTGCGTTTATATATACAACCATCTCAACTCTTAATCCAACACTATTCTGGAATACCACCTTTCCTTGACCACAAAGAATACAAAATGGGAAAGAAAATATTGTTGCTTGCAAGAATAGCTTCGTAGAAGCTATTCTATGTAGAAGCTATTCTAATTAAATCACCATCTCTCCATTGTCTATGAAAACAGATTCCTCCTTGAGTAAAATAACACGACCAATAGAGCCAGCCTCCTTCAAACTCCACAGAGGACAGAAGCGCAGGAAATAACGAAGGGAAGACATTTTCTGAAGCAAGTATGCAAAACTAAACCACTGAGGGACATAAAGCTAAATTTAAAATGCGAGAAACATAAGCGTTATACATACAATGGGTCTGGGATAGGATAGTTTAATAGGGAACTTCACTGACTATAAGGTTCTTTTATAAAGTAAAATTCTTATTTCAGAACACGAAGAACCTGAATCCATTCAAAACCACCAGCTATTTCAACCACTCTAGCTCTGCTGATGCTACAAGTTTCCTTCACTTGCATGAGTTGAGGTTTTGCACCTTAGTCACACCAACACAGAATAAATTTATTTTCAGGCAGAGTCCAGTAATGCTGTACCTGTGAAAACAGCAAAGCTTGGATAAGCACAGAACAGGGTGTGGAGAAGATTAGCCCCACCGTTTCCGTTTTTGCTGTTGTGGCTGCACATTCACTTCTAGAATCACCAGTGGCAGCTCTCCATTTGCAAGGCCACCTAAAAATGAAGCGGCTTATAACCTGTTTTTTTCTGACCTTAATATAAAATAATGAGCCTATAAACTAAAGATGGGTCAACTGAAAAAAAATATCCTATCAAAACAGGATATTTCAATAAATATATTCTTTGTGTGAAGATGATACAGAAACCAAACAAATGCACCACTTAATCCTAGAAACTGTTCCAATCACGGCTGGTCTCATAAAACTACATAAAACAGGAAAAGAATATTAGTACATATTAATGTAGCCTAAAGAAAACCACTTCTAGAAGAGCTAAGCCGACTGCAAAAGCTTCTAGCATGGAAATGGCAGGTGGTTTTGTAAATTAGAAAGGAAAAAGAGCCAAGATGCGTATGAAACGCCAAGATTAAAGTTCCAGTAAGGTGTTGTCTGGGCATTCAACACCATCATCCCAAACAGAAATGTGCTCACAATACAGGTGCTACAACAGTAAGGCCCTTGTGCTGCAAAACATGTGAAGCTGGTCATACGCTCAGGGATCCGATAGGTGCTCCCCAGTGGGTGTGCTAAGAGGACGAGGGGCCTCATAAATGCTCCTCAAGATCCACGATCTGCCCTCAGCAAACCTCTTTCACAATTATTTTGCCCGAGGTGAATATTTTCTAACACAGCATCTGTTACAAGAGGTATGCACGGGATGAGACCTAGACACGTTTCAGTACCTAAAGGCAGGATCCAACTTTGGTAACGACTTAAGGGGCATCGCCAGTCTGCCCAAGTTTGAATCTAAAGGATCAGAGATATTCACCAGGTGACACTACCTCCTTACTTGTATCCTTGCCATGTAAGAGTCACACTACATCCACATAAAAAAAAGTCCCTTAACACAGCTGTCTGAGAAAGTACAACAGAAAATACCCTGTGTCTTCCTCCCTGGGGTAGCTGTTGGGAAGGGTGGAGCCACGTGAACTACTTACACCAATGCTTCTTTCAGAGGTATGTCTTGCTTTCTATAAACAAAAATGTCTCTAAACTAAACAAGTCTTTGACATTTCTAATTCTACCAATGAAATAAACGAATAGAAACAAAACAAAACCAATCAGAACAAAAACTACGCAGCAATATTTGTGAGAATTTCCAACTGCAGCTTAGAAAATTTAACTTGCACCATAAACATTTGAGTTCTGCTCTAAATCTAGAGCCCAAAATTTTCACGTAAGAGCCAACTTGGGCAAAACAAGATTCAATCCCTCCTCATTTAAATACAGAAATTTAGGAGCCAAGGCCAAAGCTGTGTCACAATTTGTGCAGTAAAAACGGGTTGTATAAGACAGGGTCTCTCATGACGCCACTCCAGCCACAAAGAAAAATATTTAGTTTTGCTAACCTCTGTAAATATAATTTTGAAGTGTGGCTAATGAGACAAGCTGGTTTGATCAACCACGGGTTGCTCAAGGTTTTGAATAACTAATGCTATGAGTAGAGAATGATTTTTTTCCCCCCCTCTCTGCTGCAGATGCTTTCCCTCAACACCTCTTATGACCGTCGTACTTGTTTCTCTGCAGAGAGACACTGTCGTTCATAACACAACACATGAGAGATTTCTCACATCAGAAAACAAGGGGAGGAATCAGCCTGCCTGGTTGCTTTTAAAAGACTTTCTTGCTCACCCATTATCCATTTCATTAAACAATTTGCTGGTTAAGCACCTCCCCCGTGTAGCTTCCTGCACCTCAATTTTCCTCCCCATCTTCTATCCCTCAGCACAGCCTCAAGTCACATTGTAACTGTAGCCAGCTCAGCACAAGCAACATTGAGGGGGACCCAAAATACCCGCAACACCCCATGCTGCTTGCCCCACACAGCTTCCCCCCTCTCCCAGCAGACCTAAAATGGTTTGGGTTGGAAGGGACATTAAAGATCATCTAGTTCCAAGCCCCCTACCGTGGGTAGGGACACCTCCAACCAGACCAGGCTGCTCAAAGCCCCATCCAGCCTGGCCTCGAACACCTCCAGGGATGGGGCATCCACAACTTCCCTGGGCAAGCTCTTCCAGTGTCTTACCACCCTCAGAGTGAAAAATTTATTCCTGATATCTAAATCTATTCTCTTCCATTTTGAAGCCATTATCCCTCGTCTTATCGCTGCAGGCCCTTGTAAAAAGTCCCTCTCCAGCTTTCTTGTAGGCCCCCTTCACATACTGAAAAGCCATGATTATGTCTCCCCAGTGGCTTCTCTTCTCCAGGCTGAACAATCCCAAATCTCTCAGCCTGTCCTCACAGGAGAGGTGCTCCAGCCCTACGCCTGCTTGCTGTCCCCCTCCCAGGGACACTCCTGTCACAGACGGTCATTCTGTGCAAAAGCCTCCAAAAATTTGCAGTTGAGTGACAGAATTCTGGCACACAAAGGAGTATTTTCACAGTTTTTGTTTGCAGGCAGCAGGCCATGAAGTCTCTCTGCAGTTACCCCCATTTTATGCCTGGGATTAGCATTTTATACCCCAGGCGAGCCTGGGCTACCCACAGCTTGAGAGTGAAAATGTCACCACTCAACAGCCTGGCCCCTTGAAGTCCAGGACGAAAGGCTGACACCGAATCCCCTTCGCACATCATTAGGGCAACAGAGAAAAGGCCCAGGCTCTAGCTAATGTATGAATCACTCCCTCCCAGCACATCAACCACCCACTCATGTGGCAACAGACAGAGCACACGTGTGCGTCACTGCTGGGAGAAAGTGACGCAAGCAGAAGGAGAAGCCTCGCTCACCCAGACCTGTGTCAGATTTTTAAAAGCACTGAGGGGAGGCAGAGAGGAGAAAGCCACCACAAATGAACTCCCCATGCACTGGTATAAGGCCCAGAGGTACAGCAGGAGAAGTCTCCGGGGAGCTTCCTAATGCTCGTTCCTACAGGAATCCCAGGATCTGGCAGGATAAGACCCCACTTGGTCATGTACACAACGCTCACATTGCAATGACGCATGACCATTCCCTAACAAAATGACAAGGAAGGAATGGAGACGCTCAGATCTCCACCAGAAACATGGTGACCAAGCTGAGGAAGGAGCCCAGGGGCCCCACTCAGGACTTGGCTGAGCAGAGGGTGGTGGGGAAGCCAGAGAAGAAAGAAGAGGAAGGTGCTGCTTCCCAGCAAGGATTCTCTCAGGGCTGTCGGACGATGCTCTGAGGCCAGAGCACTTACATGCATGCAAGCCATAGGGAATGGAAGAGTTTAGGCAGCACAGGCAGCTCCCCGCCACGGAACACAAGTATGGCACTATACCCCAGCGACAGCTGCTAACATGATTTCCCACTCCCTGCTGGCCACGTTTAGTTTGAGTTCTGAAAATAGAATGTACAGGCCAATACATCAGCAAAGATGACAAACCACTGGCAAGTACTGTCCTCTCACGTGAAGCTCACGAATTTTCAGAAGCAAAAGCTCTCCATGTTTCTCCCAAGAACCCAAACAACCAACCAGTCCCAAAGGTACACCCACACACAGGAACAGAGCATGCAATTCCACCCACCAGATGGAAGCATCCGAAGGGGTGTAGGAATGCCCTGTACAAATCCCAGAAGCCCAGATTCCTATCCCCTTGTTCATCTCTGACAACCCCTTGCAACACAGCTTCACCAAAATCAGAGAATGCCTGCAGACAATGGTCTTGCACAGCCCAGATGAAGATCATAATCTGACTTTTCAAAGCTTCTCTTGCTGCAGGACTAGAAACTTCAGGCACAGCAACATTTTGACAAAACCTGAAGCCCCACATAACCCACCTGGCATAAATAACCTTGCAAAACACCACATCAACTTAAGGATTGTCACTCACTGCTGTGATGGCTCCAGACCCTGGCAGTCAGAAGAAATGCTGAGGCAGCCAGCTCAGGCTGGGGTCTGTGCTGCTGCCACTGCCCTCCCTGCCCAGGTACCTGCAACCCAGACACAGTGGGGATCACCCCCACAAACACCGGGGCAAACCAACTACCCCCTGCTCAGGAGTTTATGTGCAGGTGTTTGGTCTTCTTCTGGTCACTTGCCAGTCTGAAGTAGGGTTAGATACCCACACAACCCTCCTTGTCTCAGCAGAGAGAGACTGACCTCATGTTATGGTACTGTTTCCACTGGTTTCATCCACAGTCACTCTCTGCAGTCTCAATCCTACCAGTTCTTTGTTCTCCACTGGTAATCCTGCCCACCACCCTCACTCATAAATCCCCCCAGTTCTTCCCACATGCAGTCACCCCCTCAAAGCCCTTAGTACCCACTCAGCCAACAACGGTGCCAGGTGGTCAGCTTCATCCATCCTCCCTTCTGTCAAGGACATTGGTGGCCTTCTTTAAGCTGATGCAGGGGACTTGCCAAGATAGCAATCTTCTGTTCAGGGTTTCGCTGCTCTCAACAAGTCTGTGTGGGTCGATACTTTGGTTGTGTACATACACGCTTGCTTGTTTAAGACTAGGCAGCACAGTAATTGCACTGAATTACACTCCCACCTTGTAGGTTCCAGATCACAGAAGCTTTTAGAGAAATTGTAATCCACACCATGCACAGAAATACCTTGTATATAATCTGGGAGTCTTCACTCGAATGTACATACTGCGTGACACATTTGTGTAACGCTTTGAAATACATAGTTCAGACTGACTCGCTTCAGTTTACTTGATGATTTTGATGACCCTTGGACTTTGCTTCAAACTGCCATGTAGTAAGCTAGTAAAACAACAAGCATATTACTTTATATCCAATGGCTGGTTATTAAATGTTTCTAGCTCCAGCACTTTAAAGGTCAAGAATCCACAGTTAATTAACCTGTCACATGAAATTTCTGTAGTAAATGCGCATTTCAAATGGTTTAGAGTTAAAGCATCAAACACTAACTTGCAGAACAAGAAAAATGCACTCTAGGGATGCAAAGATAAGAAAACTTTACAGTATAAATAAATGAAAAAAATGATGAGATGTTTAGCACTAAAAAGATTTTCCAAATCAAACCAGTAAAGATATTTTAACCGGCAGCACTCTTTAGATAACAACACAGATTTATTTCAATCTAGCCCATCCATTTTTTGCTACGTGTTTACATTTTGCTTTACCTTCTGCTTGGCAAATCCTGAGATGATTTAAACCAGCATAATATCTAAAAAGGAGTTTCGCTGGCTGTGAGGCACTCTCTAGCTATCTTGGAACCTCACCACTTGACAGCCCCAGAGGTGTGCTTGTACAGACACCAAGAAGCCAGCGGTCATGCTTACTTAGCCTTAAAATTCCTTTAAAAAGTATTTGTAGCCATTCTACCTGACAAGCAGTTTATTCTGGATGGCATGCTGTGCTTTTGAAAGCTCCCCTCCGTTAAAGTAATAGAAGTGACCATCAGTAAATAAAAAGTGCTACAAACAGCAATTTACTCGCTCACCAGGAACTTGGGCAAAACTATGAAAGCTGTGAATGAAACCCATACACTGTGCCATACAGATCCTTCCTTATAGCTCTTTCCAGCAAGAAAAACTATTTTTAAAGTCTTCTCAGACTGAGAAGACCCCAGATGGTCAGGTTCAGCACAGCAGCAATAATGGTATGAAGGGGAAGGATGCAGAGTTATTCTTGGATTGAGAGGAAAAAATTGCCTTGAAAATACACGGAGTGCTGTTAAGTGCTAAAGCAGCGCTGCTGCACATTGGGATATGGTACTCAGCACACAGACAAAACAAATACAAATGACACCAAAATGGGGAATTTATTAACAGAGGAAATGAGAGTTCGAAGGTAACAAGAAAAGCTACTAACAGAAAGGGCTATTACAAAAATAAGGAAATTAAATACCTTCCACCCTTCCTTTAAAGTTGCCCTAACTTACAGTAACTCACCACCTTAGTTTGATTGGGGGATTTCTTGTGCTGCTGCACATACCGACTAAATAACAAATCACTGCTAGTTCTCTAAAGCTTGGCACCTGCTGTTATATCAACATATGATGCAATTTCATCGAAGTTTAAAACCAAATGCGAGATGACAGTCAGGAAAATGAGAAATATGAGTGTCTCAGGGATAGACCAGGGAGGAGTCTGAGTTAAGGGTGAGGAACTCATTTCCATTCTCATCAGGCCTTTTTCAAAGGACGCCTGGCACAACCACAAAGGACTTGGCTAGTATGATTAGAGTATCAAGAGATGAGGCCTAAGTGAATACCAGGCTTCTGGTGTCTTTGAGCATATTTATGAGTCACTAAGTTCATGTCACCCTAGGACTACCATAGCTAGGTGGTCTACTATAGCTACTGTCTACCATAGACAGTAACACATACATGTTTTCTTGAATGGGGAACACATCAGCATTTTAGACAGGATAAATTCCACATGAACTTTAAATCCATGTGTAAGACAGTAACTTCTCCAGTGTCTGAAGCTCTGATATTAGCATCTTTTTTATACCACTAGCTGCATTTAATGTTACTACTAAAAGAAAGTCAATTTGCACCTGCAATTTAAAGTATTATTGTGAATACTGCAGTTGTTACAGCAACTAAATAGGACTTTGGGAGTTGAATGTTGAAAGCCTTACTGAAACCATGGGAGCATTTATATTCTTTTAAAGCATTTAGGTTCACAATATGTCACCAGAGTCTGATAAATTTAATCACAGTAAGCAAAACAACTTCTAAAGGATTTATGTTCTACCATTTTCTCTGTAGTTTTATGAGTACCTTGAACCAGAAAGATAAGTATTAGGATTTCAGCCGCCATTAATCTGGTCCTGGATTATTTTATGATGCTGTAAGTGCAGTCCGTCCTGCAGTCGCCACACCAGCACGAGCCTGGTACCTCAGAGGACATGCAAAACACGTTGCTCCTGGAGCAAGGCACAGCCTTGTGGAACTGCATGAGGCCCACTGTGTGCAGAGGAGACACCAGGCTACCGTTTGATCAGCAGTTAAAGCAGATTGAGGCACTGCCTTTCTGCCTTTTCAACCCATTCCCTGCATTAAAGCTGGACGGCAGAGAGCCTTTGCTCATGGCTTAGTTTTCAGTTTTTGCATGCTCAGCAAACCCCAGTGCTGATCATGGAAAGGCTCAGGACAGCTCTGGATTCCACTCATGAAAAGCTGCTGCTGCAGCCCACACTTTAAGTGGATCAGTGAAACACTTCCTCCATCTTCTCAAATAAGGAACTTTGGGGAGAAAAGCAGTCCAGCATGTGGTCAAATCCCCATCAGAGGAGTACAAAGACATCTAAACTCAGTCTTCCCTCCGGAGACTGGTTTCGTACTGCTCTGCTCCATCAAGATATGGGATCATGGGTTTCTTCCCCGTGGCAAATCAAATGTCTCATACCAACCAAGATATGGCAAGCTTCAGAAATAACTGACTATAAAAGCCCACCACCAAACCCACTAAACAATGTTATAGAAAGGACTGTTTCAACATTGGCCAAAACTGAACTTGCTTTTGAATCAGAAATTTTTTTAAGAGTGATAAATATATCACTCTGCTTTTCTTCATAGGTTCCACTTACACATTGAAGAGTCCCTGCAGCACAACTAGAGCTGGAATCACGCCACAGCAGGGGGGATAAGGTTATGACAATGCACAACCCGAGATGTCTATCAATGAGTTGTGTTTGAGAGATTACAGATCCTTATCTTGTGGCATTTCTTGTAGCAATCAGTCAATTTTGACAGCTAATCTAGAGGTCCATACATACTGTTGCTCAGGAGCTCAGCAGGTATTGCTAAGATCTGTTTTCAGATAACCCAACTATTTACCTGCTCTAAAAAACACATACCAAAGGATGTGCTTTATCTCTTCACCAGCGGGTTAAAGCTAAAGGTGAACAAAGTGCAATTTGCAGGCGGGGGAATGGAGCCCAGAAGTTAAACCTAAAACCAGCCTAATTTTTCAGATGGGGCACCGACCACATCCCAGCCTATACCAAACCACAACCAGCATTATTTATCATGATGGCACAACTGGAGGTAAACGAGGACAATTTTTCAATTAAGCTTTATTTCAACCCTAAGGGACAGCCATTGCCATCGCATGACTTTACTATCAGTGGCACGTGCACCTACGCTTCAGTCTCCAACCCCCTCAACCATAAACAGCCGAGAGAGTCATGCCAAAAATTGCTGACAAGTCCCAAGTTTCATGATCTCATGCTGTGTTACTTCTCAGGCAATATCCACCAATATTTGTGGGTGAAAACCCCGGCGCTTCAGCAGGCTCCAACCAGTATCCCACGACATTTTATCTCGTTGTGGTGGCACATTGCTGACAGGCTCACACAAGGGGCCCTTGTGGGCAGGAACAATGAGAGAGGCGCACACAGCACAGGAAAATGGGTGGTGACCACCAAGGGCTGGAAAAAAGCCTCTTTCAAAGGAAGGTCTTTGAAAACATTCATTACACCCCACCCAGCTATTTTCACTACAGTATTTCAGTACATAAAAACAACATAGAGAAAACAAACAGCCCACCCTTCAATATGTTGTAGGTTCTCCAACCCCTGAAGAGATCAGCAAAGATCTTCATCAAACGGAGCCATGTGAGAGGCCTGCAAGCATCCCCCAAAACCTCCCCCACCACCTTTTTCTCATGCATCTCCAGGCTACCTACGTAAGCAGACTCAATTTATTGTCTATGCAGACATTTTCATTCACAGAATAAAGTAATCAAAATTTAAAACAGTGTTGTCTGGTAAATAAATGATAGTGAGCATTTATAGGGATCATGAAGTAAATATATTGCCACAATTAAAAAAAAATGTTACATAAGCGAATGACCTTCCTCAATGTATTTCAACTGCGAATTTTCTTTTTCTTTTTTTCGCTAATTCCACCAGTTAAAACAATAGTTAGAATTAATAAAATGTGCAAGACAGAAGAGAAGATATAAAAATAATCAATAATGAAATGGGTCTCAATCAGCAGGTAGTCAAAGACTGTCCTCAAATGGGCTTGTCCCCACTGCAATCAGCATGGCTACCAATAGAGCAAAGATCAAGCAAGTGAAATTTCCCAGCCTTGGGAACACCAGGAGAAGTGGTTCTGCTCGGAAGGCTCCATGCTGCTCAGTAATAACACCCGCTGCAGCACTCTTTCTCCCAATTTCCGTACACAGAGAGGGCTGAGCATCTACAAAGGAAATTTTTGCACTTCGTGTCTCTGTTTGAAGCCCAAGGTTCCTTCCCAAGTGCCAAACCTCTGAAACACTCTTGCTAATAAAAAAAAAACCCAGCTCATTCAATAAAATCTTTATGAAATAATGTTGATCCTTCTTTACCTTTTGGACTTCAACCATTTCAACGTGCGTTTGGTTACAATGGTTTCTCCCTCTCCATCTCTTGGCCACTTGTAGCCATTCACAGCAAGAAGATGGATGTCCAGAAAGACAGATTAAACAGCTACTTCTTTGGCAAGCAGGGAATAATAATTCTTCAGAATAACAATACAGAAGCTCTAAATTTTGATCATTCCATGTAACACAGTTTCCTCCACTTCCTGCAACAACGATCAAGGGCAGATCCTGAGAGTCAGGCTACGTTTTTTGCCCTCTGGGGCGCTAGTTTTGTCTATACAAACATCCCAGGACACAGCTCATTCTTAGCTCCTGCTTTCTTTTCAGCGAGCTGTTATTTTATACAGGAGCTCTTTAATTGTCTGTCTCCTCTTAATTAAGGCATCGGGTAAACTGAAATAGGGATAACTTCCCATGCTGTGATTTTGATGTCTCGTTAGTATTTAAGTCTGACGCTAGTGGATAAAAGTCAAAGATTAGTAGCTTGAGTTGGGGTAGATTGTATCCCCCCTTTACGATGAGGGAAAGGGATTGAACCAAAGGATCAAGTTACTTCAGCTACCTGGCCAGAAAACCAGCAGTCACTTCAGCTAAACTCAGAGGCTGGAAGTTGGGGGCAGTAGTGCCTTCTCTGTCCACCTCATCACATGTACCTTCAGCTGCTGGCAAAGCCCTGAGGAGCCATCTAACTGCTGACCTGGCTCTTGGCACCCACGGCGGTGGCAGAAGTCAAAGGGACATCGAAACGCTGGTTCTCAAGGAGGTTACAATTGCGGCCTCTCCACACTTGACTGCAGTATTTCAAATATTTTAAAAATTAAGGCTTGGTTCTGTCAGGAAATGGCCGCTAGCTCTTTTGACACATCGCCCTGAATAATTATGCGCTAAACACAAACTTTCAAAGGGAACTGAATCAAGGGCAGTCTGTGTTACGATACAAAGTAAGTAACTGGATGCAGTCTCTCTTTTGATGTTTCTTGCTTCATCACTCCCTTTCCTACTACTGCCTACCAGCTCCTTAAACTTTCAAGTATACACAATCAAATGATAGCTACTCTAGACAAAAACAAAAAGTGATGATAAATGGGAAGCAGCAAAGTCAGGAGGCATTCAGTACGTATACAAAGGTAAATTCACGTAGCCACTTTTCTTCATATTTTCTAGGTTTTACTTCAGAACTATGAATTAACAAACCAGTATTTTGCCATTGTTCCTGCTGAAGCTTTTATCCTCCTTAAAGTTAAGCAAACAAAGCACATATGCATATATTAGGCTTGATTCTCATCTCTGTCATGGTCTCATCAACCCAAGCAGGCAGGAGGCAGAACTGTAGTTACAGTAGTAACTGTAATAAAATCTGCTTATGACAAAGCTAGGTAGGTAAAACTCAGTTCTTCAGAAAAGAAGCTGGTCTCTTTTGTTTAATTTGATACAATTCACAAATGCCAGCTTACTTGAGAAACACATTACAGCCAGGCAGGTCTTGGACATCTATCAGAACCTTGCATCTGTCAGGGTGTGGCACCTCCCTGTTTCACTATTTTGATTCTAACTGTACAGGAGCCAAATTTCTGACAAGAAAGCCCAAGATGCACACACTGAAATGCATGCAACTGTAGCAGTGTACACATAAGGGATCACAAGAGTTACACAAAAGCTATAGTAATTCCAAAGGCAGGGACAAGGGTGCTTTCTTCCCTTTGGAGACCAGAGTCTCAGTAACTACCAATAAACATATCTTGTGCCTCCTTACAGCGCTTCTTGGAAAATGCCATTTTTATTCTTCTTGCCCTTTCCTAAATTAAATAACCTAAATGAACTGAACTGCACATTATTTTCCAAAAATGACTACTTTCTCAGGAGAAGCAAAAAGAAAAGGAAAAGGAAAAAAAAAAAAGGAGGAACAAAAGATAAGAAGCTGCACTCACCGCCAAATCTGTTGATTTTGCTAGTAGAAAGGACAACTGGGATGCTACAGAGGGCAGAAATGGGTTACGCTGAGAAACAATTGCACCACAACCCTACCCCAAATGCTAGTGCAGAAGAGGGATGAGGCAGGCACAGAAAGAGCCCATGTACCCGGGCTGATACAAGCTGAATCCAAAAGGTAAAATTGCTAAATTGCTTCTTGCATTAACATATTCTTTTGAATTGCATTTGTATGCCAGTATGGTTAGCTATATTTGTACAAAACATGCTGCTATGGCCAAGACTAGTTATGAAGAGATTTTTATCCCTCCATAGACAGGAAAAAAAAAAGAAAAAAAAAAAAGAAGAAAAAAAAAGAAAAAAGAAGAAAGTATTTTCATACAAAATACAGATCATGAATAAATATTTAACTCGACTGGAACAGCCACATGCTACTGTGAAATACAATGAAGACTAAGAAACTTTTATAATGCAATGCACATGGAAAATAACAGTAATAATTAAAGAGCAAGGCACAGCACACCCAGTGGAGTCAAGCTGAATTGTACAAATACGATTTAAACTTGATTTAACATAGTTTTTAGTCCATGGTAAATTCATAAAATAATAAGCCTTAGAGGAATACACCTTTTGTACATTCTATCCGTTTTATTCCCAATGTAAAAAAATAATCTTATACATGTTTGTATGTAACAATAATCAATATCAACTTTTCCCCCTTTTTCTTACTATCATTTCCTCATACACATAAAGGACTTCCACCAATTTCTGTTGACCCTCCCACTAGTCTTTTGAAGAAAACTTGAAAACATTGGACTCTAAAAGAACAATACTCATTAGCAGAACAAACCCACATGGATGAACATTTCAGCCAGTTTCTCCACTTGGAGGGGCCCAATATCTCAGATCATAAAAATCAAATAAGTGATTTTTATCAATGATGCTAAACAAAACTTTATTATCTACCGATAATTGTTTACCACAGCTGAGAAGCGGCTGTTTACCTTTAATGAACAAAAGGTGGAAAAAAGCCTTCTGAAAGCACAGTAAATAAAACAGACTCACAATGTGACAATACAGAGAAAAGTCCACTGTTTTACTATATTTTCAATTAAGCTTCAAATCAGAGTGGAGGTAGGGCGTAGGCCCTTGTCTCTGCAGACACAGGGATTTTATTCTTTATGATTATAGCACATTTTATTAAAATCCTGAATGAAGACATGTTTCCCTGAAGCTCTGGCTTACTAACAGCTCTGGAAGAGGCATGAATGACAGAGTCAAACCTCATCAGCCCAGAAAGGAAGAAGAATGCCAACAACTTGTCCAACCAGTAGATCAGAGGTTGCAGGATTCACTTGCATTAATACAGTTTGAATCTGAGCATTTCTTTAAAAGAACAATCAAGTCAATTTAAGCAACTTTCAGGGATGCAGAGCCAACCACTGTAGCATTTAGTAGGTTGCTCTACTGGTCAGTCACCTTCATTGTCAAAATATTTACACAGATTTTATTTTCCCTCTGTAAGAATTAATTTCTTACTGCCTATTTTTATAGGTTTGAAGATATTTTGGGCACATAGGCGTGCCAACCCAACACCACTTGCCTTTCAGCCTCTGTTTTATACACTGAAAAATATCCTAAGCAGCTGGTCTTGCATCACCCATCTGTTCTGGGCAGAAATAAGGTGCAAATTCAAAACAAGCATTTAACATGAGAAAACTTCAGGCTGAATAGGAAAGAATGCAGAATTACAAACTGGAGTCTGGCCAGAGGGTAGAGGAAAGACAGAAAAACAAGCAAGATAAGCTATGGGGTTTGGGGAGAAAAAACCTCACACATGAACACTCTCAGAC
>VXBW01006914.1:602645-630370 GCA_013400375.1 Thinocorus orbignyianus
CCCTTCCCTGGAGATATTCAAGGCGAGGCTCGATGAGGCCCTGGGCAACCTGGTCTAGTTGGGGGTATCCCTGTGATTGCAGGGAGGTCGGACTAGATGACCTTTGGAGGTCCCTTCCAGCCTGGATGATTCTATGATTACATATGTACCAGCCCCAGCAAATCATTATTTTGGTGCTTTATACAATTACACTTTTCACTAGTACTCACCATCACACAGCTTTGCCAGGCATGGACATTTCTACAGCTGAGTTGCTCTGGACAGTAGGAACCAAAGGGTGGCTACAGGCAGCGCCTGCAAAGCCTGTTGTGGTGTGACGTCTCCCCAGTGTTTACATGGGAAGGACTGGACGCCATGGAGCACACTCTCCCGTTTGGGGTTGACTCAAAATAGCTTTGTAAAGCCAGTCTCAAAAAGTGTCTTTCCCATGTTTTTGGGAGCTGCAGCTATTTAAATTACCATCTTGAAACGTTAACTCCTCACTTCCTCGTTCTGGCGTTGAAAGCAAAACAGCAACAAAGGGACTGGGAAGAACATCCTTGACATGGGGAGTCGGGATGCCCCACGTCTGACCCATCAATCAGACTCCCAATGCAGCGCAGGGATATAGTGCTGACACTCACCCCTGCACACAAACAGGGAACCCAAGCACACGAAAGAAAGCAAAACTCATCTGAAACTCCATCTAAACAATGGTACTTGCCCTACAAAGGAAGAGGACACAGTGGGGACACAAAGGAGTTCAGGATGAAGGCCTAGTCTGCAACACCACAGAGGCAAAGTCTGCCCTTCCCTAGTCAGGGGGTGTCACATCACACCTGGCCCCATGACTGACACATTAACTTAAATGGAGTTATCCCATCTTGCACAGATGGGACAGTGCTTCAAAATTAATGTTATGTTTTCTTGTCTTGTAGCAATGCCAATAAACAGGAAATACTTTGCTTGCAGATTCTCCTGGGACATGTCACACTGCTTACACCAGACCAGCAATAGGCAGTGACTGTCTGCTAGAGTTAGACTGTTCAACAGTCTAGAAATCAGGAACATCCAGATTTCTGTATCAGCCCTGTTACTTGGCTACCAAGAGAGAAGGATAAGTGTTTAAAAGAAAGTAGGTAGAAATAACAGTTTAGGAGGAATTTTAAACAAAACAAGGGGTCTGCATGGAAAAAGTAACTCTTTCCACAAATCTACTACAAAAAGCAATGAAAATTTCACATGATTTCATAGGCCAAGAAAGAACTAATATTTAGCTAGTTTATGATACAGGATTTCCTATGCATCAATAAAATTGTACTTCATTATAGAAAAAATAATAAAATTATTGAGGAACATCTGAAATAGATACTACTTTAAGGAAAGCGAGAAGGGTTTCATTAAATGATGTTCTCTACAATACAGAGGTCTGAGGCATGGAGAGAACTGGAAACCAGATTTTTATCAAACCATCTCTGGAGGAAGTAGATAACATGATTCAGAAAATGAGAGAAAGATTTGGGAGTGCCGTCAGCAGATTTAGGGAAAGGAAAGGGAAAGCAGACAACCAAAAAAAATCCCATGGGTGTAGAAAGACTTCAAGAGCATGGAAAATATTTCCAAGTGCAGACCTAGAATTAGATAAAGAGAGAAGTGGAGAACTTTTCACCCTAAGTGTCTTGCTTCACACAGGGTAAAAGGTGCAAGTGGCTGTAATACAGGAACATCTGGACTCTGTTAAGCCCCAGTTATGCAAGCACTGATCACCTTAATTAAGCAAGCTTCGAGAATAGTCAGAAGGACAAAGCCTAATTCTGTTAAACTCCATGAATAACACTTCTAAGAACAAAAGAGTCGAGCCCGCCTATCAGCCTGACCTATCAAGACAGAAACTCAAGAAGGAACCACTTCCCATTCCCACCAGGAACACTGTAAAGAAAAAGAAAAGTTATTACACAAAAACTTTATAGAAAGGATAAAAATCCTCCTTCTATTAAGCAGTACCTTCTTATAAATATACATAACTATGGCTGTGCAGATACAACTCAGTGCCCAGAAAATAATCTGGACTAAACCTTACATTGGGATCTATTTTCCATTCGCTCAAACCTTTTCCCCCATGCTGCTGCCCACCAGTGTGCACCCTCCTCACTTGCGGGAAGCTCCCACACCTGTTTTCTTTGTGACCCCCACACTAGCACTTGCACATTCAAGACCACCACCAGCACATCTCAGAAAGGTACACGCTCTACAATCAAGGACCGCTCTTCCTTTGAGCCAGAGACAATTTCATTTCCTAAAAAGCCTTTTGCACTGTCTTTTCAAGTTTTGGTCTGGATAAGCTTCTTTTCATGGCTGTCTATCCAAACATCTCAGGTCTTATGTGCTTTGTCTCTAGTCCGACGGCTCACCTCGCTACCAAAAATGGTTCTTTTTCTGCTGTGCTTCTGACACTCGCATGGCCAGGAGGTGTTCAGGACTTGCAACCTCCTCCTTGAAGACAGACAGAAAGTTCAAATAAGAGCTTGGTCTAAGACCAGCCATTCTCAGGATTTGATTCTGCAGTAGCATGCATTTCCCAAATGTATTGTACACTGAGACTATTTTCCAAAAGCTCTCACAGTTTCACGCTGTTGTTTTCAGTAGTATTGTGGTCTACCCCTCTATTTCACTCTGTCATCAGGGAATAGGAGGCCGAAGTGCTTGGCTGTCCAGCTATGGTGATACAGCTTTGATGTTACTCATCAAAGTTTTACTTCATTGAAGTTGTGTTTAAGACTCCAAGAAAAAAGAATCAGCCTGTGCATCACATCCTGCCTGCCTGGTAAAACCCAAAACACTGGTTGCTATTCTACACTGGCAATCAGAGCTCTGCCACTGTGCTTTCAGGTTATCGCCATAAACTTGTGTTTCTATCAGTGAACCGAAACGAAGGTTTTCTTCCAATATGACATTATTATTATTCCATTATATTGATGGCTAATTATTATGCCACTAAATGCATCTCTGAAGGCAACTTCCACCTATTTGGACAGTATTGCAAAATAAGAACCTAATTATCTGTCCTGCTACAAACACAATTTTAATAGCACGCTTTTTTCCCAAGCACTTTGGAGCTGCAGAGGGAATAAAGCATGACACACAAAATGGGCAGTGTACAGAAGCAGAACTCAAAATATTATGACATTGTAAATTTATAACAGCAGCATCCAGCCCCAATAGGAAAGCACTTCAGAACAATACCAAGCCATGTCACTTACAAGACTAACACAAAGGTTTTTGTCAGGTAAAAGTCCTTAGAAAGTTCATACATGTGATATTTTCCCCTACATCATACAAGAAAAATCAGGATACTAGTGCACAATAAAATATTAAAACAACTGTAGCTTTGACATTGTAGAAGCCTCCACCTATAAGGGATTGTCTGGCAAGCAGCAGCAAAACTGTGTGCTGCAGCTGATACTCTGCACAGCCACACTCGTGAACAGTGTAGTGTCTCCCCAGCTTCTGAGATGCCATTGTCTTATTTTGGGGGGCAAGGAGCGGGGGTTCGTGTGCCTTCCCAGACAGTCCAGACCAACGAGGCCCAGGCTTCCCAAGGATTACAGCCATTGCAACTGCAGAGCAGAACAGGAATTGGCAGCAAGAGCTGGACAAGGAGTGCTGGAGAAAGGGCAGGTTTTCTGAAGGATGGTCAGAGGCAAAGCACATCGGAATGTGAGAGGGTAACACTGTCCTTGACATTTGCAAACTGGCAAGCGCTGTACAGCAGTGCCCAGACTGCAAACATAGAATACTCCTAGGTAGTGCAGCTAGAGTTTAGCAGTTGTTCCCTATTTAGTCATTCGCAGCTGAATGTCTTTAAAGAAATACTTTTACGAACTACAAATATACCCAATAAGCCATACGCAGCTCTTACAAGAAACCAATCATCCTTCAAGTACCCTATGGCTAATGTTTTACCCTGGATGCTGGCTTCCCGTCATAAAAGTAAACTGAATTCCAAGCATTTAAAATTGATGACTCAATTTCAAGAGAGATAAGGCTGGCTTACAGGGAAATGACAAGATTTAAATGTTTGTGCGTGTGTGTGTACATTTATATATGCACACATTAGAATCATCAGACACACACACAAACACATGGGGCTTAGAAGTCTGTACAATTGCCTTCCCATTTCTGAGTTCCTGTAGGCAAGTGGGACATGACTTCAAACTTCTCTATTATAAGAGAAAAAAATAATTAAAAAAAATTAAATACAGACATACTGAAAGACAGACAGAAAGGAAAGTATGAGTCTCACCTAAACACATGACTCCAAGCTAAGGCTTTCACAGTAAATATTGTGTAACTCGTGACAAGTTTACAAGGGTTACCAGCACTGCAATGAGACAAACCTTTTTCTCAGTTTTTGTCACTAGCAGATACATTCCACAAGTTAGGATGGATAAAACTATACCGATAACAGCAGTTCAAACTGTTTACATGCTTTGACTGGGTAATATTTTAGTACAGAAAATGCAGGGCAAAAAATAGTAGTTATCCTCCAGAAGGCTACCCCTGCTAGGATTTAGCATACCCATAATTTCATTGCTCTTAAGCCTCTACTGAAAAGGCCCCTGCCAGCATGAGAAGGGGGAGAAGACAATAAAAAACAGAGGACAGAAGTAGGTTATAAGCACTAGCGAACATTAAACTACTAATGGCAAGCTCTGCTGTTATATTTTTATCATTGCTTTTCTGCAAATTACTTTTATCAGTGATAATTTAGCTTTTATTTCATTATCTGGCACAGCAGACAAAAGGAAAACAGATTTGTTTTACAGCAGCTCCAGCACTTGCTCTGTCCATTAACACTGACAGACGAAGGTAAATTAAAGCTCTTAGACCACATTTTCAGCATACGTGGTACTGAAACCTCCATATCTATCCAAAATGTGTTTCTAAAGGGCAACAGAGTGCATGCTAATGTTTTTATTCTCTGCATACAGTTATGGAGAGAATATCTTATTTTCCTACTTTGTACTTTTTGCCCCGATATCTGCCTCCAAAAACATCTCAGGGCAATTGGGGAGAATCAGTATTTTAAACAAGGAAATTGCTACATTTCAGTCAGCTGAGGAGTGAAATACCACTTTCCTTCCTTCCAGTTTTCTCAAGACCACAAAACCACAGAGAAGTTGTGTTTGATTAAAATATTAAATATGTATAAAAAACCCTTCGAGGATGTTATGTTGTTCCAATGCTCCCCTTCATTCTTTTTTTAGGCATGTTTTCAAGTATTCTACTTAAGTCTGTAGAGGTAAACAAATTGCTTTATAACTTTCATCTAAAATAATAAACTTATTTATAGAAGCTAATGTAACTACACAGCTGTTCTGGGCAAACGGTGGCCTTTCCACTTAAGCGATAGTATAATGGCTTTGATTACAAACAACTTTGCAAGAAAAACAACAAAATATTATTGGCTGCTCTAAAAATGCAACTAATAGTCATTAGCAATAGCCATTCTCCTAAGTAATGAAGTCACTTCTGTTCTTGCATGAAATATCTTTTTAAAGAGTTCTGCTACCATAATTTCTTTGAAGACTCATCAGGTTTTTGACAAATTACCCACTGATACTGTCAGATGTTGCTACATTTCCTAATAAAAACTTTATTTTTCTTAGAACAAGCTTTTTTTAAAGCCTGAGATTAATTTAGTTTAGATTTTATGTCCCTTCAGCAATTGTTACATGACCAATTACAAACAAATTTTACTGCTGGGGCAGGTCACATTGATGAAAATAGATTAATATTAAAGCACATGGAAATTTGGAAGAGCAAGGAAATACTTCTTGGACTAATACCAACACAATTTGAAAGCACAAACATCAATACCACTTAATCATTTCCTTAAAAGCAGGCTTGGCTATAGGGCTCACAATGTAATGATAAAAATGAAGTCACAGAGAATGTATTTTAAGAGGACCTTTAATGAGAGGGGGGAGGAGGAAGAACATGGTATTTGAATATTTTTAACCAGATTTCCACAGATGGCTCTAAATCAAGCTCTTACGATTCTTCCTTGTCATAACCCACTACAGAGGTCAAAGGTTGAAGCTTTCCCAGAGGTTCACTGTGCATAACAAACACTAAAAGTTCCCCAAATTTAGTTTATATATAACAGCAGAAGTGCTGTGACCATTACATCCAACATTGCCCCATTAGTACTGAACAGGGCACAAGCAGGGTGGGCAAAAGCATGAAATCTCCAAATTTTCAATTAGTTTCTTTACTCATGCCTGCAAAAGTTAGTGCTTCTTACATTCTTTAAAACATGCTGTGAAACGATAACGAAAGAAATCCTTCTGTACAATCGTACAGACATTTTGTCATAGCATTTTTAATTCCTAATGTATTAAAATGATTACTGATCTATTATTAAGCATTACAAAGGGACTTGAGGGTGCTCACTTCTTTTTTTTTTTTTTTNTCCAACGAATAATTTCAGTAATTTGAGATCATGAGCTCTGCAAGCTGGACTGGAGGAGCAAGTTCAGTGCCCTCAGGCTAACCTGGGGGAATCCTGGGGACATACAGTTGGTGGGAGCTTGGCCACGCTGCCAAAGTTGAAGCCTTTGGCTCTTACTCTAGGCATCTGACCTGTGTGCTATTTCACATCTATAATTTATCTTAAAACAACAGCAGGGAGACCGGTAGGAGAGAGAAGGCTATGGAATGAGTGTGCTGAACTGTCTAGGAAATAGCCTTTCCAACTGCAGTTAGAACTCATTCTTCTAAAACTGTCTCTGATCAACCAATAAAATAAAAAACAAGAAAATCAACTTTTCCTTGAACTTTTTTGAAACACTTCAAAAAAATAAAAGAGCCAATATGCTGGAGATTGTTCCAGAAGGAGCTACCAGCATGATCAAAAGGGCAAAGAAAAACTATTGGCTTTCATGAGACACTGCCATCATCAGTAAATTCAACTTAAGATTTTTCTGCCCCAAGCTATTCATACACCATCAAGGATGAACAAAGGGACATGAATGATGCCCCTGCACAGCCTGACCAGAATCAGGGAAGAGTTGAAGGACCTGAGGACAGAAGTCTATCTCCAGCCACCTAGCTCTCACAACATTTGCTGTGAGCACAAAGGTGCTGCAGAGGCCATCACCAAACACTTGAAGGTTAAAGGTCTTCACAACACAACATGACTGGGCATTTAGCTTTGGTTGGTTTTGTGAATACAGTCGGTACTCGTAAATCTATCCTTTTCACACTCTGGCAATCTTTGGCGTTACCCTGCCCTACAAACATCCAGAACTTGTTTGGCACATGAAGATGTTTCAAAAACAAGAACAGCACTGTAATCATGGTTTTGCTTTGTATATAAGTAGCAGTAACCACAAAATATATTTAAGGCTATTTGCTGTATATGCAATTCTATCTAGCACATAAACATCCCTCTCCTGAACAGAGCCATTTGCCTTCATTAAGCACCCTGGTGCCCCCCAAGATTTTTGGAGTGCACATAACCATCTCCTCTCCTCATCAATCCTTGCCTACACCAGCCCTCTCCTCACTCCTCCTCCTGCAACATCTTGCAAGTCTCCACTACAGACCTTACACCTTCCAAGTAACAACAGATGTACAGAAGAGTCTCAACATCAGCATATGCTAAATGCCTCACTCCCTCAGCAAAGCCACCCTACAGGAAGCAAATGCAAATTACTGCCTTCTATACATAAGGCAGTATAGGAGACCTTATTATTAAATCATTAACATCCACCTTCTATTTTACCTATGTTTCCAGTATTCAAATATTGCCTGAAATAGACCATGCTACAATTACCAAGTATTTCGCTCCATTGACTAAACAGTAACAGAATAAAACGAGAGCACCAATTTTTAAAGGAACAAAAAATAAGCTCAATAATTAGTGCAAAAATTAAAATCAGTGTCTCCCGTGATCCTTCCAAAAATCTGTTTGTTCATGATCCTTATTCAATCCCTAAACCAAGAATTTTAAAGAGTCTTAAATGCTGTTTCTCTGCCTTTCAAGGCTATAACTCTGCACTCTACTGATGCTTCAGTTTATCAGTGTATGATGCTAGCCATGGCTAGTATCTTATCTCTCTAATCCCCCAGTGTTAGGCCAAGGTTAGAGTTGTGGTAAGGGTATGTAAAATGTGCTTTGCTGTGGAAAAAAAATACATGCCATTTGGAGAAAAGGCAGAATAACTCCTGGAATAATTAATTATGGTTGCTAGTAGCAAATGTTTATTTTTCCTGCAAAACAAGCAAAGCAGGAGCAACAAAAATAGTTATTTCATATAAGCCCTTATTAACCAGACTGAAAGTTGATTCATATATACATTAACAATAGATACACAATGATAAGGAAGTCTGCTCAAAAAGCTTGTATGACCAGTGAAATCAACCAGAGGAGGTTTTGCTGGTGACTGGGATAGAGTGAAAGTAAAGCTGGTTTGCCCCTTCTTCAAACCTTTCTACCCACTTGGGGTACCTTGTCTATAGAGGAATACACAGGAACAGCCTCAGTGGACTAGGTGAGAGGTTGATGTAGCCCAGCACCTTCCCATCAGACCATTTTGATCAGCAGACACCACAGAAAGCACGAGCGATGCTTCCCCAAAACATTCTCCCAGCCTCCACACATTTGTCCATAGACCTTTATCTGGGAAACCATCCCAAGAATGTTGGTTTGGTCAAACCTCTAGTGGCTACAGATGCTCTTGATGACTGAAGTCCAGCATATATCCAAGCCTCAGCAAACCCCTTTGAAACTACATGTGATAGGCCAGCATGACACTGAGTTGAAACTGCTCATCAGCTTTCTCCACAGCTCGTGGTCCTCTCCTGCCAGTCCTCCCATGTAGCAGGCAATGCATGGCAGTCTTCTCAGGAGAAGTTCATGCTGGTGAACAGGGTTCTGCAGAAAGGGCAGAGCCTGCAGGAGCACTAGCACCAGAACAAGCAAGGTATCCCTTCTGTCCTCTGTTACAGCTCCCATAGTGTCAAGCTTTTCTCTGCCCTTGTTTCAAAAGTGTTCCCATCTTTACATATTAAAGGAAACAGAAATTCTTCTTTGTTGTTGCTGTTTAGAGAAACTGAAGTGTGAAGACTGTGTAAGATGTCATTGTTCTTTCTAGGACTTTTGGTGACATTTAATTTAAAAGGTGCATTTTCATAATTTATATTCCACAACACAGCACCGCATCATTCCCTAATGCCTTGAAAAACGTGAACAAAAACCAATGCACCATAGGTGACGTTAACATTTAGTATTCACTTCTGCTTGATCTGGCAGATCTGACAACCAGAGAGCTTTTCAGATCTCTATTTTTTGTAGTATGGCTAAGCATACACTTCCTCACCAACGCATATGCTGGGTTTTAATGTTAATTTTAGAGTTCTTTCATTTCGCTTTTTCAGACCACATCCATTTAAGCTTTTTAGGCATATTTAAACATGCAAACATACTAATTGTTGCTATTAAACCCATCCTCTTAAGAGGCTAAATATACTGCATTACTACTTCAGACAGTAGGAGAAGCTGTTCCAAAAATCCTGAGGTCCTCGTACTTAGTGAGACTGGCTTATATAGTATGCAATAAAATTATTATTACACAGTGTTCTCTCATGTGCACAGCTCTCTAATTACAGCATACAAATCACAATATTGCATGAGACGTGGTGCATTTTGTGGGGACGTCACATGTTTGGCTTTCTCTGCTGACAAACTACCGCCTCTGGGCAAGTTCCATTAAAAAAAAAAAAACACAAAACTTTAAATGATAAGAAGAAAATAAAAATAATCAGCAACTCTGTCTCAACTGTGACACCCACGTGGGAGTACCTAAATACAGCCAGGAGTATGTCCTATTTCCCACTGCACAACAAGTACAAAGAGGTTTACAGACGTTGCCCACTTTGCCAGCTGCAGAATGGAGTTCATTAAAAATGCTCTAATGCTCTTTGGGACCATAAGTATAACCCCATTTCTGGTGTTTTCAGTTAGTCTTTACACAGTCTCTTCCTTCAATAAGAGGTTTATTCTTGCTCCTGTGTAAGTTCAGCCCAAGAAATACTGAACAAGATCTCCAGCTTCAGAAAGGGGCAGGCATGCAAGGCTGAAAACACCCAGCGTGAGGCAAGTTGCTCCCTTCTGCCTTTATCTGCGAGCACAGGCATTTTGAAAGCGTGTATCTGCCCCAACACGTCCTGCAAAGGAGAGCAGTATCTTGCCACACCAAAAGCCGAGTGACGAAGGCTGCTGTACCCCTCGGAAATATCTATCGCTCCCCTCCTGTGGCAAGACACATGTGGACTGGTGATCAGCACCCCGAACATCAGCTGGCATGAAGCTCGAGACATGGCCAAGCAACTCAGCCACACAAGTGATGCAGGGTGTTCCCCAGCTTCAAAACCAGATTACTGCGTACAGCTGAACGCATGTTTACTTGACCGAGGTCCATATTTAGACATGTATACAGGTGCACAATCCCAAGCTGTTTATTCACACTGAACTCTCACTGAATGCAAAGAATATGTGTCCGCCTGGGCAGCTGAGGATTAAACCCTTAAATCTTCAGCAGCGCCCACTCACATATTTCTAAACAATCAAAGAAAAAAGTAAAGCAGGAAGAACACACCCGTGTGACTGTGGGCCTCCCCAGTGCTCAGCAACATTTGGATTCAGAGAGCATGTGTACCTCTGACCTTGGTGATACTCATACTAAGCCTCAGCCCATCTTATTTTGAACAAGAATTTCTAAATCTCGTTATTCTATAACGCTGAGTAAATTTGCAGCTCTGTGACTTTATAAGCTGAAGCATTTTTTTGGAAATCGTTTAAACCGGTTCAGGCAGTTTACACAGGAGAGACAAATACTTCTTAAAAGAAACAAACTGTCGGGCCCTAAGATTTTTCTCTAACTGCTTCCATTTCAGCCTACTTCTATCATGCCATTCATATTTGTATGGCTTATCCAGGGCTCCAAAATCATCAGTGAGAAACTACCCTGGTACTGACATACAAAGTGGTTTCCCCATCACCAGCAAAAACATATTGAGGTGAACCCAATTTATTTGGCATCCATGCTGCTAGAGCTGTATGGTCAAGCCATACTAGAAGCTCTGGCTTTGCATCTGTCTGCCAAAAGTGCAGCGTATTTATCCAAGCCTTGCAAAACTGCTGGTATCCACAACACCGTAAAATTGTCTGCTAGATGTCAGTAGCATCGCATTATATTATCTAGACTAGCCATTAAAATGTTGATCCTAAGAATGCAGGGCAATAAACCACTTTTAAATGACAAGAAAAGCTTCCCCGATAATACACGTTAACCGGTAGAAGTGTATTTTCCATTAAATTAATCAGATGAATAGAAAGTGTCGCAAGAAGTCATGTGTAGGCAGCGTGAACTTTGCGATGTCAATGTTACTATGACAACTGGATAACCTGGATTCATGGAAGAGATGACGCAATGAGATGATTTAAACAAAATCTCATACAACTGTGATGACTAAGTCAATTCTAATGTTTTCCTTTAAAATGATCCTTCTGCTTCTTCATAGAAGACAGCATTTAACAGGAAGATCATACAAGATATGAGAATTATAACACATAAATCAGTGAAGTTTACAGACACACTGAAGTAACTATTTTGTAAACTTTACTCTTCAGCTTTTCAAAATCATGCCAGGAATGGGGTTGCCAAAGAGCACAAATAACAGTTTGGAACCTGCATTTGAAAAGGGGGTCCTTTGAAAAGCATCACATTAGAAAACTGCCTTTCTGAAAATGACAAAGCTCTGTAACTACACGCAGTGTTATATCTATACATATACGCACAACCAATATTTAAAAAATAATCAGTACCAGTGCAGAGCTAGATGGCACAAACTGCTAGTAAATTCACTTCCAA
The DNA here is from genome assembly GCA_013400375.1 of Thinocorus orbignyianus. Classification (NCBI taxonomy): domain Eukaryota; kingdom Metazoa; phylum Chordata; class Aves; order Ciconiiformes; family Thinocoridae; genus Thinocorus; species Thinocorus orbignyianus. Next base: position 614,564 of record VXBW01006914.1, read on the forward strand.
AACATACATATAATAATCCTGGGTAATAAATAGTAAACATTAATAAATACACTTGCTTCAACAGTAATGCAAAATTCATGCCTATTTTAACAGCAGACAATTGCAGAAACAACTTGTATGGAAGCATTAAAAAAATCAGTAGAATGAAAAGACTACTTTCTTAAATAGCTAGACTTGCTGTCCTTGTCTTAAAATTGATATCCGGGATACCTGGAGCACATTTTCGAGCCAAATGTAAGTCACTTTTAACTGAGTGACTACTAGCAATAATGAGAATGTCACAGTGCTCAGAAAATGTGCTCATCCACTGATACACCGCCCGCGGTGCTGCCTCCCGCCCCCCTTCATTAACATCTATATTTGTTTCAGAAATGAGAGCAACAGCGACGCGTATTTCAAAGGCGCAGTCAATCCAAAGTCGTGCCTCGCGCTTATCTTGTCACGAGGCTGGGACAGTCAACTTTATTGCCTTCAGACATGTCGGCAGAGCCATACGGTCCCTGCCGCCGGCTGTTTGCCCGTGGAAGAGCGCTTCCATCGGCGTCACCGCCGGGACGCCTCCTGCCCCTGACATGGCTCAGCCGCACGTTTGCAGGACCAGCCTTTTAAAAAGTCAACTGTATAAACTGGGCAGTGACCAGATCAAGCCGCAGTTATATAAGAAGCAAGGAAATATTATGCAAGACCACAGGAAGTCAGAGGAGACAGCATTCTGGGCAGGCCTGGCAAGGAGTCTGTGTGAACTTCAGCTAACAAGCAAAGCTCGGTCATTGGCGCCAAATTCAGCAGAGAACATTCCCAGTGCTGCAAAGGATAACACTCCCCATGCTTTTGCCAGTGGGCTACGTTCCAGGACGCCATGTACCTGATGAAATGCAGATAAACCCGGGTCTTATTTTTCGCCAAGTCTTCACTTATTTTTAAAATTCGGAGCATATTTTTGTCCCAACATTTGTTAGAAGTGGCAAATGGTTTGTTTTCATGGCTTTGCTAATAGACCGCTTGTTCTAATGCTCCCTGTAATTTCAACTACAATAAGTGACCTACAAAGAAAACGCTTGGCAGAAGCCTCATTTTTTCCACCCATCTTGCCCATCTCTACCTCCAGGCATTCTGCTAATAGGATATGTGAAAGTTATGGATTCCTTTTCCCTTGGCATTTTGGAATGATCATGGCAAGAGGGCTCGACGCAAAAAGATGACACCCACCTCGCACACAAGTGTACTATTTTAATCCACTTCCATGCAGAAAGTAATTGGGACTTTTTTGGTATTTTTGAGAACTCTCTCATCCAGGTCCTACTTGGAGAAGACATCCATTAAAATGCAGCAAACTTTGTTTTCAAAATGGCTGAAATTTTTTTCCTTAATTTGGCAAATGTTCATCGTCTAGCAAAACAGGAGTTCAGAGAAGTTTTACTCTTTGTTCTAGGAATCACCTTTAAAACATTAACGATAAAAGGTTGGAGGTGGGAATCCATTTTGAGGCTCACACACACATACACGCTGCCAAACAAGAAGCGCAGCATGCAAGGTCTTACACAACACAAAACAATTACCAATTGTGATGAGTGTAGACAAAGCATTCTCAAGAGAATCTATTTTATGTTTGTAATCGCCCTCAAAAAACACACAATAGCGCTCTCCTTCCAGCAAATACATAATACAAACAAAAACCAAACAGTAGGACTGCCTTGATTGGGGGATGTGATTCTGAGAAGTGCAATAGATCTCCAGTAGATACCAATTGCCAATGCCAATACTGAAAGTAGAAGTTTTCATCATTACCATCACTTACAGGAACGACAAACATGTGCAACCTTTAACAAGAGATTCCTGTCTTCCCTGCAGTTTGCACATGAAAAGGTTCCCATAACTTACCACTTTTGCAAACATAATAAAGCAAGCACTACAGTACCACAGGAAAGTGAAAACGTTAGTGGTGAGAATGCCTTCATTGTTACTGCTGGTACAACAATGCCCAAAATTAATCACGAACCTGACAACCAACACCGAACACACACAATTGGACCTCTCCAACCAAAACAGACCTTCCTACAGATGGATCCAGAGTTATAGCTGTTCAGAAGTGCAGTTGTTTCTCTAGCTGAAGGCAGCAATTCCTGTCCAGCAGAAAGAAGTCCAGCCGCATTTCTTGGGGCCTGAGTCAAGCGTGGACTGGTGGTTTTAATATGGCCAGTCCAAAACATCTTGCAGTATCAAGTGTTGGCAGTGACCATAGTTGGACAGCAATTTCTTCATCCAAAACCAGTAAGGTCTGAGCACACTGAAACACTCAGAAATGCCCGATGGAATAAGGAAAAACATGTTATCTTTATCCATTTCTACCAAATATCAAGGCAAAAATCTCCTGGTTACAAAGTCTCTGGTCACTACAGAGGAATGCTCTTGTGCTGGAGCCTTTCCCTTAAGCACTTACAGCACTATTTCTGAACACCTGTTCCCAGGAATTTAATATCCTTGAGATCTTTGCTGCTCTTTCAGGAATGGAGACAGACACACTGTAAGTGTGTAAACCTTGACTCTTTAAGAAAACAAGCTAAAAGAGGATGGTTCTTCTAATCACTGCCTCATCTTCTATTAAAAGTATATTTTCTATGAAAATTTCTTTTGATGACTGCATTTCCCAGCAGTTTAAAGGCAGCACGTACCCAGACAAAAGCTTTCTCTGAACTTCCCATGTGCAATTCATAGTCAACTACAACAAACTATAATACACCTACCACCACAAGCTATACAGCATTCACTCTCTCCAGGTGGAGGGGTAGATGCTCTGACTCTCAATAGCTGGTATATATCTAGGTTGAGACCTTCTCTTTATTTTCCCTCAGTACAGTAATTTCATATTCAGTTTTACTGTATGTCCTACAACAACGCCTGGTATGTGAGCAAACTAAATACTTTCATAACAGAATGTACTGAAATAGATTTGCCCACCAAATATTTCCTTCTTACAACTCTAAGTCAGAACTGACTTTTGACACAAATAACAGTGTAAGAGCAGATGCTGCTCTGCTTTCCTCATACCTTACTGAGTGTTTGACCGTTTAATTTGCTTAAGCCACCAGCTAACAGAAGTAGAACCCAAGTGGAACGATCATGAAAATCCCTTTTAAGAGGAATAAAAGTTCACACCACACGGTTCATAGCATATTTTCCTCAAAGGTATTTTCACAAAGCAGTACCCAGAGGTCTGAGGTAGGAACTGAACCCCATTTTGATAAAAGTTCTAGACCTATTATCAGACTTCAAAGACTCTGAAGCTGGAATTATTTTGGTACGAAAGCCAGAGCACTCAAGTCTGTTAAGTTAGGTACAAACAGAAACTAAGGAACCCAACAAACAGGAGCACACAGCTCAATGTACAAATGACTCATTAGGCTCATTCCACAGCTGTAACCTACTCAAAATGCAATACAACATAAAATCATGTTATGCTTACACTGTATTCATCACATTGATTCTCTCCAAAGGAATGCTCTATAATGACTTCATGTTGACATGGTTTGTTCTTAAAGCTTTTTAACAGGTTAGTCTGCAGACACCCTTCTCCTTTCAGCTTTGTCTTTAGGTGGACCTGTGTTCCACATTAGCCATCACTACAGCTGAAATCTTTACTGCAACCTGCAATACGGACTTTGCTCCCTGCTCATTTTATTTCCCGGGTTGGAAGAGCACTGACGAGTCACTTCTTTTATAATAAGCATAATTTGCTGTCATCCTACCTCTTTAAAATAAATAAATAAAAAATAATTAGAAAGTAAGAACATTGCTCACCACAGTTTGTTGCCTCATGCTTGCCTTTAGAGAAACTGGAATTTGTTACCAAATGTGTTAAAAGCAGAGTTTAGATCTGGGGGATGAGGGTGTTTTCCTAAGATTTGACAGGCAAAGGGAAAGGAACAGTGCTGTACAGGTAACACAGCTTCTTGTATTACCTTCTTCGGGGCCCGCATATACAGTGTGCAAAACTGCCAATAAAAGCCTGTATAAAATGTTATGTTTTCTTCAATGTTTTTTCTTTACACTGCCCTCTCCAGTCCTATCCTGCCACCCGTATGCAGAAGACTTAACGTGAACAAAGATCCACAGGCTTCAGTCTATGCAAAGGAGCTTGTGCGCACTAAACTCTCTAAACCTGTGTCAGATTAATCCTTCATTCCGCACTGCTTTCCTTTCTTAGGGCTCTCAAAAAAATTGGGAGCAAATGAATGCCAGCTGAAACCACCCTGAACTCCCCATTTGCAGAAAAGACTGGTTTTCCTGTGCTGGTCAAACCCTTCCTTTTTTGTTCTTGTTGCCCCACAGGTTGCTTACCCGTCTGCTTCACAATGAAATCTGAAAGAACAAGGGGGTTCTTCATCTCCCAGACACTTTCAGGGTGTTGCAATCCCCTGCCACCACCACCTCATCCCCTCAATTGCTCAGGGTGCCTATATTGCACGTGGAACTTACATGACAGGAAAGCCAAACTCAAAGGTGAAGCAAACGAAGGCGTAGATGACCTGTCAGCACATGGGTGTAACCTACATATTGAGAGATACTATGGAGTGGTGCCGTAAAGAAAGCAATTAAGCAGGTAACGTAAGAAGAGTGAGAGATAATCAAACTCCTTCCATCCGACAGCCCCGTTTAAGCATTTTCAAGTTAGTTTTGTCACACAAGATTCTTGCCAACATCACTACAGCATTGTGTTAGGCATAGAAAGCCTCTGCTTTTAAAAGTTTACAGTCTAAATAAATAAGACACACAAAGGGTGGAAGGAAGGATATACTACCATCCCAGTTTTCCAGACTGGGGAGCGAGGATGATTGCAGAGATCAGCCACCCCATTTGGATTACATTATCAACCCAATGCCCCCAGTCCTCAGCAGGACAAAGAGCCAGGGCCAGTCGAGCAGGGACTTTGGAGAGGTTGTGGAGGGGAAAGGCAACGGGAGAAGCAGCTGTAGAGGCCAGAACCCCTTGTTGAAGCTGCTGTTTGGCAGCCAGGTCAGCAACCAGACACAGCTTTCACAGCCAGCTCTACCGAGAACGGCGAACAAACTCAAGAGACAGAATCCAAGAAATGGTTTTATTCAGCTTCGCTGCACTTTGGCGCAGGTCCCCATGCCAAAGAGGCTTTGCTCGGGCCAGTCTCATGGTTAACAAACAAAAGTAGGGTTGGGGGGGCTGTTTTTCTTAAATGGGAAATAATGGGTGTTTCGAAACACCAGCATTAAGTTTCCCTCAAGATATCTGCACTTGCTTCTATTTGGTTTTCAAGCCTGCACATGCCTAAGCGAATGCGATAGTCCCCTTTTGTGAATCACTGGGAACATAAATATGGCTTTGCTGTTATGTAAAAGCCAGTAGCAGCCTTAAGACAACTTGAGCACAGAAAGGATGTTCTCATAAAAACGTCCCTTGATTAGTAACAGCAATAAACACATCCCTCGAATTATTTTCAGGGGAAAAACTAAGAACTGGAGTTATTAACTCTAGTCAACTGATAATCTTACAGCTGCAGCACAAAAACAGCCGGCCCACAGCTGAATCAAGCTATGTTCCATCAGTCAAATGAGAAATCTTCCTCCAAATAATGCACATAAAAGTGCTGCATTAAGCAATAAAGGGGTTACACACACCCCTCCCAAACGTCTACCTTTACTTAAAAATGTGAGTAATGCTATTTTTTTTTTTCTTTTTTTAAGACCAGCCATCATCTTAGCTAGACGGGACACTCATTTCCTCCTCTGCAAGTGAAGGTCACCCCTCTCATTTGCAGAAGTTCATAAATTCCATCTCTGCCGTGTTCCTGATGTACATGAGTCAGCTTCAAGGATGATGGGAAACGGGTTGCCTAGGTCAACGTGGGGATACATCGGAAGAAGTAAACCAAGAGCCACACTCGTCATGGCTTTCATTTGTGACAGAGGTTCCCTAGGAACGGCTAGAATCAGCAGTATGTAAAGCCCCACTGCTCCTCCAAAGACAGCTTGCCCCCACTGGTGAGGTCAACATCAGAAGCCTTTCCCGAAGGCTCACCCCTTCCCAAGGGCTCTCCCCTTCAGAGAACTGGGCAAATGCAGCCTTCTCAGAAGAATCATCTGGGAAAAGCTCTATAGGAAAAGTACCGGAAGTGTTTCCACCAGTTTCCAATCATCTTGCACACATTATGAAACGCACCGGAGGGAACTGAGTCCCTTTGTAAAAATCCTGGAGCTGAATATAGCTATAATTGGTCACTAGATTTGTATCCCAGAGAAATACTGTCTAAAGAGTCGTGGCATAATAAAGCCACTTAATGTTGAGTTTATTCTTGCACGTGTATGTACGATGCTGCCATTCCAAGGATCATTCAAAAAACATTTTTGTTCTAGCAAGTTTCATATCAGCTTTAAATCAATACTCTCCATAATTACTTAAGAGTAATTTCCACCAGCTGATGCATTATTTCATCATAATGGCATATAAAAATCTAGCCAGGCACAACAACGCATACAACCTCAGAAGATACAATTAGTATCCAAAACTTGGTGCAAATACTGGAGTATGACAGCTAAAAGTTTGGGACATTCCCAGCAACATTCCCCATTTACAAATGCAGGTATACAAAGAGGGGTGGGGTTTTTTTTTAGCGCTTGTTAATGTCACAAAGATCTTTGAAGTATTGTGACAACAAGCACCCAGTAAGACCGAGCACTTACTGGAAGAGAGGGTGACACAATTGTGAATGAACGGACAGGGCTCGGAAGACCAACACCAGCACAAGAATGTCCCAAATACAATGACTGAATAGGGTTGCTTTGTAGTTTATCATACAAATGCAAGTGTGAACGACAACTGTGATACCAAGAGTTTAAGTACCTTTTTATGGCAGTAAAGACCTTAGATATGCTAATGATTGAAACAAAATACAAGGAATGTTCTTGAAAGCCTAATTCTACTACCTTTATAAATACTGCCTAATAACCGTGCCACTTCATACTTCCTTCAGCTTATTACCTAAACAAATATTTATCTTACAAGCACATGAATTAAAGGAAAAATACTTTACAGTAACTTTTGAACATGACAACTGCACCAAAATTTTCAGCTCTGAATGGATTTTTCCCAGTGCTGAGATTTCAAAGTTCGTAAGGCCTCCGGCACTATACAGTAGAAAATGCTTTGCCTTTTAAGAAAAGAAAGAGCAATAGTGCACAATTTTGGATTTCATGCAATTTATTCAGGCCACTGTATTGGCTTCTTAAACTGAAGTCATTCAGCAAATCACGTTCCATGTATTTAATGATAAATACTAAGGGACTCAGAAGCTGAACACCTAAAGAAAATACATGTACTAGGCCAAAGGTGGGTATTGCCTGGGATGACTATACTTCAAGATATAATAATATCTGTTAATTAAAGCAATAGCTTTCCTGGGAAAGACAAACATTTCTATCTCACTGTACGTAGGCAGGTTTTCAAGAACATGAGACTGAAATTATCAGTCCTTCAAGAACAACCAAGCTAGAAATTCTGCAACACGCTGGTTTCGTCTCTCCCACATTTTGACTTTCTTGTTTGTCATATCAGGAGTCAGTAATGTGGGCCAGGGAGTGGGTAGGGACGTTATTGCTCTGCTTTCAATTATAGTACTGTCTTTAAAAAGCTGTTCACACAACCAAAGCTAGAGAAGACCTTTGTCATTGCCGAGTCACGCTTCCTGACTAACCCAATCCAAAGACGACTAAATATTTTAAATTAGTTATTTAAGCAATTGCAGTTCTTGAAAGACGGGGACTGTTTTGAGTTCAGGGCCTCAGGTGATGAGGGCTTCATAAGTAGTGTAAAAGGAACATCTAATAGTTTGGTTTAGCAGATAAACTTAAAGAGAGCCTTCCTGAAAGGAAGACAAGAACTTAGTTCAGGTCAAGCCACCAAATTAGATTCACGTATGTCTCTTGTGGCTTCCAGGAAAACCAAAAAGATCTGGGAAAAAAACTCCAATTGAGTCAAACTCCAGAAAAGAAAGAAAGAAAAAAAAAAATTAAAAGGAGGCTAAAGATTACTTAAATCTCATTCAAATGAAATTTGAAACATCCAGGTTTAGATTAACAATGTAGCATAACACAGGAATTCAGAAAGTTTATTAAAATGAAGCCGAATTTCAAATATTCCAACACTTTCCAAATGTTTTGACAATTTCTCAATCCTATCCCTTTATTTCAGCCTAACACCAGCTCTTGTTTCCCCTGTGCACTGGAAAATTATTTTCCAAAAAATATTTATTTCTACAGAAAATATTCTCTCCGCCAACCGAATCTGCAGCTCTTCCAATGCTCAGTAACCAACTGTTAAAAACCTGAACCTTATATCTTACCTTCATTTGCCTAACTCTAACCAAATGTATTTTGATATATTAGGTAATGAGTAACAAATATTTGCAATAGATTAAATTCACATTTCAGTAGTTCCAAATAGTTTCTAAATGATCCTGGTAATCTTATTACACATATACCTTCAGACAGACTGTTTGCTACCAAGTGCCATAAGTTACACCCACATGATTCATCCATTAGGAGATTTGCTCAGTTTTAAAAAGAAAAAAAAAAAAGAACAAAAAAAAAGAACACAACAAAACACAGAACCCTCCCCATATCCCTACTAATTTTAGCCTCTCCCTAGATAACACAGTTTCCTGAAACGAAGGGAGAGGGTCAGACTGCTCACACTCTTCTAGTGCCAAAGTATTATTTGTATAAGCAGCTGAACATATGCAGTAATTCAAATACAAATATAAAGGGATGCTACAGTCCTCCAGCTTTCTGTTCTGGTTGGGCTGCAGAGAATGAGGTGAAAACAAAAAGGAATTCTTTTTTTTTTTCTTTTTTTTTTCTTTTAATCAAGGCAAACCATAGAGCAGACTCCAGGACTCAGCACTCATGGCTTTTCTGTAGAAAAAACCCTACTAGCGCAGGGACCCAAGGCCAGGGCCACGGCTACGGCTCTGGCTTACAGGGACAGCCTTCAGGCCAAAAGCAACAAGACAGCTAAGACGTTAAACTGGTCATGGCACAGCAGCGTGGAAGGTGAGAACTGGCACCTCATGGGATATATTGGTCATTGGCACAACCTTCCCCACAGCAGGAACGAGCTAACGGCCACGCCAGCATGAGCAAGCCCAGCGGAAAGTCTTGTCTTCAGCTCGAAGAAACTTAAGGTAGGTTTGACAGCAGCCCAGATCAGTAAGAAATAGCACTATTTACCCACCACTAATTTCATAAGTACATCCGTCATTTTACAGATCTGAAGGGTCAAGGCAGATACTTGGGGTGGAATCATCATTCTGTAACCTCAACCTTATCTCGGTACACTGGAAAATGAGCACTGCATTTATAGAGCAGATGGTGACCTAATCACCACTACACCTAGTTGGGAAAAAAATAGCTGAGGAGAGGTATTAGTTGCTGTGAGTTATCTCAAGATCGTGGCAAGGCAATAACTCTTAAGATTACTGATGATACAGTAAAAAAACAAGCAATCAATCCTCAGCCAGATGCCATAAATGGCAACAGCCTGGTTGTTTTCTCCACCAAGATCCTGCTTTACTGCCTGTCCTCATTCTGGCCTGGGGTTTTCATTAGTGTAGGTCACAGCTTGGATTTAGGGACAGGCCTCAAGAAGTGGGAGCCTCAAAAAGTAGGGGCAAGGTACGGGCAAGGAGCATTTTTAGCAGCTGCGTACACTTCTCCTGTGTCTTCTTTGAAACACCAATAAGTTGTTGAGACCTTTTTGCAAAACAGTCAGTTTGGTTCCACAGATATACAACAAATATTTGAGATTAAAGTATATGCTACTAAAAGTCTCTCTGCTTGAAAGCAAATCACTGTATAAATACATATAACACAGCAGAATGAAGAACCATTTGTAAGTTGGGGGACAGTTCAGCATACTTGCATTAGGGATTAAAAACGCTAAGGAGCTGTATTATCCTGGTTTTGTCCCACTTCAGAGAAGAAACAAAATAAGAAAAGTATTTTTAATTCCTGCCCAGATGCACAAAACTTGTTCATAAAGCTGCAATAAGGCAGTATTAATCACACACCCACAGCCTAACATAAAGCATTTGTAAAGTTTCTGAATTTTTTAGACAATCTTTTTGGAGGCAACACCCTAAACATTCCCCTAATCAAAGAAAACTGCTGATTCCACATATTGACGTACAGAGGAAGGGTCAAGATCAGGACACTTCTTTGACTAAAGATCAGACACAAAAACTCTAGTACACCACCTTTGCTTCTTGTCTTGCAAAACATTTGATGAGTTTCTATAGAATGGGATCTGGAAAATTTGCTGTGTCATGTAATGCAATGGACAGAGAAGCATAATGGATATGTTACCCTACTCCAAACTCTTTGTAATAACAGTCAAGAAAATTAAACTACAAGTCTAACTGTTTTAAGACCTAAATATGCACATTAACCAGAATTTATTATGGCAGATTTCATTTCAGCTGAATTTTCTAGACCTAAATAAAGTCACAGAGGAAAGAATCAAAATGGTAACTAGATTTGAGTTCAAGAAGTAGAAAGCATAATTAAATGAGAGTTACTTTGGAACATTAGTTATTTATCAGCCAGTTGGTCTACTGTATTTCATTAATTTACTTTTCAAGTGCACAGTAAAATAATTTCCCATTTTACAGACTTTAGAAAGAATCTCCATGAAAAGTAGTATTCCAAATTCAAGAAAGCTGGGTTTTTTTCTTCTAAAAGCAGTCAAGATTTTAACCCTCAGCAGATAACTACTTTGCTATATTGCCTTTTAGGCAAACAGAGTACAAGACTGATAAATAAGAAAGGGGAAAAAAAAAAAAAAGCCAGCTGCATAATAACCGTATTTGGACTTCTGTCTAATTTAAGAGAAGGGTTCTGTCAACCTTGTGCCAGCTACTAAGAGTGAAATTATTTTTAACTACTAAGATATACAGAACACCATGAGTATTGGAGTAATTAACAGAATAGCATTTCACAAACAGCTTTAGAGAAATAAAAACACTTCATATATCCAAATTATTTTTAAATCTGACCTGTCCCTTGTATTGCTTATTTCCTTACTCTAATGTTTATCCTAATTCCCAGTTTTAAAAAGGTTACCAATTTCAAAATAATAGCAAAAAGTTCAATACTTGCAGAGTTCTACCCCAACTACACCGAACAGCAGCTCCTACTTGGAACCTAAAACCAAAATTACCTAAGTTTTATGAAACACTCATAGTCAAATACATTATAGAAGGGCAGAGAGATCCATTTTTAGTACTCATGATGGGTCTCCTAAATTAGCAGCATAATGCCAAACCTCCTATTAGCAGACAACCTCCAATATGCAAGACGTTCCCAATGTTCCACACAGGATAAACATGACAGAAGAGGACCAACATCAGAAGATGAAATGAAAAGGACACGACAAAGAAAGGTGCTGTATGCTAAGGGGTGTTAGATTGTTAACTTGCTCTTGGGCTAACTACTAAACACCAGTAGAGCCAGCCCTCGCAACATCCCTGCGCAGCACAAATCCTCAGGAGCCTGGAGACCTTTGGGAGGGTGGTAGACACTGGGAAGGCCTGGCATTGCACACCACTCCCTTGGCGAAAGCCATTCAGCCCTCATTGAGCTCAAACGCTTCAGGGCTCTATAGAGGTGAAGCCACAGCAGCTGGGCAGCAGAAGTCAAGCTGTTCCAAACAGTCCAGGATGCCAAGTCAGAGGTCAGCCCAAGCTCTGCTACATGCCATTACAGGCAAAGGGAGACGCGAAGGCTGCGAGTGCAGCCTGTCTTCCTCATTCGTGTGCCCTTGGGCCACCCTCTGGTAGAAAAGCCCTTTCCACTTCTGTAGAAATACAGAAAGGGTGGTGAAGGCAGAAACCAGAAGGGGTGAAAGTAGGACTGGCCAGAGTCATTAAATACGACTTGCAAGCTATGAAGGACTTACAGTTCTGGTGCTGAAACCCAAATCCAAATTTCTTTAATGTTAACATTACCATACAATTGCCAAACAGACAATTTCAACAGATTGTTCATTATGAATTCCAGAGACTACATTTCCTTTTGGTAACTCCAAATATGAAAAATTGTAAGGGCAGATGTTAACACAGAAGCAAAGGGGAGTAAATTAAATACGTGGGCTGTGTGCGGGGAGATGTTGAGAAACAACAAAACTTGAAGAATCTTTTTATTAGTCTGCAAAGGAAAGCTTTCAAAGCTCCATCAGCTGAAGTACATAAAATAAGGTTTACATAAATACAGGGAACAACCTACGTTGGCAAGTGGATGGACAAGATCATCTAACTCACCACCATCAAAGGAGAACAGGCAAGAAGTAGCATACCTGACAATAGTGACGTACCTTAAAACAGAAACCATATTGTCTAGAACAAAACTGAGACTGTACGTTTCCTGAAATCTGCAGTTTAACACCTTGGCACATCCAAACGCTCACATTTCCCAGCATCTGAAACTCATGTGACAAGAACAAGCAACTACCTGAGCTCTGGAGCACGGTGCCGTCAGGACCATTTCCTCATCCGGAGGAGGAGCGGCCAAGAGTGACCTCAGCTTGGCAGAATCACTCTCCTGAAGTAAAGGTCAGTGAAAACTGAGGCACAAAGTGTCTCATTAGAGGGGCTCAACATCTAGTAAAGCCCAAAGTGAAAGGGTAATTGAAAGCAGTCAGTTACCTAGCCAATAACTGAGAGGAGTCTGGTTTGTTTACTATCTGGACCAGAAGAAGTTAAACAAATTTATATAACATTATGTCCTCAGGATCACAAAACAGTACTGTATAATTAAACTGGGGCCACTGGTACAGAATCTCCCTGACCTGCAGAACTGATTTATTTTTCAGACTACTGGAAAACAAACACAGAAATCCCCAAACAACACAACTGAAAAGGTGAAGCCAAATGATGCATCCCACTCATTAGTATCTGATATGTCCTGAGCCTGGTTTCAAACTGTTTCAAACGTGACCCTGTTGTCCACCCAGAACTGTCCATTCAACACACCAACCACTCCTAACAAAATAACTTTGTATCTCAAATAATTCAAAAACATATGGTGACTAAATGATTAATAACCACACCAAGATATTCTGCAGGATTCCCCTAATTAAACTGGGATTTATCTACTAATTGCAATTGTACTGCACAATGATCACAGATGCTTTTTTCTTTAATTTTACTTTTTTACTAAAATGTGTTTGACCCTTTTACTCCTCCTTTTCCAAGTTTCTAATTGCTGGCATTCTAAGAAACATTAGACTTTGTATTTAAGATCGATACTGATTTTTTTAGAAATTAAGTTAACATAATAATCATATTAATCTCAGCTCAGTATCTTGGACTAACTTCAGATGTGGGAAATCAACCTATTGAAAGTGCTCTAACTTTAGCTATAAAGAAAGCAGCTCTTTTCTCTTGATAGACAGAGCTTCACATAAGAACCTGAGGATGCTCTGCAACTTAAACGGACCATTAAAAGAATCAAAGATTATCTGTAGAGCATCTGTTTGACAGTAAGAGAACTGCTCCTATAAACATATGTTCCAGAGCTTCCTGCAAATCTGGTAAACCTGATTACCCTCACCACCTTTTCTCCCTGAAATCAATTTAGAAATGCTATTAGTGAGTCGGGTTAGAGTTCCTAGCAGTATATCTGGACAGAGATCAAGCAAATAATACAACAATTGGTGAACTCAAGGCAATAAATCTATTCTATCGTAGTACTGAAAAACTGAAAAGAAAAAGGACACAACCAAAAAAAAACCACAGAAAACAAAACACAACAAACCTTGCTTCAATAGGCTACATAGGGTACATCCCCAGTACATACCCACGCAGACAGGGAGGCACAAGCACACTATCTTCAATCCCTCATCCGATACTCTCCCAGTTCTTCCACAAACATTAATTTACACAACAATCCCCTGAGCCATGTATCAATTAGCCTAGTTCTGAGAGAGACAGAAAATTGTCACTGAAACGTCACGATACTTTTTATAAAATCAGTGACAGTTTGGATTAGCATTCATACTTCAGTCATGAAGTTTCTACGTTTTATCTGAAGAGCATTTTCAAAAAACACTGCAGCATGCTGTCCTGCAAGATTAGACAGTGCTCAATCCCTCACTGTGCTTGAAAATAAGAGGTTAAAACTGAAAAGATTATGAGTGTCTAATTAAAAAGAGGTGATACAATGAAGGCAGTATATTATCAATATGTATGCTATTTCATTTTTCTGATTCCCATGAACTATTATAACACAGTTCTGTAACTACTACGTACTGCACTACAATTTTTCACTCTCTTGTTCAACACAAGAGGACACAAAACGTGTCCAAATTTTACACCCTACATCGAAGAATGATACCTCGAACAAAATATATTTGAGGTAATCGTTTAACCTTAATACACTAATGTCAAACAAACTGAGGGTAGTTACTTGGAAAATGCATGGGTTATACTGCAATATTTCCCCTGTTACATCGTCATAGGATGACTCAATAAAAAAAGGAGCTGTTATACAAACTAAAAAACAGTGTTTAAAGTTTAGTGCATCATTGACTGGAAAGTACACATGACAAATAGCAAGATAAAATTCTTAGTCTGTAAATCACATCGTTTATGAACACAATCTCTAGTCAGAACAGAACAGCAACCTGAGCCAATACTAGACTCAGCCTCGTGACTGCCCGCTGTAGAAAACAAACTCAATAAATACCCTGTTGGGAGGCTTTGTGGACCTTTATTCACTCGCTTAGCCCTCACCACGTCAGTGCCCTCACTCATCCACAGAAACTGTTTAGAGGCTTGGAGTCACAATCAGCTACTACTTCTCCCAATCCCCACCTGTAAGTGCCGGAGTGGGGATCGGGAGTTTTATTTTGATGTTTCATCTCAAGAAGCAAACGGGAAACACAGTCTTTGATGCAAATTAAAAGAAAAAAAAAACACAAAACAAAACAAAAAACGCCCACAAAAATACTACGTTACTTTTAATCCCTTTGGAAGGTTCGTTACGGGAATATGGAAATGCCTGGCTTTCCATACTCCTCGGTACCGGGAGCCCGGCGAAGCGAAGGGCACTCTCAGCCCTCGAGGAAAACTTGCTGACACTTGAGGAACTCCACGAACCGCAGGAGATGCGGGTCCCCGCAGAAGGCGGCCAGCTTCTCGGGCTCTATTAGTTTTATACAATCAGTAAGTGCGTGCGGAGCCTGTCAATTACGTCCAGAGCATTCTAATTACGGAACACGCTTTGCTAAGGGTGCCACCTCTAAAGCTCCTGTCTCCCCGACTGAAAAAAATTAATTTCCTAAGAACTAGCTTTTAATTGACAGCGAGTGAATAAACCCTGCCGCGATGTGTATTAAACTGACCGCGCCGGTGGGCGCAGCAGCCGGTGGCACCCTCCCGGCTGCACCTGCCCTCCCGCAGCCCCCGCCGGGCACGGTTGGACCGAACCTTCCCTCCGGGTAGTGCCGGCCGGGGCTGCCCCCCGCAGCTGCGGTTCCCCAGGCGGGGAGCAGCACCCCGGGCCGGCGCTCCCCAGCGGGGCTCGGCGGCGGCCGGGACGCGGCTCCTCTCCCCGCCCGGGCTGGGCGAACTCCCAGCAAAAAGCTGCGGGTCGGGAGTCCCCACCGAGGACCCGCGGCTGCGGGAGGCGACGCGGCGCCGACCCACCGGCGGCCCCTGCCCACGGGGAGCCCCGGGAAGGGGGAGCCGTGGGGAGAGGACAGAGCTGAGCAGCCCCTCACATTTTC
>VXBW01006914.1:630403-652716 GCA_013400375.1 Thinocorus orbignyianus
CGGCTGCCGGCTCCTGCGCCGCCTCTCGGGCCGGGGCGGGCTCAGCACCTGCCCGCTGGGGTTCCGCGGCGGCCGGGTGGGCGGGCAAGGAGAACCGGGCTGCGGTTCGGCCGGGTCGCCCCCGAAGCGGGCGTACAGTCTCAGGACACTGCCGAGGATTGTACGGCCCGCTCGGGGGAGGCGACGGCGACGACTGCTGCTGNCCGACCCACCGGCACCGCGCCGGGGGCGGCCGCCTGCGCCCACCGCAGCGCCCCTAACCCTCGGGGTTTGTGTTTTGGTGGGTTTTTTAAAAGTTGTTCAACCGATTTTATTCTTTTATTCCTTTTTCCCCCCAACAAAACGCTGTTACCCCAGTGCCACCCCGGTTCGAGGGGCGTCCCGGCACCTGCCCCACCGCCACCGCGCACCGGGAGAAAGGCTCCGACCGCGGCGGGACCCCGGCCCCCGGCCCTGCTTAGGAAACGGTGTTACTTAAAAAAAAAGGTAGTAAAAGATTAAAACTTAAGAGTGATCGTTTAGTGAGGACGCAGCGGCTGTTCCCGAGGTGCGGTGTCCCCCAGCCCTAACCTCACGCATCGAGAGGAGGGCAGGCAGCAGCGCCCAGGGCTAGAGGGATAGGGAAGAGAGCAGAGGGATGGGAAATGTTCCTAGGAATTCCTTCCTTTTCCCCGGTTCTTTATTTTCTACAGCACATTGCCTATTTCATCTAGCACACTTTTAAAACTGGTGATTGTTGAGGCACTTCTTGCTCCAGCCAAAAGCTCGGCTCCTGCTAGCACCTGCTATGGGTTGCTACAGTTAAGGTCAGTGTAAATAATTAAAAAAAAAAAAAAAAGGAAAGGGAAAAAAAAATATGAACCCTCACTTTGATATTTATTTATTTTATACCGAAGCAACTAACCTTGCTAGGCAAGGGATTACAAGAACTTTTCTGAGAATGGCTTTCATCACAGTGGATACTGCAGTTTTATCCTCACATATTCTAAGGCTTACCCAGATGTTTTCACATCTCAAAACCAAGCGCACACCTTTGCATTAAGCTGCATCAGATTTCCCATACTTCTGGAACATGGAAGTACTGCAGGCAAAAAAAGCCAAAGAAGATTTTGTGTCTTGGTTATTCAAATTTAAGCAATTTCCCTATGCTATTTCATAGGCTGGTTTGTGTACAATGGGTCAGGGTTTTTTTTGTTTTATTTTTTTTTTTTTTTTATATTCAATATGAATGCTTAAATAAATGCATTTGGGTTTGAATTTGCATATTCTGCTCTCAAGTCTGAAAAGAGCTACACATGCTTACACAGCAACAGCCTAATTATGTGGTAACAGTTGGGGGTTTTTTTCTTGTCATACAAGAGAACCTAAACAAAAGAAACCCACAAATATTTAAAACCTAAGTAAACTTAGTCAAACAGAATTTGTGTATGCAGGACTAAATGTAACCTTCTGGGAATAAGAGAATGCAACAGGATCAAAGAGCCAAGTCACTCATTTCCTAGATTAAATAGGCCTCTTCATCCTTCATTGATCTCTGCTGATATCAATGCTCCTTGCTGTATCTTAAAGCACTTCACTTGGATAAACACAACTTGCCTCCAAAAATCAGACAAGAAAAGCATTCAAATTGACTAAATCTAAACCACCCAGTAAATTTCAAATATTTCATGTCTAACTCATGTTGGCTCTGCCTACGTAGATATAGCGTAGTTGATTAACAGTACAAATCTTTTACTCTTTTGACCAGCCAGGCCTGGAGGTGCTTTGACAACAGGATAATTCATATCTAAGCTCCTCTCAAGAACCACCAGCTGCCCTCCTCCTCAACGCTGACCAATGCCCAGCAAAACCAGAATCCTTCTGCTGCATCAGGAGGGTGATGCAAGACCAAGTGGATTCACACAGCTGCCTCCCAACTTTGTTCCTGAAGCTGTCTGTGCTGTTATTTCTGGCAACTGAGCTCCCCATCTTGACCACGAGGAAAACAAATAGACCAACTTCTGAGGCTTACTTTATTTGTTAATTCCCTCTCTTTCCCATGACTATTCAGGAAGGGAAAGATCAAATATATCTGTAATAGCACTGTTATTCTACTTGACACATTCTGCTGCAATAAGGGACCCCACAGCATCTTACAGGGACACAAACAGTTTTGTTCTTGCTGGAGAACACTAGAGTCAGCCACATAATTTTATTCTCAAACGCACCTCATTGTTGCTTTGATTTTCTTTATGGTCAATGTTTATTAACAGCAGTATCCACCAAAAGGTGGACTTTCTCTAATCTTAGCTTCTGAGTAGTCTTCAATAGGAGCCACACCACAAATACATTTACTCTACAAACGTGCA
The DNA here is from genome assembly GCA_013400375.1 of Thinocorus orbignyianus. Lineage (NCBI taxonomy): Eukaryota > Metazoa > Chordata > Aves > Ciconiiformes > Thinocoridae > Thinocorus > Thinocorus orbignyianus. The sequence goes on from VXBW01006914.1 coordinate 632,752, forward strand.
CAATTTAATCTGCAGGAGACAACTGCCAGGAAAGCCAAGAGAAACCTCAAACTGACATTAAGCAGTTTGTCCTCTTAATTACTGTCACCTTTGGAAGGGCTCTTTCTGTTTTGTATTCCCATGTTACTCCTTACATTTTATCTTAGTTCACTACATTTTGTTCTTAGTTTAGTAGACGTAACTCAGAGAAAAGCTCATGGAAGGGGAAAACGTACTCATGAAACCACATGAGAAGTAGGGATTGGCTTCTTCCCACCCCTCCACCCGAGGTTTCCAGCAGAATTAACATAGCAGATGGGCCTTCCTTACTCTTAGTGGTCAGAGAAAATACGAGTGGTTACGTCAATACGAGTGGTTATGTCATCCACTCTTCTGGAAATTGTAGATAACGACCCACGTTGCTCCTATGTGAGCTCTTCTATAGATGCTATAGGAACATAAAGGTTTTGATTTCTTAAAAGCAGCCTTCAGCTGAGGTATCTGAAAAGAGTCATTAACATTCAAGATGGGTTCTTGAAGGGTCCTTCAGTTCTACAGAGGACCAGCTGATGTTAACTGTTTGGACTGGGCTCTAGGGAAAAGAAAAAAACCAAACAACAGAGATTACTTACAACAATAAAACAGTGGTGGTTTTTACCATTTTCACAACCCACCCTGAAGTTTAAACTACACTAAGAAATTAGAAAATCTTCATAAACTAATGATTTGGCCCCTGGTACTCAGTCCACCTTTTTGGGGTTCCTGGGCAGGAACACCCCATCACCCAAACACCAGTGGCAGGCAAGCTCCTGATTACTGCCATTTATTCTGAAACACACCACTGATTTAGGACCAGTTATGCTACATTGTGTCTTCTCAGGATATGCATATGTATGTAATCAGCCATCCAAATTAGCACTTGCACCAGTCTGAATGCGCATGGCTATCATGGGTGCAGTGAAAGCAGTTCTAATACCCTGTTTTAGGTATGCATGCTACCGGTGCCTGTCCTGGCTGAAAAGTATTGGTAAAACATGGTAGTTTGACACCATTCAGCAATTAATGCTCCAGAGCAGTCAGAAGAAAACAGAGCTACTCCATCCCTCATAGGAGAGGCATTATTATTAAAGCTAAAAGCAGCTATTAAAAACAGATTGTTGAGAACATGAAGTGTTTCAGATTTGTGAACAATCCCTGTCCAGTTTCTTTCTTTTTCTAAGACATGGTTACTGCAATAAAGTAAGACAGCAAGAAGTTAATACTTGTAATAACAAATAATAGCATTATGGGAAAGGGAAGGGGAGAAAGGAGAGCCCTGTGATTGCAACACAGCTGATCCTTTGAAGGAAAGGGACAGGTTTCTTCACTTACTCATACCAGAATAAGTAAGTTACAGTTATGGGACATTTATTAAACAGGATAACAAGTAAGACAGGAAAATAGCACATTTTGTGTTAATTTGTTAGCAGATAAAAAGTGATATTTATAAATTGGATAAAAGACAGAAGGTCCATGGGAGAAACTGGGGACCACTCAGAGATGAACATCCTGAACCCTGGTGCAAAGAAACAAAGTACTGTTCTTTGTGCAACCGATCACTTACACACACTCACACCTCCTTTCATCATCACAGGCGTGTGCCTGTGTCACAGTACAGCTGTTCCTTCTGCAAAATCAGTAGCTGTGCCCTTTCTCTGTAGTGGCACCAACCACTTGCCAGGGTAGGACACAGGACTGCAGCTCACACACCTGTGCAGTCCTTAGGACTCCTTTGCCTATTGCTACAGCTTCATGCTAGCGAGAATTCTTCTACAAGAGCATATATTAAGACGCACTGCTCTTGTGCAAGAGCAGATACTAAGAACAACTTTTAACAGCACTTCCCCTGTTTCCCTAGGCAGAAAGCAACACACACTCCATAGGCAATACTGGACCAGACAGTTTAAAATGTGATTTTGAGGGAATACATTAAGATGTCTTTGAGAGCTTCCAAATACTGAGTGCACACCTTCAAGCAAGAAGGCTCACAGATAAGCTCCAGTGTTTTGAGGCATTGATTACTTACAGACACATTCCAGACCTTTCAGCCGTCACCCTCCCATGAAAAAAAAAAAAAAGAAGACATGGTGGCCAAAATGTTGGGAATGTACCTGTAAGTATTAAAGGGCTTAAAATTATTCAGCTTATCTTTCAGCCTTTTTCAAAATGACATACTGAGGATGTCTTAGGCCTATCCCAAGAACAGTGGTAAACTAAAGAAAGTCTAATTTAAATAGCAATATGCTGCAACAGAATCATTTTACAAAGGAAACTGATGATGAATAAGTACACAGGAACACTCCCAATGTGATACTGGCAACTATCATTTTGACATTTTGGGAAAGCTCAACTAAGAAACCAAGGAGAAAGGAGATGCAATCCCACTTGTAAAATGCAGAAGGCTTTTGTTTCGGGTTTTTTCCTTGACCTTCAATAGTTTATTATTTAGAAATACTATGTTTCACAGTTACTTTTTTATTATTATTGGCCTGTGGAGACTAAAGGCTGAACACGTTTGCAAAGTAGGATCCTTATTCATCATCCAGAATGCAAACAACGGCAGAGCAGCCAGGGCAACCACTCAGCAGCTTGAAAACTTAGAGCACATATGAGACTCCAGCATATTTTAAAAACTACTGAAGAGGAACGCATTTAATCTAGGAATATTGTCTGTTACTGTATGCTTTTTGGTATATAATGCAATAATAACCCAATTTAAAGAAAATGGAGAACAAAGCAGATACAGTCTTCACTTAATTTTTTAGAAATTCTTGTGCAACGTTTCTGGAAGGTAGGCACCACACGGATACAATATTAATTATTACCTCATAGTCTATCTTAACCTAATTACCCTCCATATTACCCACACTAGCTCTTAGTGCTAGCATGGGGCAGAGGGATCTGCAGCCTCTTCCTGCTCTCTGACAGTAGCTCCGAGAAGGAAATACGGCCACACGATCACTAGAGGTGTTTTACTCAAAGCCAGCAAAACCAGCAGTAACATTTAGGAGATAGGAAGGGAAACGGTTCCTCTGGGTGGATTTTAAAAGCCAAATTTTGTAGTGATGTTTTTAATACTCATTATCTCCTGTCCCCAAGAAACAGTTATCATCATAGAGAAGGAAGAGGATCAATATAAACATGAGCAACAGCACTGTATGCCAGATGAATGTCCAGAGAGATGGGAAGATGTGATTGGAGATTTTTGCAATACTGAAGCTGATACCAGTGCCTAGTAGTTAACATTCAGTCACTCAACAAATATTTATTTAGAGACAGTGTAACATACCCACTGCAGAACTTTGAGTTTTAAAGAGAGCCAAGAGATACTTTCCCCACGCCCCCCGCCCCCAGTATTTTATTTTAAGGAACCTCAATATCAAAGGCAATGCAGCTCTTAAGTCTTTCACTCTCTGGTGCTTACTTCTTGATGGTTTGCATGGTGGCACATCAGTGATGCTCAAGCCTATACTGACATTCTCTGTAGCAGTGAATTTCCCTCTGACATAATCCCAATGAAAACTCAGGTTTAGGATGAAACTGAAGCAATGATCTTCTCTTCTTCATCCAAGCACTAAGTGCTGATTTAACCCTAATCCAGGCAAATAGATTTGGGCTTTGTTTTTATTCACCAAAGTCTAATTGACTTTAATGAATATCTTGATAAGTTTGTTTCTTTTTTTTATAACAGTCATTCTTAAACTACTGATTTTTAACAAAGGCACTGAACCCTTTAGCCTTGTTTGTGGACATTTGCCATCTAAAGAAGGTGACAAGTTATTGTAGAACTGCAAAAAAAATCCTAAATTCTTCAGGAGCTGCAATGTTAAACGCCAAATGCCCACCAAAAAAAAAAAAAAATTAAAAAAAATCTTTTCTGGGACCAGAAAACAGTCATAAAAGGATATTCCTTTGGTCCTAAAGAAAGGCTAGTTTTTAGTGGGTAAAGTTCTTGGGCCAGCTCAAAGATATAGCCATACAGCTCCCAAATGTGTCCTGGGTACTCTAAAACTTTAACCTACCCGAGGCAGCCATAGATATCCAGCCATGGATAACCGTAACTCAGTCTCCTGTAGCTCTCTCTAAGTCAGTGATGAAAACATAACTTCCATGAGGGTGTGACCTGGGGTAAGATCCTAACTCAGGTCTCAGAGACATCTACAGCAGCCTCCACCCCCCAGTACACCCCCACTGCCCGGACAACTCACCGTTTTCCTCCTCAACAGTCACAAGATTGCTGTAATGTGTTTAAAGTGCTGACAAAGTTCAGCTTTTTCCCCCTTCACCCTGAAACTTGTTCTATTTTGGGGAACCACCCCAAGATCCACTTGGCACAGGGCCTAACATTTGTTTCTCAAGTAGATCTGTTCCTGGAAATATTTAACGTGTCTGAAGTAGAGATAATATGAAATATTAGTAACAGCAGAAACAATTCATATACAGACAAGGGGTTGAATAGCTGTCCCCCTTCTCCCCCAAAACCACCCCTGTGCCTTGTGTTCTCCTCCCACATATACATGCTACACAGTTTGCATGAGGCACCTGTTACTGATAATAATCTTGGCTGTGTATACTAAGGAATAGTTCTCTTCATTACAATGTAATATATGATTTATTATAAATAAGTTTATAATTAATGGTAACATTTCACAGAGAAAGAATAAGTGAGGAGAGAACTGCAACTACTATGTCCCAAATTATTTCTCCACAGAAATAAACCAATTTATAATTTAATTGCAAGTTATGGTGGTAAGGAAATGTTTTAACATTCTCCAAACCCTTAACCCTTGGCTTTCAGTAGTCATAAGAATTAAAACACGAAGGGCCATTACAGCTTCCTGTAATTAGCATTAATGATAAACCCAAGACAGTTTAATCCAGCTTGGTCACCGCTCATGCATTCAAATAAGAGTTCATCATTCCATTTTTGCAAACTCTATTAATGCTAAGCAACAGCAGCACTAACAAGGGTAGATACTTATATTGCCATAAAGCCAAAGCTGGGGACTACATAAATACCCTTCGTAGTCACTGATTCCAAGCTTCTGCGTTTACACTTACACAGACAGCTACAGTCAGATTTCAAATACCTGAAAAATCCTACTCAGTAACATGGAATCGGAGACTCCATTATACATGTTTTTTCTTCTTTACCAGCGACAAAGGAATTGGTCCAAAGGCTGACATTGTCTTTCAAAAAAATCTTTAAATTGATTTCAAAAAGTGCTAAAACCTCTGGTTCTTCATCTCCAGAAAGTTTTTTTAACACTTTACATCTACCCTCTGCTTCAGAGCTGTTACAACAGAAGTGTTTACTCAAGCTACAGGAGTTGTTGACCTACTGATTTTCTATGATATGTCCTATAGACAAAGTAAATGCAGCAGTCAAAGGAAAGAACAACATTTAGAACTGTTTTTCTCTTCAGAGAGCCTTCGGGAACGCAGCTAAAACTTCCAATTACATTTTTCAAATAGCGGAGCATGTTAGGCCAGTACGGCCCAAAATCTCGGCCAGCCTGACAGGCTTAGCAGGTTTTCTCCTCGAATTGTGTCACCAACCCCAAGACAAGTATAGCAGAGCCCCAGACATACCTTGCATCAAAAGCAAACGACGAGCAACACATCAAGTTTTCAAAGCTGTAGGTGGAAGTTTTGCTGCAAGAATCCTACAGAACATCCATGCAAATTAGGAAACTGAAAACATGACCTCCAATTAACATTAAACACATCTACATAAGTCAGTTTGAAACATTTCCCACCATTAGTACAATTTGTTTTCACTATGCTAAATGACTACTAGGGGGATTCTTCCAAGTCATCCCTGCCACCAGCTTTCAGTAAAGCCAGCAGGATTTTGAAATCATAGCGTCCATCATTAACATTGCAACAATCCAACTCAAAACTAGCTTGGATATACAAAAGCTTTTCCCAAAACCTACACGTTTCCTAAGAGTGATTGCACAGAACTTCATCTGGTTATCCAGATGTATGCTTTATTAAAAACCTTTCATGTAATGTGTATGAGCCTCAGAAAAGCATTGGAAAACCCGCACATATCACGTTTTCAGAAAAATAAAATGATGTTCATAATTTGTAGCAACATCCAACGGCAAGATAAAAACTATGAGTCAGTTTCTTACTTAAATAAACCATGTTTTGTCTTGAACACAGAAAAGAACTTAAAAACTTAAACCCTTCATTGACTGGATACTCATGACTTGGCTTAAAGCAGGGTGTTGGCATATTTCCATAGTTACAGGCACATAAATGACTTCAGCAGAGTTGTCCAACAAGCTGAATTAACTCAATGTTCACATTATTAACACAGCTTTTACTTGGTACCTAAATTTTTTTGTTTACATGTTTTATTTAGTTTTCACATCTCTGTTTATGTTCTGTAGTTTTGTCTCCTAAAAATGATCCAGGAGAGAAGATGCTTTTTGATGAAAATAGTAACTTTTGCAGTTTGAGTGCATGCAACTTAAACTTCAAGTTAAAAGCTAGTTCACATGAAACAATACTGAATATTTTTTAAAGTGATTTTTACCAGAAAATACTCAATATTCTTTCCACACAACCTAAAATGATGAAAACAGAAGGGCAAGCCTGAACTTTTTATTCTGCAAGGCAACTTTCAGTTCTTTTCCAGTAAAATATGCCAAACAATTGAGAGAATTAATCTCCTGAGAGACAAATAAGTAAGGAATTTATGTCAAAATTCCTAAGTTTCTTTAATAAATAAGAGAGGCAGATTACGAAGTCTTGAGATGAAAGTACTGAACTTGGAAGTTGTGTTGCTCAGATCCCAGCACAAAACATGCAGTGCTACCGGCAAGTACCAGTGTCAAAGCAGGGCCAGCAAGCACGGAGCTCAGAGGTTAGCATGTATTTTCCTCCAGCATTTATGCAGAGTAGCTCTAGCTGATATTTTTGCCCCATAAGCAACACAGATGGCTACTTATTAGCTTCAAACAGAAAGCAGGCTCTTAAATACTCCTTTCACAATACAGAAACTTCATCCACAAAGAGGAGGATGGGGGGGTGGGGAGGAAGAAAGGACCATCAAGTACTGTTCTGACCAACCAAAATATTCCATGCCTTGAAAATGAGTTTTGATTGTTTTGTTTTTCTTGGAATTCATCTTTTTTTTTCCCCCCTATAAAAGCCAAGGATTAACCCACCACAGCTGCCTGACAGTATCCATGTTTTTTCTTAACTAGTTTTTGTCTTGCAGGAGACCGCCAATGGAATGCCACCTTCTTACTGTTCTCCTCATTCCCTCTTCTCCCTTATTCCACCTTCTTCTGCAGACCTACCCCAAACTCCCCCCTCACAGTTCTCTCCTTGTGTCAGTCTTCAACCTTTTCCCAAACTGACAGTTCACTTTCACTCGAAAGACTCCATTTAAAAAGACTCATTAAGTAAAGCTGTCATAAATCCATAAACATAAGACAATAAAACAGCATATCACAGGCAAGTTTTCGAGTATCTTTTAGATAATTCTTGGCAAGAATCCATCACAGCTCTTGGTAAATGCTCCCATGTTTTATTCTCCCAGTTGAAAACCTACACTAAGTATGAAATGGTCTGCTTTCTGCTACCCAGAACATATTGTATGTTTTTTCAAAATCAATAAGAAGTTTTTCCAACTTCATTCCCCTTTGCCTGGGAGATACTTATGATCTGCAGTCTAGTCAGCTCCCATCCTTCTGCTTAACTCTTCAGGCAGGTTTTTTCTCCCTGTGTCCCACTACAAGCAGTTTTCTGCTCTTCTAATTATTCCCAGATGGACCTCCTGCATTTTCTGTATTGGACTAACTGAAAAGTGCCATAAAAGCACCTCCTGTGTAAAATACAGAGCAAGCTCTAGTTCCTTGTTACTGCCTGAAATTCTTCAGTTCTTAAGGTTCAAGGATCATATTCGTTGTTGGCGTTACAAACATACTAGATATCGAGGTTGTGTAGGTTATCCAGCCATTAAACTGCTGTCAAGGTCAGGTTTGCACCTTGCAAAATTAGCCTCCATTTTTCCTCAGCTTGGCAGTGTCCAGCTTACTCTGCATCTCCACCATTTTCCTTCAGGTGCTGCAAGTCTCCATTGCCTTATGCTTCCTCAGCCTTTGCACAGGTTGCAAGCATTTGCTGGCTAGTTATTGTTTACTCCAACAGCACTCTTAAAAGTAATCACAGTTGAGTGAAGAACTAAGCTTTTCCAAACCTTTCTGGAAACACTGTCCCTCTCACCATTGCATTTTGAGACATCTCAGTCACCTAGTTTTGATACACTCAGTATCTCCCTCTAAATCAAGTCATTCTAGTGTCTAATCTAAACAGAGCATGACATCACTTGAGATGTTTTACAGAAAGCAAAGCTTAGTACTTAAACACTCCTGATTTCCAGAAATGTTTTCTTTAGTGGGATGTATTTTACACTACAGCACTGCTGTGTGGCACTAGGTTCATCTGTTCATTCTCTACCAGGTTTCATACTGGTTGTTCCATTATCTTCCCCAGAACACGATTAAAATTAATCTTTCTAAAAATGCTGCTGCAATGCAAAGTTTTGAATCAAATCTCTTAATCTTTTCCATAGTTTCAAATAGCTACTCGGGGAACAAATCAGTACCCCAGAGACCCATTCAGCCAGCTCTTTTAAAACTCTCAGGTACAAGCCATTTCAGACTGTCAATATGCAAAGTCAGGAAACTCCTATTCAGTATCCTCCCTTGTTATAAGTGATATTGAAACACTTTTGATTTCATTATGTGATTTCCATGTCTCTGGACTTCTCTCAAATTTGGTACACAGATATAAGTGCTCAGCCTTTTAGCATTACTTCTTATTCTTCTGTTTTTACATTTAAGCGAACTAATAGCATTTTTCGCCATTCATATTTTTAAATCCCTTTCGGCGTAGGCTCTACCATTCATAGCTCTACCAACCGCCCTAACATTTTCATTTCTTCTCCTTGCAAGTTCTCTGTCATCAGTAGCCTGATCTGCATCAGTCATTAGTTTTGCCTGCATGAGCAGCTTCCTTACTGCAGCTACCTGCAGATTTTTGAGCACCTAGCAACACTTGCTTAACAAAAAGTCTCACTAGAATTAAGGGGAAAAAAAAAAAAAAAGGAGTGATGACTTCAAATAATGAATCAGGCAACCGATCCCATGCCGAGGAGGCCAAAGTGTTTATCATCATCTTTGCACTGGCATTTACCAAAAGCCAGCTGTGAGTAGGCTGCTGATACAGCTTCACCAGTGACAGGGATTACACATCCTGTAGAACGGAGACAGAATTAGTAAGAAAATACTTAAGTTGAACATTCTCACCTTTGTCACAGGATGCTTAAAGACGGGGCTAAACTAAACTCTGAACCTTAAGTGGTTATTCTTTGAGATCTAACAGGGAATGGTTGCTGTACCAGACAACTGGAAGAGGCAAAAACTTGGTGGCTATATCTAAAAAAGGAGGGGGGTGAGGATGAAGGGGAAATGTCAAATAACATAATGATTTCTACACTAAATTTAAACCCCTAGAAAAATTTTGTGGTAAATAATTAATCTGCTGTAAAGGGAAACTAAGAGTAACAGCAGTTGCTTTTGATCTATCAAGAAATCTTGCTCAAGCAAATTAATTTTCATCTGGAACGCAAATCACAGGCCTCCTAGAGAAGAAGCAATGACTGTCATCTCTCTCAAATTCATTACTGCAGTCTGGCAAGCCACAGAATACATTGATGCATCCTTTTATTTTTGGCTGTAATCCATTAAAGATGAAGGAGTTTCTGGCTGTATGTGGAATGACAGCATTGGAAAGAAAAGATGGTTTTGGTAAATCTGAGGAAGTGGAGAAAAAAAGAAGTGAACTCAATAGGAAAAATGTAAGTTACTTAGATAGCTGACTGTTCTGATACAGTGTGGAAAACAGGGGGGAAGCAAAAATTCTGCAATAAGTCATTTGGAGACTAGAAGGTATATCACGAAGTCAGCATAATTCAGCATTTCCTGGCTCCATAACAGCGTGATAATCCTTGTTATTATGGATCTGGACACCGACTTTTCAAATATAACTAACAACAACAGTCCATTTTGGTTTTTTTCTGAAAGTAAGTAAGTATATTGAAGGAAGCCTTTTTCCTTTAATACCATCCAAGCAATGATATACTGGGGCTACAGACCTATGGGGTCTACAAGTGGCATAAATATTCATTTTACTTTTATGATGTGAAAGGTACAATTGCATAGAGACAGTTTGTTAAGGCAACAAGTTTCTGAAGCCCTTAACTGGTGCTAGAACAGCAGAAAAGCTGTACTCTTTCACACACTTTTAAGTGCACTGAGACAGGTACTTGACAGCTTCTGGCTTCCACTGGAGCAAGCCGCGTGGTGGCAGAGAGGCTTGACATGTGGACAGGAGGATCTGTCTGTGTGATCACACCCACTAAACTGGTCTTGCGTGTGTTGGAGAGGGCAAGCAGGCAAGTTTCAAAGCGACAGATACACAGGCACACTCAAGCTTTCTGAAATAATTCTGTAGCTCACAAGATGGCCCACAGAAGTATACAGGCAAGACCTGACTCTCTTCTAGAAGGTACAACACGGTCAGTACAAAACCAGACAAACACCTCTCATCATTATTGTGCAGAACTACCTTTCTGCAGAGATGGGTAAGGCTAGAAATAACTTCAAGGTTATCTTGTGCAGTTATGAAACCCTATGAACAATCAAGGCAAAACTGCCCAGTCAGCTTGTCAGAGCTGCCATTCAGACAGCTGCTTCTCTTCCTTAGAATGCAACAATTAAAGACTGGTTTCCAAGGAAAGCCCCATGTATGCCAACAGCCTACTAGGATTGGGTATAATGTAAATACCACAAAGAATCTTGCCTGCTGCTGAGAGAATATCAGCCTTCATGACTTCACAACTGGTTTCAGAGTGCCTTCACCATGAGCCTCCTGATTAGGTGATTCTAGCTGTGACTAGATCCATTACCAGCCTCGCAGCAGGTAGCAGCCAGGACGATATACACCTCTCCCTATTACTGTGATGTGCCATGTTCTAGTTTCCTGTCAGGCTTTCTATTATTTATTTTCTTTTAAATTCAATATATTTAGGGCTTTATATTATTATTGTCTCCACAGTATACATTTCTGTTCCCACATACAGAAGATTTGAAATCCAGGAAGCAAAAATTCCATAATCTTTTGCCGGAAGAGCGGCGTTAAATCTCTGATGTAAATAACTGCAGACCCAGACTCCACCTGGTCCTGGAAGCAGAAGGAGCAGAGCCAGCGGAGGGAGGAAGCAGATACAGCTGGGCTGAGAGAGTCCAAGGGAAGAAAAGGCAGCAGTTGTGCTCCATTGAAATTCAGACAGCCTGCCAAGTTCCCCAACTGCACTGCATCAGGAAGTATTTTTAATCAGTTAAAAAAAAAAAAAAAAAGAGGGGGGGGGGGGGGGAGTGTGCTTATTAGAAACAGGGTGACTTCTCCATCTATTAATTTGCATTTTCCTAGAAGGACTGATTGTTTCTTAAGATATTATTATTTTTCATGTTCTTTCGGTAATAAAAAAAGAATCCTAAGGAGTTTAACACAGCTGTCTCACAGAAGGTTCTCTCTTGTTTACAGTACATTTTGATACTGTCTTAAGCACTGAAACAGAAACAAACAGGCATCTAAATACATGTTTCTACAGTTTGCAGAAGTGATGAGTTATTAACTATTTCCTGCCATCTTTTACACTGTGTTAATTTGCTTTCTCTTACATGTCTGTCACATACCCCCTCCCACCCAAAATACTGGGAAAAATGTTTAAACAGAGTTATTTATGCATACATGTTGTCAGTATAGCTGACAAAGATAAAACAGGTCAAATCTTCAGAGAAATTACATCAGTTACTCCGCCTGAAGAACTAGACCTCTGTCTATGCAGTGTACCTTACAGTCCTCACCTTCTAAAACAAGTATTCCTCATTACTGTACCATCTTTAAAAAAAAAGGCAATCTTAATTTAGAAGTTAAAAACACCCCAAAAAATCCAAGGGAAAAAATAATTTAAATTCACACTCTATCTTTGCTATTTTTACTTTTCTAATTCAGGATAATCTTCAAGTTTGGCCCCTTACACAATCACCCAGTTAGCATGGGAACAGTGAGGGATAGCGGGCTTCAACCACTTCTCAAATGAAAATAATAGGGCAGAAGATTCTTGTTGACCGCAATGGAAATTAGATCAAACCTAAGTTCTACACTGTGGGAATACAAATTCCACAGGCAGGCAGCACTGACAGTCTGTGTGCTCCAGCTGCAGATAAGCTTTTACACAGGATTTTTATTATCTATAGAAATTCTGTCAGAGACCTGGATTAATTCTATCCTAGTGCTTTATTCCCAACTTTAAATACTATAAATACAGAGACTCTATATAGAAGCAATGGCTTTCGATAGCAATACAGACTAAACTTTTGTGCATGTAAACATGAAGGCTGAAGTTGTGTTAGGTGTCCAGTGTATATGGTTATGGCGTACAAAAGCATTTTCTTCTTTATTTATTTGCATAGGTGTCATTTGCTAGTTCTTGGCAAAGGAAGAGTTGAACGCATGCAGATACCCAGTTGTTGTAGATCAAATGCCTCCTTTAAAGTCAACAACATCATGATAAGTTGACTCAATCAACTTACACTAGCCCAGGGTTTTCCGCCCTAGAAAAATTCTATATAAATACTCGTAGCTCAGAAAGTTTGACTGCAGTACAAACATGCCTCCTCTTCCCCCACACCTTTCTGAATAAATACCATGTTCTTCACCTGTTTATAGCATTATGATACGAAACCCAGGAAATCAACTGAAATCCTACAAGTATGCTCCAAAACAATCATTTTATCCTCGCCCTCGGTTTTATTTCAGGCTTCATCTGCATACACTACGTATACCAACCCCAGCTCACTCATAGTAACACAAAACAATACAGCATGCTACAATGTGCTAGAGAGGTGTATTGAACCAGAGGCTGCCTACCATGGAAATCCTAATTTTTCTTATTTTCAAAACGCAGAAGTCTAAAGCATTGTTGGCACTGAGTTAGACAAATATGCTTCATGCAGAGAAATATAATTGGTAACATGTATAGTTTACCCCAAGGCTGGGGTTGTTTCAACTGAAGATTATGGAAAAGAGATGCTTTAACTGAGTATTTCTCTGGATTGAGACCTATACAGTCCCTCACCCATTCACATCTTTGCGTTTTGCATACGACATCTGTGCATACAGCTCCTTCAAAACAGAGGCCTCTCTCTTTAGAGAGATATTACTACAATTGTCACTAATATTGACTAACTCCAAGAGCACCAAAATACGAGTGCTTTTAAAACTGCACCTATACTGTAAAAAGTTGTTTTTGTTTTGCTTCGGTTCTTGGGTGTCGTCCCCTCCCCCCCCAAATCATGTAAACACATACCAAAGAATAAAAATACTGCACTTTTCCAGAATTAGGAAGTACATAAACATCCCCCAACAAAAAACCACCTCCTGGTCTTGTTTTCTGCGTGTGTCATGAATACTTTCCCCAGGGACAAACCAAGGTTTATCCTCAGACCTCAGTGCACAGAGAAAGTTACTAATCAAACTTTGAAAATAACCTTTAATACAACCATATTGGTTCAAGGGATATCCTTTAAACACACTTGCCTACAGCAGATCAAAAGACCTAAGACTAAGGGGGTTTACTTTTTTTTTTTTTAATGTTAGCTAATTCATTTACAACATTTAGTTATTCATCAACAATTACAGAGACAGACTATCAGGCAGCAAAGCAAGAAGTCTGGTGTGAGGCTGTTGGCAGAATAGGTTTGATAGTTCTGATGTGGAACAACTGATATCCTTACGGCTAGATAAGAGTATATGGCTGCTGTTAATCATTTGTTGCATGCCACAACAGGGGCCTGTTTCTTTCATGTAGGAGTGTCTCTCACCAGTGAAAAAAGAAGCTTCTTTTCCTCTTTGGAAGTACATACTGCCACACAGAGCAGAAACACGAGAACTAGGAATAGGCACATATACAAGCATGAAGAAGAAAGGTCTTAACTCTGCTCGTCCAAACACCATCCACATTTCTTGGCAAAATGGGTCCTTCCATAGGGCCCTTTACACCAACAGCAATGCAAACCAGCACACTTTCTTGACAGTACTGTGAAGATGAAAGAGCTGCCATCTGGTTACCCTTTACAGGAGGCCCCAGATCTCAATCCAGCACGGTGGCTCTGCTGCTCTGCAAGGATCACACATGTGCTCCACCAGCGGGGCCCCACTGGCACAAGTCAGCATCGAGCTGTCAAGGAGGTGGTTGGACAGCCTCAGAGGAGGGCTGTCCCTGACCAAGATACCAGCAACAGCTCAGCTCAGCCCTCTACATTCCTGTGACATGGTCTGTATTTACTTTTGGCCAGATCATTAGCCAAAGACATGAAGAGATAACACCTTCCTTATCCCTTTATGAGTAGGGCAAGTAGAGATCAACATTAGGGGCATTTGGGGTAAAGAGTAGATGTCAGGTAGACCTATTCCTCATTTTCACAGGACAATTCAGTACCATCTCAATCAGGAGCTAGTGCGTGTGTCTGCATCAGCATATATAGTTGTACCAGTTACATCAACTTCAGCTCCTTCTTAAGTATGTAAGTAAATCCCATAACAATTCCTGCTTGAACACAAGTGTGCATTTTAGTACTCGCACTTGGCTGGATCCTTAATTTTCAACTTATTTGTATAAAGATTTTGTATGTTTCTTAAGTAAGGGAAGCTGTTGTAAGAAATTATCTGCCTAGTCTTCCTAGTAATGAGACAGCAAATGTCCTTCCCCACTCTCCTATCCCTCCCATTTCAAGTATCATACTGATACACAACATTCATTTAAAAGGAAACAATCTTTGTTCTAAAGAGGTAGCAAAGTAAAATTGCAAGTTCAGTTCTCTTTCAAACAGGACCTAACAGAGAGCTGTACTTAGGGTACTTAGGGTATTTAACCATGTAAGTGGCAGCACTGGCAATTTTAAATCTCTGATTCCTTGCTGGGTAATACATGCAGATGAAGCTACCAGTGCTCTGGATGTTTCACGACCAGGTGAAGAATCCTTCCACAGGCCAACAGTTTCCATTTCTGCCAGAAAAACACACTGAAGACTTATCTGGAGTGCAAATCTTCACTCCCTCTAGAATTACAGCCTTAATTTAAAGCTGGATGAGAGGGTATATGTGCTAGGAGATGGGGAATAAAGAAAGATATCTATATTTAACAACAGCATTTCAAATTTTAAGAAGCACATGCCCTGAGCAGTTTTAAGATGAACATGAAAGCTAACTGGTAAAATCAAGCACTGGGAAGGATTATTCTTTTTAAAGGAAACCAATTATTAAAAAAGAAAAAAAAAAAAATCACTGCACTAAAAGGTAAGAAATGTCCAAGTTGAGGTTCCATCAGCAGTTACCATCGTTGCTGTTATTCTCAAAGGCCTTTTCCTGAAAAGCATATTATGCTGACAGTCTGTTGTGGAAGCCCCCAAAGCCTCTGGTGCTTTGGATTTGCAGTGAGCAGGTGGATCACTACAAGTTGCAGGATCAAAAATTAACCATCAAATTGTGAACATGCCCAGACTCTGTAATCACACCATCATGACCTGTATCCTTTCCTGTATCTTCCCCTCTTTGCACTTTATTAGTGCATCATCAGTGTCAGGCTGTGGCCTCTTCAAGGATGGATTGTATCTTTCCATATTTTTTCCTGTAAGACGCCCAAAGTGCTTCCTAGAGACGTGAAAAGAACTCCCAGGGAGCTCAGCTAAGTGGGATGCAGTCATCACACAGTAGACTCACATGTTTCAGCATTTGCTAAATATGTGCCGTAAAATCAGATAGATATGCTGCTTTATTAACGTTGTTTTTCAACTGTATGTTTTGCACGGGTTGATTCTACAATTTCCAGATGTATAGACTTAGCCTTGTACCACCCTAGGCTGGATCTTGTGTATAACCCATTTGCAACAACATTATTTTATTATTTCAAAGGACAGAATTGGTATTTTGAGTTCCTTGAGTATACAGCATTTAACAGTGATTATAGTTTTTTTTTTTTAAGTTACCCTCTAATATTAGTAATGATTCTTTTAGAATTATTCCAGCAACAACTTCTTACAAGCTGCCCTTTCCCTTCCCCCTCCTTTTAAATGAACTTTTATAGAACTGATCTGGTGAACTAGTTGGGTCAGAACAGTTACTGGTGGGTTTGGAAAAGAGAAACTTGGTACCCAAGAACTTGAATTAAGCAAAATCAAAAGAGGCCTCCACCCCCCTCCATCTCCCCAAGAAGAGTTTCTGTAACACTTTCTAGCGCTTCAGGAGAGTTGCACAACCAATGCAGGAAAGCTCCAGCGGGTGACTCAAGGACCAGTGGGGCTCAGGCTGGTGTGGACAAGAAACCTTCTTTCTGGCCCCTCACCCCACTTACAAGAGTTGCCCAAAGCTCTAGGAGACCAAATGAGCTGATCTAACTATATAACTGTTCAGTGCAGGTGGAAAAAAAAAAACGAAAAAAAAAAAAACAGTATTTATACAATCTGGCTTCCCATACCTATTCCTGCCTTATGTTGTGTCAGACCTGATGCTCTTTTGACTATTCTTATCAGGCACTTCAGCTCATTAACTCAGAAGAAAACTAACCCAGAAGGGGAAAACAGGAAAAAAAAAAAAGTAGTCCATAATTTTAACTTTGTGCTGGTATTAATTCTGAACAATTTCAGTGAGTCTGAGCAGTGTGCAGCTGGTGCAAATGAGCAAGAGAGATCTCTTCCCCTTTGTGGCCAAAAACTTATGCATCTACCTACTCCACTCATCCTTTTGCCTACCTGAGTAAGGGCACTCAAGGACTTAAGTCTGATTGCTCCTAAGGCAAAAAGTTACTTCAGGGTCAAGACTGAAGCCAAACAACTGGTTAGTGATTCCAGCTGTGCAACAAAACCAATATCATAAGTTCCTGATGTTTAGAAGTAAACATCTGTAGCTGCTTTCCCCACAGGAGGAGAAGCACAAACAACCCTCTCTAAAGTGGAATGCTGGGAAAAAAAAAAAAAAAAAATCACTGCTTCTGTTAATTTGCTTAAGATCTTGGCTTTTTTGCTGCCTGGGATACCTCAGGAAATGTGGGTTTCCTCATCCAAACCAGCCAATCTTGTAAATTGGTACTACAGAAACCAGTAGCGGGTGTGGTTAGCTCATAAAACCACTGGAGAAACAAACTGCGGAGACTCTCTAGCAATATGACCAGTGTTAGGGCCTGGGAGCAGCCACGGGCACTGCATCAAATTCCCTTGTCTCTGAGGGGAAAACTATACTGATCCCTGATCTCAATCTAAATCACCTCACATCAGCTACAAGTCAGTCCCACACTAGCCAGCTGCTTCTCCATCAATTGTCTGGAATTACTGGCATACCAGGCCACTGGCTCCACAATCTGCCTGGTGTCTCCCCAAAAAGAGATAGAGGAGCAAGAGCTGCCCTTTGCTTTGTCAGGCAGCTCCAGAGGCACAGCATCTATTCAGGCACACTTTAAACCACAAGAACACTGCAAGCCACGTCAGAGGGCTCAGCAGTATCCTATCAGACATACTGGTGTAGAAAACATATGTTCTCCTACATGAACCCTGGAACTGAAGAGGTGGAAGGCTGACACTAAGCTTTTGAAATTCAAAATAGGATTTAAAAAAAGAAAAAAGTGATCTTACCGCAAAGTCTGCATCTTTATGCAGTACAATACACATTTTGGGAGTTTCCTAATGCACTTGTTGGCTAACGGCTGGCGTAGATGGGCTGCCTCTACAACTATAAAAAGGTCTTGAGAAAGCTTGCTACATAGCTCCTGGTACCCCAGTGCACTTTGCCAGCTGACAAGCAGTGATGCAGCACACGGTGCCTTCCACCATCACCTGCAAGTTCATTGAGTGTCTTTATTGCTTCATACTGCATCGTCTCCTTGTCCTAGAGTATTTTCCACCATGGACACTCTCTTTATAAAAAAGATTCTCATAAAAAGCAAATATCTTTATGTGCTTCTGCACAGAAAGGTGACTGAATGAGTGAACTGACAGCAGAGCAGGTGAAAAGCTTAAGGTACTCTAGCAGAGCAAGTCAAGTGTAACTCTCCTGAAATCACAGTAAGCAAGCTTATTTTTAGTCACTTACTATATGCTATTTAACAACTAAATTCACATTACCCCCCCTCTTTAATGCTGCAGTGATCACATACTTTGCTCTAAACACTGGTGTCACACACCTGAGATTAGGGATGTAAGTACTCAGCTAGATTGCTGAAATTGGAGCTCAGAAAGAAGTCATCAATAGTTGTATAAATGTTCCAGTTTAACAGGAGCAATAAGATTTCATCGAGTTCAGTTTCAGCACAAGAAAAAAACAAAATATCAGGGCTCCTGTAAGAATATGCATAAACATTATAAATTTTGAGCCTCTGTAAATCAACGAAGATCTGTCTTTAACAAAAATCAACGAGTTTAGACAAGCTATAGAGTGCATGAACAAAAAGTTCAAGGCCCTGTCTGCTTCAGCTGAGATTGTAGGGGGTTTTTGGTGTGTGTATGTGTATGGTTGGACTCAGTGATCTCACAGGTCCTTTCCAACCATGAAGATTGTGATTCTGTAACTTTTCTGAATTGTTTTTTTTCTTCCTGGTTGATTGCTCTCTCCAGGATCAATTGCAACACTGTTATGTGCTTCCAAGAAAAAGATGAAATTAAGAAAAACCAAATTTCCCTCAGTATTTTTAAAATCAAATTGAAAGCAGGTTTGAGTGGTAGCTTAATCATCGTCCACTAATTACATCATGAACATAAGAGAGCCAAAAAAGGGTTGGGAATAAGGACAAAGTTAAATGGAACAAAGCTTGGGAAAACATCAACTATACACGGGGTTTGGAAGGAAAATAATTTAACAAGTGCTAGTGAAAACACAGTAGTGTGGAAGTGAGCAGTTCTGAACTGGGCCTGTTTCATCTCCACTGCAAAGATCTGTCATTTAAATTAAACCCCAGCAAGAAGCAACTTGGCCTTGCAGTGAGAGCAGGCAATACAACACGTCACCAGCACCGCAACCAGCAAGTGCAGTTTTTAGAAGGCTTGTATGAAAAAGAGGCAAAACCCATTTCTTTTCAAGGCCAGTGACATCCAGCAGGATTTCAAGCTGAAATTCAGAGAGATGTAAAGAACTGTGAGAGATTTTGGAGAAGAGCTTCAAAACAATTATATGATTGCATGAACTGACTAGACTAAGGCTTTTTTGTAAGAGCTAGACTTATCTAGCCCTGCTGAGCAGTCTCCAGCAGCAGCATTAGACAGACCTGGAAATTTTTGAGACTCTTTAGATAAAGTCCAAAAACCTGAAGGTACTTATAAAGGTACAAAGCAAATTAGTCTCCTAGGAGAAAATAGTTTTGTAATTTTTTTTATTTACAGTTTTTAAATATTTTTTTAAGTTTAATTTGGAAAAAAAAAAAAAAAAAAGCCACCAAATCCCATATATTTTTTCCCCTACCAGAAAATAAGCTGGTAGGAAAAGAATACCTGATAGAAGAGCAATTCTGTTGTGAAATAAGTAGCTGAGAAAAGCAGCTGCATATCAATCCAGATTAGCAGGAACTAACAACCAAATTCGAACAAAGATATTTACTAGAATCATACAGAGCCCAGAGGGGTAGCACACAGATAACAGAAAATAAGATTCTTTGGACCTGGAGACAGACTTCTTCACATTCTCTGAATTCAAAGTCTGAAGTGTCTCCCTTCCTAAGTTCTTGAATCAGCAGCACCCTGATTTCAACCATTTAAATGCTTCCCTAAAACTTTGACCTACTATTTTATACAGAAGGCTCTTCCTCATAGGAGGGAAAAA
>VXBW01006914.1:652753-744219 GCA_013400375.1 Thinocorus orbignyianus
AGCGCCTGTTACAACTGATAAAGGCAGACCAAGTTTTGCATGCATTAGTTCAGTTGCAAATTTGCTTCGTACAGGCTGTTTTAAGTATGTTGGAATACAGCTGTCATCAGAGCACATCGATCACATCATTAGCATCTGAGGCATTTTAGGTTCACAGAAAGAACAGACAAATAAATGCAGTGGGGAAGAGAGCCTGTAATTCTGCTTTTCTATACCCCCATGTCTGTAATAGCGACTGATGCAAATATCTACTTTTAATTGGTTTTGCATTTAATTACATTAGTATATACAGGCACATTACTGGATTGGTGTGTCTCCAGGGAGTCATATATTGGCAGAAACAACTGACTACAGAGATCTAGTAAGTATTTTCCAATTCTTAGACCTACATCTTACCAAGAACTGGCAGTCTTTCCTGCATCTTATTCCAGCTTAAAATAAGCCCTAATTGCTGTCTAGTCTAAACCTTGGCATCTGTCAACTTTATGGCACAGAGATACACAAATATAGTTACATTTATTTTCTACATATTATACCCTTCCATTCATGTAAAATGGTTCTCACCAACATCAAATCTTCCTTCAGTTCCCCACCTCCCCTGCCCCCCCCCTTATCTGCACACAAACTTTGTGTTCTTGTCTATTTTCCCTTTCAGCTCAAGTTTTTGTCTCCTTTGGGAACAATAACTAAAGGACAGAAACTTTCCAGTTACATTTGCTTTTCCCTCAGAAATTAAAATGATAGATGTTGGTAGGGGAAACAGACTGCACTGTAGCAATTACACTTATGTTGAGTACAGCATTTGGTCTGTGTATTTTGGTTGCCTTCTGAAGGTCCTTTTATTTTAGCCCCAGGCCTACTTGGCTGCAGTAGGTCACTTGTTTCCGACAGCAATAAAAATAAAAATGAAACAGCCCTGAAAGCAGCATTCTTTTTTTTTTTTTTTCTTCCCTCCCCCGGCCCGAGGATGTTGTTTTCCAGTCTGTCTCAGTTTCCGGTTCCCATGAACCAGCTTGTTGCTGTTGTGTTTGGATCCACTGTACCATAGGAAAATATTAAAAGGCTGGCTTGCTTTTAAAGAAAAAACACAAGAGATTTTAAATAGAAAGCCACCTTGGGTTCCATGCATTTGAAAAAAAAAATCATCTATTTTTTTTCAATCTTTTTCCCTATTGTCCTCTTTGTATCTATTCCAGAAAATCCCTTTCATCTTTACTGAGATTTCACATGGCACCACAGAGCCAGGGCTTGACCTTTGGTAGTAACTCAATTTCCCTATGAATGATGCTGCTCTGCCAGTGGGGGCTTTTGAGGTTTTTGCCCATTGCAACTGGAGTTTCAGGAAAACCCATCCTGTCACCTTCCCAAAACACCAGTCCATGTGATCCCACTATGACTTCACCTGTTCACTAAGAGTAAGAGGGCCTTAAGACCATTTCTGTCCCTCTTCACATCCAACCCATCCCTCTCTGCTCCAAAGGGGTATAAGCACAACTAGTAACAAGAGCCCAAGAAGAGGCCTGTTGCTCTGTGGAAATCCCAGCTTGTGTAAAACACATGCACACATATAAATAGTTACACTCTTCAGCCACTACTGCAGGACTTGAAGTCAACAGGGGTTTTTTGCTTTGGGTTTTTAATAGCCTAGTTTCACAAGCTAAAATAGCTGACCCTGTATTCGTTAATAGATTGGAGTGGATGATACACCAAAGCCTCTTCCAAACTGAATTGTCATCCTATGACTCTAAAATGCAATTAAATTCTTAGTCTACCAGCCCACACATCTAGCTTTTGGACTTGACTGATGTCTATTCAGCCTGGCAAAGGGGTATTAGAAGATAGTTAAGGTTCTGGAAGGTTGTTGGTTTGGTTTTTTTTTGTTTTTGTTTGGGGCTTTTTTTGTTGCTGTTGTTTTATTCTGGGGGTTTTTTTGTTTGCCCTTTTTTTTTTTTTTAGTGATGGCAGCATAAAGAATAAAGATTAAAAGCAGATTCCCTCCCACCCTACCCCTTTCTGGGAAAAATCAGATTTCACATTTTGAATGTTTTTTAGCAAGAGCACATACATCAACCAGGTTATGTCCTTCAGCTGCTTATGCCTGTGACTCAGATACACCAATCCTCACACAACAGACCCCCTTTCCCCTTCTCAAGACACCAGCCTTTATCCCAGGGTGATCACACTCTGATCTAGCAGGTATCAAGCAGAAGTAATGGTGGCCCACAACTGCGCTCTCTGGGTCTCTCCAGCACAATCCGAGATATACTTTATGCTCCTAAGAAGCCACAAAAGAACCCCAGAAGTGGCTTAGACAAAACCTGGGGGAAGTTACTACATACTTTTGTGTCACTGACACAGGTAAGTTGCCTTTTTCACTACATTTTCATGCTAGAGGTGGCTGTTACATGCTCTGGCAATTTCCCTCTTGAAAACAACCACGTGTACTTCAGGACTCCACAGAAACTTGGAGGTACTCTCACATCCCAGAAGGTATTCAACCCTGAGGAGAGGAACGAAGCAGATTTGAAAGTGAGATTGGGCCCACAGTCTGCAAAACATCCAGGTTTCTAAGGGCACTATCTCACCCTTACATGGACAGCTGGAGAATGGCACCACGCATCGCCCTCGGGGTGACAAGCAAGGAGTTCCAACTGCTGCCTGATGGCCAAGGATGCCTCACCAGGGCTGTACTGAGGTGTCAGCATGGGTGAGGCATGCTGGGCTGCCTAGGGGTAAGCGGATCAGAGATAGTGGGGTCCCTCGTCATAAGCAGACGTGCAGTTCCACACAGGAGCCAGAGGTCCTGCTTTGTGTCTCTCTGGTTTTCCTCCCTCCCCTGATGTGGCATAAAAAGGCAGCAGAGATCGAAAGGTTTAAGGAAGTCCCACATATTTATTGATATGTGTATTTATGATGCAGGAGAACCCAAAACATTTAGAGAAAGATGCCTTTCCTCCTCTGACAGTTTGCACACAAGCATGGAACATTTAAGTGTGACATTTGACTCACAGCAGCTGGGAGACTTTGGTTATTTTCTTAAATGTCCATATCCTGATCCCTTGCTGCAGTGGACATGTATAGGAAGGCACTGTCCCCCCCAACCTCACACTCAAAATGCACTATCATGGCTTTTTTCACAACTCCTCAATCCAACCAGTCTGCCACATTATCACATTTGGGGAGACAAGGAAGGCCAGAGGGGTGCAGGGGAGCAGGACCATGGGGCCACCCTGTGCCTGAGCAGGGTGGAGTTCAGTGCCATCATCCAGTTTAAGAGTAGGCAAGGGGAAAAAAAGGGAGGAGTTATTCTCCACATCCTGTCATTGGCAGCAGGGCTATGCCTGTTTCTGAGAAAAATCCCATTCGTGTCTTTCTTGGGATTTTGGCTCCTCTCCTGTTTCCACTTATGTATCCCAGGAAAAAAAAAAAAAAAAAAAAAGGTTAAAATACCCGAGCCAGCATAGTTAGTGGCGGTACTGAGAAAATCTCAAAGGCTAAACTGACACCTTGTCGCACAGAGTAGTAATTGATTGATCCCACACCAACCACACGTTGCACAAAGTTGTACTTCTGCGTATGAGGGAGGCAGCACTGCCAGGCTTGCACAGGCTGGCACTGTTCTGGAGAATTCCTGTAACCCCCTGAAAAGGTTCAGAACTGGGAAACCTGACCAGGAGACACTTGTTTTGCCACACAGCTAGCTAGCCTCCTGGAACAGGCCAGCAAGCTACCTGGAAAACTTTTGTACACCTCCCACCTGACCCCCGTTTCCTCTGCGCAGTTAATTTTTCAAGGCACTCTGCAGGTGGTCCATGAGGAGCCCTGTCCCAGGATCCCGCCATAGGCTGAGCCTCCTGTTCTCCTGGGCTCAGGCATTGCAGCACTTGGTGGTACCCACCTTGAAAGGTTTACACCATCCTCCAACTCAAGTCCACCACATTGTGTACCTGGTGGTGTCCTCCCCTATGCCTCACCTGACCTCTCCAGCTCAGCCTCAAGATCTCTCCAAAAGGCAAAGGCATCACATTTTGGCCTACAGAAAGCACAGGTGAGCCACACCATCCTCCTTGCAAGTTCCAATTTGTTGCCCAGCCAGTGGGAATGACAGTTGCTTTGTATAAGCACTTTTACACAGGCAGCATTTTGTGTCTGAAATGTCAACAGAGTCCAAGTATCTGCAAAAATAGAATCAGATGCAATAACATCTTACATAAGCTTTGGTTAATAATAAACCCAACTTTACTCAAATACTAGTGACTCTAGTCCTGGTAGTGGCAAGACAGGAGATAACTATGAGAACATATTGAACTATTTACTGTGATTTCATGAGATCGCCCTTCCCCCACTTTGAAAATTGTTAATAAGGAAAGGACATATTTGGGGTCCCCACTTCCTTCCAGTGCTTGGGATTGTTCAGGTAGCTTGAATCAAACATCTGATTAAGTGGACCAGCTGCCAGTGTTACAACACAGATTTATCTTATGTTTTCCTAGGACCCAAAAGATGTAAAGATGTGCCAAATGGAATTCTCAACTGTCTTTTTGCTTATGTCTCTCTAAAATTCAAGAATAAAACCCTATTAGAAAAAAAGAAAATAAAAAAAGTAACGTTACATCCACTAATAGGATAAACTGTGTCCTTTTAAAGTCTGCCCTGGCTATCCCTGTCCTTCTTGATTAGACAAGCTGGCCTTTATAAACTGTTTGCTTCTGCCAAAAAACAAGCTGCTTGGTCAGGGAATAAACTGAATTTCTGATAAACTGGATTACCCATTTCGGAGCCCTTTGAACTAAGAAAATATTAGTCTTCTCTCCTGCTTCATAACAACTGTAACATGGGTCTGAAACACTTGCCACAGAAGTTTACAAAGCGACCTGAGGACAGGCTCATGCCTGCCCGTTCCTTCTATTCAGGAGACATTATTTGAGGAAAATGTTAAATAGATACCATTATCAGCTGTACCTATCCTCTTCTGTCACTGAGACAGTAATGTTCTAGGACAGGCTAGAGACAAAAAGGCATCCCAGCCTTCAACAGCCAGGCAACTAAGACCACACATTCCAGGGGCAAAGAAAGGAAAGGAATTTAAATGTATTTAAATACAATAGTTTCAGCCTCAGAGATATTAACGAAGAACATGCCCTATAAAGGAATTTGCAAGGTCACAACCTGGTAAGAATATTCATAATTCCTTCTAGTCACTGCCAACTGGATTTGCAAGCTTCTCTAAAGCCTGTTGTAAGTTACATATTGCTTGAAGTACTGGTGCCTCAGCAACATATATGCATCAATAGTACCTGTAACTAATGAGAGTTATTTAGATACGTCCATTAACAGCAACGCAAAACATACATTTGCTCATATCAGATCATCTGTTTTTCCTCAGTTCAATGACAGAAGGCCAACTCAGATGTTAGTTACAAAGAATACTTCAAAAGCAGAAGCACTTCTCAGAGCTTCGGAAGAAGAACATAACACTCAATTTTCAATTACACACTGAATTTACTTGAACATTTTTGACCACATCTCTATTTTTGGCTACTTATACCTTTGTCGTTCTACATACTTAGCAAAGCAAGGAGTATTTATAAAAATAGACATTTGTGGAAAGATAAAATAAGAGCATATATGCCAACATAAGAGGACACTTCCATAATATATGAAGAAGGTGGCAAATTTTAAGCGTCTTAAGTGACTTTTTTTTTTTCCCTTTGAAGTGCTAGAAATTCTATCTTTAGCAGTGTCTTAATATTTTCTTGATGTGTTTTTTTCCCCCCAGTGAGGGAACACACGTGTACATGTCACAGTAACAACCTGTATCTCAAAGTCACCACGGAGAGAACATTCAGGTTCAGGTGTCCTACAGGCAGAGGGTGGGAACAGGTACCACTGGATCACAACATGATCCTGAATAAGTTATTTGACTCCTCAGCCTCAGTTTCTCAGTTTGTGAAATGGAAATATTAATGTTTAACTGCCTCAATAAACCAGCGTATACACACGAATACTGAAAAGGCCACGGTACTTCCATGTTAGAAACACAAGTATTACACAGGAGCTCTTTTTACCAACAATTTGACCCTTTTCCATTCCAACTCCTGTCAAAAAAACAAAGTCTACTAGAAGAATGACACAAAATTGACACAAGGCCTCACAGTGAGGATGATTTGGGGATTTAACTTATCAAAGAGAAGGTCAAAAGTTAACTTGATCACAATCTACAGGTACTTACACAAAGTGACTATCTATAACCAGAGGGATCCATCTCTTAGACAAAGGCAAAACAACTACTAGAATTCAAATCACCCAAGGCTGCAACGAACAGGACAGCAGTGACAATCTTCAGATCAAGGCTGAAGAGCATAAATGTCCAAGATACACAGTAGGTCACTGGGTTACCTGCAGGCATCACTGGCCAAGATCACACATGCATTCTTCACAGAGGACTCAGATTAGATTATCTTCATGCATTCTTCCAGTCTCCATCTAGAAAATTATTTTTCAAACAGGACCAGTTGAATTTAAGATCTAACAGGGCATCCCAATCCATGGGCTGGTAATAACTGAGGGAAAACTAAGACTGAAGCACTAACGTTGGCTGGAATCTTGATAAAGTTTCTGTAGCGACTACAGAAATTGGTAGCTTTAATATCAGCTCAGTATAGTTAAAAAATGGTTTTCTTGGGGGTGTGTGGAAGAAAAAGGATGGCAACTTTCGATAGCAAGGTGTGGCAAGGAAGGCAGTCCATCATGGGCAGCCGCACAGCGCTCTGCTTAGTTTGAGGGAGGGAGGGGCAGGTAGAAGAGAGTTATTGTGTGTCAAAAGTCTCAGGAATGAGAGCAAGTGTTTCACATCAGTTTATCTCACTACTGGAAATGCTCTGCTTCTTTCACCTGTAAGAAGCCTGTCTTCTTTCCTGATGGGAAGCCTTCTTGTGGGAATGCACAAGAGCCTATTTGTTTTCCCCTTCTCTTCTCATTTTGGGTAAAATCAGCACTCACAAAATTTGAGCAGCACAGTCTTTTGAACAACTAATCCAGGTGTAAATAACTGCATGAGGTAA
Source organism: Thinocorus orbignyianus (assembly GCA_013400375.1). Lineage (NCBI taxonomy): Eukaryota > Metazoa > Chordata > Aves > Ciconiiformes > Thinocoridae > Thinocorus > Thinocorus orbignyianus. The sequence continues at coordinate 659,818 of VXBW01006914.1, forward strand.
ATGGTAATGGACAGTCTTTTTGGACCCACAGTTCTTTCAAACAAAGTTTATCAAACCTAGGAAATCAAAGCCATGCACTGCTAGGCTGCTCTTACCCATCCCCATCACGATTAAGAAGACGCCAGCACCTGAAGGCAATTATCTCTCAGTAATGCAGGCAGCTCAAAGGGCTAGGGAAAGTTAAAACTACAGCTGTAAGCAGGGATGAATTTGGATATTCTCACCTAGCCTGTTATTTCTGCACGCATCCCGGAGCTGCAGCTAAAAGCCATCTTCTAGGTGCATGCCCCCTCCTTCATAGAAATAATTAAAAAAAAAAAAAAAAAGCTGAGTGCCCAACTCCTTGGAAACTCTCCTCTTTGGAGTCAGATGTCTAAACAGATTGCCTTTCCATGAAAAAACAAGCTATTCAGGCTCCAAATTAACCAGGGTTATAGTACCACCCTGTTTGGATACACAGGACTTGGGTTTAACCCTTCCTCTTCTGTGCTATTTAGTACTTGAATATGAACCTGTCTTCTACCTCCTGGAGTCCCAATGGGCTACTGCATCCTAAAAGTGCTCTGGAATAGATACTGGTGAAAATTATGTTGAAATGATGCATTGTCTGACATTGTCACATTCCAAAATGTCACACTATTTACTGTAAACACTCAGGAACTGCATGCACTCTTATCTCCAAATTCAAAGGTAGTTGGCTGCAGAGACCAAGATAGACAAAACCACAAACACAACATTATGGGATTTACTATTTACTTTCTGTCATTTACCAACACAGATCCATAGCCAACTGGCGGTTTGGGTTGTTTGTTGGTGTTTTGGGGTTGGATTTTTTTTTTATTTGTACAAAACTGCAAGTTGGTAAAGTCACATAAAGTTATGTTGCCAAGTCAATAGTAAATAAGAACAGTTTTGAGTAAGCACTGCACATCTGACCCATTTAAATGGTGGGCCTACTTTTCATTTATAAAAGCAAATAATTCAACTTTCTTTTAGCATATTGGAATTGCAACAGAGCTCAACGAAGAGATTGGTCTACCTGGGCAGGGATGTGAACACCCCTGCAGCGTGTTGAGTCCTGTTAAAAAGTTCTGGGAACTATTTCAGATAACACTTAGGATCCTATACCTCTTGTCAAAAACCCTCTCTCTTTCCAAATATTTCACAGAAACCAGTAGAACAGAGTTTCTAGGAGGCACTTCAAACGAGCATCAGTAGAAATTGGGCACCTCTGCGTCATTAGGGGATAAGTTATTCCCCACTTTTGAATCTCACAAGTACAGGGCTTTTGTATTTCTGCCATCAAAGGGAAAGGGCTTTCCTTATTTCAGGGAAACACATTAATGTGTGCAACAGTATGGATCTATGGACTAAATTCTGCATTGTTCACATTCTCTGTGCAACACATCTGAGATAACCAGAGTTCCACAGGGAAATTAATTTAGTTCCTTAAACGTGAAGTACACTTCACCTGGAACAGATGTTCCGGGTCTCTTAGTGATAATCAGATGTAAAATTAAAGAAAGACTCAGAACGCAGGTTTTCCCCTCACCTTCCTCCTTATGCACCCAAAAGATACTGTTCTGCAGCAGTCTCAGACCACCCTTGTTTGGCCCAAGCTTCTCTGGTTCTGCTTTTGCATCCACCCAGATGCCCAGTCTGAGTTGACTCTGTCTAGCCCCAGCTGAAATCAGAGTGTAATCCAGAAACCAGCAAGGGATAGCCTGGTCTCCTGCATCCAAACAGATCGGCATATCCCAAATGCACTTAACACACATCAACAGGGTAAAATGAAAATGCATCTGTTTGGCCTCAGAGGCGGAAGCTGGGGTACTAAGGAGCACCATCCACCTCCCATATAATAGCCTAGCAGTTAGTGTTCTTCCCCAGAGAGCACAAGCACAGGGCTGATCCCTCCTTTAGAAGTCGTGGCATCATACAGTCAGGAATGCAAAGGTCAAAATTCAGCCTGATCTGTCACCTAGTGTTTAGGGCACTGGAGCAAGAGTCCTGGTTTTGCATCTTGCTCACTACATTAATGCAAACAAACAAAAGCAGTGCACGGACACTGAGTAAGGGGGTGGACCCTACAGCTTCCCGTTCAACTGATTTAACTGGAGAGTCCCGTTTCCTCTTATCTCTCCAGAAGGGGAATTTCAACAGGCAACACCTACCAGGAGACACACAGGGCTTCCTCCTCAGCAGCAGGAGATACTACTTTGGCCCCCGCAACACAGGCACATGAAGAAATTGTTGCTCAGTGCTTTATGAGCGAGAATTCCTACCTCCAGAGTGCTACAAAATGATTCAGAACAGCTTCCACTTCTTCCATCATAGAACTTATGATAAGAGAGGGATGTCATCTTACGGATTCCCAATGAGTGACCAAATTTCTTTGCAGCTCTAGCTTTAACTGACCATACCTTATTATTGGTAGGATTATGGATGTACCCCAACAGTTTGCATTTCTCAACAACCGATTCTCTAAAGAGATCATGTTTAACAAGTATTTTGTCATTATGAGCTGAACTCACTTTGTGCTCAGTTTCAGCCACCGGGACATCTGGTACAATATTTGGATTGCACATGAAAATTACTGAAAGTGGACTTTAGACTGTGCAGGTGCAGAGTATCCAAGTGTTACTGAGAATGCAACATAGGAATAATTCTAGTTACCCTCGCCTTCCCCTTAGCTTGTCCTAAAACTAGCAGTTATTAAAAGAAATCACTCTCTCATGCAGCAGGGCTACATTTCTAAGGGGGCAATGACATTTTGTGACTGTAAAAAGCACTTTTATCTTCATCGAGTCAGAGAAAGATAAACAAGCCTTGACAAGAGAGGACAGATGCCTCTCCAGACTATTCAAGAGTCACATTTGGTGAATCTCTAGCACAACACGTCCTGCTCTGCTGCTGTAACCACACTCCTGTGTCATGATTTGACAGGCACATCTCTCAGCAGTATTATCAACTTCAGCTGCTCCTTGTCCCTTTTCCTCAGTCTGTTTCATATGCTTTTTGGTGGATCTCATTTACATTACGCTGGTAAGGGTCTAGGGAACAAGTCTTATGAGGAGCAGCTGAAGGAGCTCAGGTTGTTTTGTTTGGGAAAGAGGAGATCGAGGGGAGAACCTTATCGTTCTCTACAACCACTGAAAGGAGATTGTAAAGAGGTGAGGGTCAGTCTCTTCTCTCAAGTAACAGGCAATAGGACAAGAGGAAACAGCCTCAAGTTGCACCAGGGAAGGCTTAAATTGAATATTAGGAATTATTTTTTCAGTGAAAGGGTTTTTAAGCACTGGAATGGGCTGCCCAGGAAGTATTTAAAAGACAGGTAGACATAGTGCTTAAAAATATGGTTCACTGACAGCTTTTGTCAATGTTAGGTCAATGGCTGGACCAGATGATCTGAAAGGTCCCTTCCAACCTATGCAATTCTACGATTTGCCCACGCAGTTGTGCATCCAGCCAAGTTATAACTGACTCTGGATAAAAAACAGCCTATCAAAAAGGTTTAGCTTTGGCACCAGGGTATTCATAGTTTGGTCCAAACAGCACAATTCAACTCTGTACTAGTAGAAGGGGAACAGAAAATAAATGGGAGGATAAGAGTAACCTAGCTCTGGGAAAGGTATGCCCAGTCTCCTCCCACAGCTTGTACCTTGCCCTCTGTCCATCTTGCTGCCACCCAGCCCTAAATGGTGTTGTCAGATGCCAAACAGGAAGACAAAGAAGAGATGCACACAGTAAATTCTGCGTTATTAAGCTGTTGCTTATACATATCAAGAAGCCTCTTACTTCCCGTACAGAAGGGGTAAAGACAAGCCAAAAATCACAGAGAACCTCTCTGCCACCCTACAGCACCACTGCCCCACCAAACCCCCATGCCCACTGATGCTGCTCCAGTCCTTCTGTTTGGCAGAACCACCCCCACGGGCAATAAAGACAAACATTATTTATAACTCTGTGCCTCCAGATTTGCTCTACACTTTACCTCTCAATTATTTTTCATTAGTCAAATAACAGAGAAAGGCAGGGAGAGAGGGATGAAGAGGCCTTGGTTTAGAAACACATGTAAGCACCAAAATGAAGACTACAAGTGACAAACTGAAGGTTCAAATACGTAATTAAAGAATGCTCTCTTTATAGTTCCAATCATTATGCATGACCTTCATTGTTTTGAAGTGTTTCACGCTACAAACAAAACCACCCTTGCTCTTAGTCACAGTGATACAGCCATGTGACTTGAAACTGAGATTAAAAAAAATTATCCACCACCACACGGGACAAGAACCACCAAGAGAGCAATTTGCAGTTTTAACTTATTTTTTATACTTTTGATCTTCAGAAAGTGGGGAAAAAAAGGAAGAGTAAAATCAGGTTGTCTAAAGGAGAAAGAAAATGGAAAGAGAACAGAATGCAGATTGAATAAAAGATGAACCAAGGGGGTATTTCTCAATCTATGGGTTGGAAGACTGCAGTGGATTGCCCAAACAACCAAGAAAAACAAAACAAAACAACCACCAAACAACTCTGAAGCCTTTTTACTCATGCAAGCAAAATCCACAAAGCTGTGCAAACATAGGCAATATTCAAAATGTAATCTAGCATTTAGTTTGAATTTGAAGTAATATTTTCTGCAGACTTTTCTCCCCTAAGAAATTTGAGAACCCTTACCCTAGGTGACTGGAGTGTTTTAAATCTTTGTTAATAAAGACTTTAAAGGATGATTTTAAAGAATAACAACACACCAACGAAAGAGTCCTTCAAGAAATAAGAGGTCATCATATCATTCTTCAAAGGTTTGGTCTCAAAGACCAAAGACAATAGCAAAGACATACAGCAGAGATGTTTCTTGACATTTAGTAAGCCTTGCTACTTAGCCGCATCTTCTGTTTTTCAAGTTAATTCCGGTGCATGAGCACAAGAAAACATGTAGACAATTGACATAAAGCAAATGTATACACAGGCACAGATCAAGAAAAAAGCATCTGAGCCACTTTGCCTTTTAGCTTTTTCTATTGTCACTTTCTTGTTGCATTTTTGTAGGGAGTTAAACTTGGAGGAGATGGTACAACTGTAAGAGAGTTTTTGGTCTATGAGATCCTGCATCTGTAAGCTCTCTCACATCGAGACACATGAGTGCAAATCCTCTCTCACAGGCTCCAATTTCACAGACAATTTTTCAGCTGAAATAATCCAGCAACACTAACTGTAGAAGTCTTCCCACCACTGTTCTGAACAGCTTCCTAGTGTAGCAGAAGGGTTGGTCTCAGCTTGGTTTGAAAGCAGTTCAGGTGGCCTTTCTGTTACCACCCAGTGACAGAAAATGCAGTACAAGTTCCCCAGGTACTGTGACATGTGGTTTCCCAAACAGACATTAACATCTTTTCAAGCGCTAATACCAGGAAATCACCTCCAGAAGAAACTCAAGCAGTAAAAAGAAAAAAATACAAGCAAAGAGAGCAGACTGAAGTCAGTGTACTAGCTTTCTTCTGTTCTCTAGCTGATGGCAGCTCAAAACCCTGTCCACCACACCACATTAATAGCAACCGCACTGGCAGACATAAAAAAAGCAATCAAGGACAGGTTCATTGTAAGAAATGCTTCATTCATGTGTCTTAATTGTAGTCTCTCACCCAAAGAACTACCACAGACAACCCTCCTAATTTTCTACTGTTTCCACAGGCTATTGGACAAGGAGTAAAGCCCCCATTTTTCAAGTTAGTGCCTCACCACAAATGCATACCTTTATCAACATCAAGCCTAAGTTTTAACAATTTTGTTTTCTTTCACTCCAGGTGCTTCAGGCAAATCTACCACAGGTGCTACAGCTGTTGTGAGGATCACCACAGAGGCACAATCAAACATTTCACTTTCTCATACAAAAGAACTCATACAAAAAACTGTGTGTTCACAGTTAAACTAAGGATAAACCAAACACAAATAAAGCTGGCTTGAATCTTCATCCATTTAATTATATTTCAATTCTTCAAAGAGAAAGGGAAGTATTAGCAATTGGTGTTTTTTGCACGCAGTTAAGATGAAACACAGCCCTGCACATCCCACTTGTCTCTGATTCTAACCCCACCAGCCTCCCTTTGCCGCTCTGGAACTGCTAAAGCACACCAAAACTTAACCTCCTTCCTTTGCTCTTTCCTTATCCCCATGGCAAGAAAGGGCAAGAATTGGATCCCCTGGCATTAGAATCATCTTATTTCACACATTCTGTCCTTTTACTACTGAAATAATACTAAACAGTCAGACCACAGGGCTCAGCCTCTGATCCAGAACACACATAAGAATTTACCCAAGTCATATAAAAAAATCAGCAGCAGATCAAGGAACAGATCTTCAGTCTTTACGTCTATATCCTGAGGTGCATTTTTTTCTTCACTAGCTCCTTTTAACTTTATTTTTCTGATGAAAGTAACAGTTAGAAATAATGCACACATACAACACGTATCATATGTACATATCAACATATAGTAAAGTGTTACGGGAGGCTAGTTTCTACAACAACTAACATGAGAACCTGAAGGCTATATCCAATTTATGCTTTAGTAAAGCCTTCACACATTAGGCACATATGATTCTTTCATTACATATCAGTAAACTCCTTCCATAAGGATGAGGTAACAGCCTTTTTTTTTTCCTTACCATATTTTATCCTAGACAGAGGTCACTAAACATAAGGCACCTTGTATTTAGCAGTAATGACTAGAAAATTCTTCCCACCCCCCTCACAACCCTCCCACCTCCATCTTCAGAAACAGGCATGGAGCTTACCCTCAGACAAGATCTAACACGAGAGATAGACAACTGAAAATTCTGCTGCTACAAGAAATAGCTCAGTTACAAACAACCCCAAACCCTCATATTTACAACATTACAAAAGCACTGGAAATCCTGAATGCTATATAGTTAGTTATATAGACTATATGCAGCAGGAAGGAAACATACACCTCACATACCAGAATTTTCACAGGGGAACAGTGAATTCTCCTGCCAGATTCCAAAACCAAACCATCTTACTCAAAAAAGGATCAACACTACCGGTCTCTACACAAAATACTCATGTGTGCAAATGGTACTTTACCTCCACCTTAAACTCACCCCTGACAATGCCACCATTGGTGCCCCACCTGTATTTCTTCCACAGACAATCCCATAAAGCCACCTCAGGACAAGGATGAGAGCACGTCTTCAAACCAAACATCTCCCTACACCAAGAACTTGAACACAGGACTTGGTCAGGCCCTGCTGTGGCCACCACAGCTCTCACTAGCTGGTGATGGCTTTGGCACAGCTGGAGCTTGTTATGGCCCTGCCAGCTCCATGCTGCTGCTTAATAGTCTGCACCTGTGACAGGAACAAGGCTTCATCCCCTCCCAACGTTCCTCTTCTGACCTGTTTGGAGGCAAAAGCTTCCTAAGCCCAAGTGTAGGAGGAGGTGAGTGATCTCCACATGGAGAACTACTACCAGTAGTAAAAACTACTATGAGTACCGCAGCCATCCCTAGACAAGGAAAATAGCTCTGTATATGTAAAAGTTGAATGAGTAAATCATTAAGTCACTGCATGTAGAACAAAGAACACAACTTTTCCTTAGCATCTAGGGTGTTAGCTGGTGGTGGTGAGATAGGCTTGGACACGCAATGTGTCCAGGTGATGTTGCATGTAGGGCATTTGGGGAGAAAAAGGAACCCTCAGTGAGGGAAAAGGAAACGCGACCTCTTTTCTGTGTTTTTCTCTGAAAGCTCTTCACGACTCAGCTCCCCTCTCCTGCTGTGATCTTTTTCCCATTAAAAGACCAGCCCTACTCTTTGCTCTGCCAACATCTGATTCCCTTGCCAATGCTTTTGCTTCTTCCCAGACTACCTTTTAGGCAAAGAATCAAGTCTTGTTTTGCAAGCATCTTCTTCAATGTCTCTCTCAGCTCTGTGTAATGCACATTGAGCGCTACAGTGTGCTGACAGCTATGACTACAGGGACTGGTTTTGAATAAGCATTTGCAATCACAGCCCCTCTATGCCTTCCTTTGCTTTTATCTTCTACCTGCTTGCTCTTCCTTTTAGATTAGAAATGGACTTTAGGGCAAGAACAAACATATTATTTAAAATGTGGAATGTGAGTCAGATTCAGCAGAGATGTAAAGATTATTCTTCAGTTACAGGTTAGACATTGAACAGTCATTACAGTCTTACAGTTTTCACTGCCATGGTATGGTGTGGGTGTGAAACATCGTGGAATCTTCATGCTCAGGGTAGAGAGGAAACACAGGGCACAGAAAAGTAACCTGAGATATTCCAGGGTGGACATTCCATGGACAGAATGGATGCATCTGGAGCTGACCTAAGTAAGGACTGCTAGATTTCGGTTAGTATAAACAGCAGTTCCTTTGCTGTCTTTGCACAGTTAGCATGCTACTTCAGGAATAGAAAGATGTGCTATCTGCACACAGTTACTGCACTGTCAGACACTGGAAGGTGCTAATACAGATTGCTGAGTAGAAACTCTGAATCATTGCAAAGCAGCCAAACTGATGCTCACTTGGCCACTCCTAATTATCATTGCATAACACACTAAAGCAAGAGATGACAATACATGTTTTTGAAAACATATCACCATAGCAGATGTCAGCCCTTCTTTTCCATTGTACTTATGCCTATTGTACACCCAACAATGAAATCATCTGTCACTTCAGCTATCCTCAGGAAAGAGAGTTGTATATATTCACACTGACATGTCAAGCAACAAGTAAATTTGATGGATATCAGCAATATTTAAACTTACAATAAGGGGAAAAATTGTGCACTTCTAGATCCTTGTAAAAAAATTCCTTCTTTTTATAGCTTTCAAATTTCAATTGGCCAGAGAAAAGCACAGGAAGGGGACAAAAATAAAAAGGGACATGACCAGCGGCACACTGGAGAAGTCACCCAATTAAATCCTGGCTAGATGCTTCCAAGTGCTGCAAATCAAATAACATTGTTAAGAGCCTCACTTATTGAAAGAACCAAGCTTGCAGGCCTCTAGCTGGCACACCACGCCTTTACTCTTCCCAGGGCAGGAATATCACCAGTACTCGGAATACTGGCCCGGCCAACTCTCCTAGCGACCTGCACCTGCAAAGCAAGTGTGTAGTCATTCTCACCCTACCCCAGGCTCCCTCTGCCCCTGTCAGGAGATAATGGTTCATACGCTCCAGGGGGGCAGGCGAGGCAGGCTGAAAAACAAGACACTCAAATCGTGCAGAGGTCAGAGGAAGCATCTGCCGGGCTCTCACCAGCAGCGCAAAGCGGCAGAGGGAATAGCATGCACAACCCATCAGGAAAACAGCCACCAGTCATCTACAGACAATACGAGACCAAGTGCCAGGGCTCTTCTCACCCTCTCCCAAGCCGGGGGAAGAGATATTCATCTCACAGTCTCAAAAGGAAAGGAGAGGTAGCAGAGTCTTGACCTTATTCCACAAGTTGTGGTGAAGAGGGGTTGAAACGGTCCCTCCACTAACAAGCTCAGTTGCTTCTCTGAGGGTTCTGGAGTATTTACAGCCAAATACATTAGGATCCAGGGCAACTGTATTTGAGACTTTCTAATCTCAAAGTTCCAAGTGTGATGAATCACCCTAACAGGAGATTTAATCTGGTCTGCTCTTTATTTATGTAATATACAGTACCAGCAAAGAACAAAATCCCCACAATGTAGTTTTTCATTGGTAGTTGCGGTATCAGTATGGATTTCTTAATTTACAGGTAAGTTTACAAGGCTGATTCATCTCTTTCCACTTTGAATCTTGAAACACATTTCTCGTTTCCGAAGAACTGCAGAGGACTGATCAGTAGTCACAGCAGCAACCGACAAGACTGCAAGTATTTAGAGTAATTTTTTCCCCTGTTTGCATAGATCCACTTTGAAAGAGATTTCAAAGAGTTTATTAGTGTTTGGTCATTGGGCATCTGTGACAGAAGATGACTAAGTGAATCAGTAGTTCCTTTCACTTATAATCACTCATTGTGAGTATTGGGTAGCAGTTGCACAAAAGTGTATGGCTACTTTTATTGTACATGGAAACGAGCTTTCAAAGCAAACTGAGGGACAAATGTTGCTTCTCAGAACACCCACTAGCCTTCTGATCAAACCTCTCTTTGATATCCAAAGTGGTGCGTTCCAAGAGCACATGCTATTGGCTGCAATGCCGTGAAAACTGGCTGGCTCACATGCAGGATTGTAATTTTGGTAAATCTGTTTCCTTTAACATGCTTACTTTTTGCAGTGAGGAGAAAAAGGGGTTGTGAGGAAGAAAAGGGGTGTGAGGTAGCAAAACAAGGCAGAATGCCAGCATTTTCTTGCAGTCAGCGTTCGTACCTATTAACACATTTTGTCAAATCACAGAGATGAATTACTGCACTGTTTCTGGAGTCTGATGCAACTCTTTTTGCTCACTCTGAGCCTGCAGTCAGCTGGTATCATTTTGCAGGCTAGGAGGGCTGCGATTTACAGTCTGGGGGATATGAACTCAACAGTTGAATCACAAGTTTTGGAACTTTCAAAGCACAACATTGGGCATCTGTTCTTTCAGCATGCATTTTGGCAGATGGCAGTAGCCAAGGAAATTCACCCAGCTTTCCACCTCCATTAAAAGTTGGCTGGTGGCTAACTACTGCTCTGTGTTTATATGTAGTTGGTAGTATCATCATTGTTCTGTGCCACTGTAATGAAACAATTTCTTGTCTGCTCCTGCTGTGAATGACACTGAATGAATTGTATTATCTTAGCCAAAGTCACAGCAGGCACTGGGTTAACGGGTAAAACTGTCCAATGTAGGAAGAAATCTCACCCAACAGCTCAGCCTCCAGCTGTTGACATGAACAGGAGAAAAAAAATAGAAAGACAGAGGAAGAGACAAAATTAGGTTGAAGGGAAAGTAAATTAATAATACCAGTGGGAAAGCCACCAGAAATGGACTAAAACCAAAGCAAGGCACACACAAAACAGTAAGAGAGTGCTTCCAGTAGGTAACTTTGAATTTCCACATTCTTGAGGAGAACTGGCTGCAAATAGCTTAATATTTTTCCAGGGCTCTTTGAAGTACTGAATTTCACATGTTGCATTCCTCCAGTCCAGTGAATTTGAGTTCTGTGTTTCTTCCCGAGACCTGAGGATGCTATCCACCTCACAGACCAGGCTCTCAGTTCTCTTACTTTAAACAATTGGACCCAACCTCCCATCATCATACTAGCCAATGCTGTAGCTGACAGCTTGCAAAGGGCTTGTAAATCCCCATCCCAGGCCACAGTATTCACAGATAGAAAGATAATTTTCAGCAAAGCAACTGCTAGTTCATCAGCTCTTTTGGTGAAATTCTAAGCATGCTCAGCCCTTTGAATGTTGCTACAGAGGTACAAATTATGATATTTCCCTAGAGTCTCTGGGGTCTGCACCTTGGAAAATAAACCCAGGAATGTCTGTTTGTAAAAAAGACAACAAAAAACACCCACAGAATCCCTTTACTACAATGCTACAATTCTATCAGCCCCGTAATTTATTAATTTCCACATCCAACAAGTAGGAAAGTAGATGCTGATCTGCACCATTTCTGCAAGTCCATGGGATCTCTTCAGGAGACTTACAAGTGCAGCAGGAATGTGTGCCTGTGATCACAGTTTCTAGCATAACTCTGGGTTCTGGTCCAAGTGTGAAGGCTACAGGGAATACAGTAGTAGAGCACACCCACCTGGGTAATGTTCATGTCTGTTCAGCCTTTGAGGTAATGTAGGCTGCCTGTGTGAGGACAAGACATTCTTCTCTGGAATCACCGACAACTCTTCCCTGACTTTTGTTGGGTGGGTCATTTTAACTTTTATATTTTGTCTTTTTTAAAATCCACCTCTTAAGAAATTAACTTTATACCTCATTGGAATGGCTATCTTCAAACCACTACTTCTTCAACAACTGCATCCTCTACTTTATCATGCCAGTACTGGACCAGCACTGTTTCCAAGACAGGACAATGCCCCACTAATTTATCAGCCTGGTTTCTTGCAACACAGGATTGTCCTTTAGTTTTTCTCTCCTTTGCAATCATGTCCCCTGAGTCCATTTGGTTAAGAAGTGGTAAGGTGGCCTGAGATGAACTGGCCACCCCCACCACCCCAAAGAAGAGTCTTTCCTCTTTCTCCCACTTTGCCATTCCCAGTTCCACATCACCACCACTTGCCTTCAGTCGTCCAGCATGCACCCGACCCTTTAATGAACTATTTCAGCCTTCTAAAATGGCAGAGAACTTACACATGAAAAGAAGTGAGTTGTTTCCTATCAGGTGAGCAAGGTGGGTTGTCTCAAAATTGGCAGAGCCAGCACAAAGCCAGCCATGCAAACAGGAAACTTCAAGAGGCAGAAGGGAGAGTGCCCTCTTTGTGCCATTCCGTGTGCTAAGTAGGGTCTACATTCAGCCAGTAAGAGAGTGGGTGCTGATCTCCACCATTTCCTGCAAGGGCATTTCAAGGAACTGATAAGTGGAGAGGAGGAATGAAGTCCGGCACCTGGCATACTTGAATCCCGGCTCACAGTGCCCACAAAGTTAGGATCACATGGCTGGGAGAAAGGAGAGATGGGCAGGATCACACCTTTCAGCCACCATGGTCTGGCTGATCTATGGCAGCACGCTACAACTGTGAAGACCTTCTGGGAAAAGAAAAAATGAAATAATTTTGCAAAGCACCCCATTGTCAGCTTGGTCTCTCAGGAACATGCTAGTTTTCTATTCTGAATAATGAGCACTCAGAGTAGGAAGAAGTCTGAATGTTAATAAATGAAAATGTAGTCTGAATACAGAAAATATTTGCTTAGAATAATATTTTATCTTCTACATGGAAGTTAACGAGTTAATAAATATATATCATGTTTGTTTTGTTGCATTGTTTTGCTTTACTGCCTGTGATGAATGAAGAGTTTTTCTTGCATCGCTAAATGAACAGGAAAGACAACACTGAAAAATCCCATTGTGTCCATTTTGTGCAGCATCACGATGGCAGAGGGCTAATAGCCATAGACTGGCACTGTAATTCTCCAGCTGATGATCTCCCTACCTTTTGTTGATGTTTCCATCATGAAGAAGCACATGTTTTCCTTGTACTGGGACATATACAACACAAACGACAGAGTTTCATTCTATTTTATATGAGAACAATCCACCTCTGCTTTTTGGCAAGAAAACGCTAACTACATTTTTACACATAGGCTGTAAAGCTTGCATTTCCTCCAGCGTTTCAAAAACATTGTACTACTGGATTTAAAGATTATGACCTTCCCTTGAAAAGACCTGAATGCGAGAGCCTTATGAACATACTTTTGGGAAGCAGATGGTGGCTGAGTGGTAATTCTGATGGAAGAGACCATGTGGTGTGTTTTCCAAGGACATGACAGCCTTTCAGTTTTTATTTAGACATTCCTCCAGTATAGGTCAAATTGTGGATAAACACCCTGGGTTAGCTTTAGACTAGACTGCTCTTTACTCCTATTAATGCAATCAGCAGCCACACTGAGTTCTCAGCTGAGTGTAAACTCCCTTCCCTCAGGTGCCAGATAAATATTTGAATAACGTGAGGTGGCACCGCTGAGGTAACGGTACCCACGCTAGCTATTTTAAAAGTACCTTGGGCATAACAACTTAGAAGCACAGACATCCACTTTGAATTCTTTTTGTTCCCTCCTACGCTTAGCTTCTATCCAAGATTCACATTTCCACCCTCGATCGTCTTTCAACAATCATCTCACCGTTCTCTTTGATCATTGGAAACCTCCCCCGTTCCAAGGGGATTTTTCATTTTGGGTTGCTACTGTGTTTTCTGTCTTTCCAATTCTCACCTACTTGTCCGTTGGTCCTCCTGCTGCAATTAAAATAACCCTCCTGTCCTTCCACTCAGTTCTTTGAGTTTCTCCAACGACTTCCCGTTTCATGCCAGAGCAAGCTCAGATCGCGTGTCCGCTCCCTCCTGGCACTGCACGGCCACCGCCTGTGAACGCCTGATAGCGTGTTAACGAGGTGCTCACGCACGACAGCCATGTCTGGTTTACATATTTCCACCGGGAGCTCTGCGAGGGTGGGTGTTTTTCCCAGCCGCCAGGCAGGAGGTGGCCTCAGCAGTTTCCCCACAATCAGCAGTGCATCTCAAGGTCTTGCATTCTTCCACTTCCAGATTCTTTCACTGAGGAAAGCGTGTTTACTGCTAAGTACAATTTTGCCCTAGTAATGTATGGTTTCCAGCAGAATTCCTGGAATCTGCTGTTTACAAGCAGGGTCAGAGGTTATAGAAATACTTTCAATTTGCATATGAGTGATATACCAGGACGTTTGTTGCCCATGCATAGTGTCTAAACTACATGACAACTGCTTTTTTTATTGGTGTTGATAACCTCACTGGCTCTGGAATCAACTTGTTCAGCTGTGTGGGTGGTTCAAATTACTGCTAGGCAGCTCAGTAAATGAAAATTAATACTCTCCACTCCTCTTCATCACCCAGACTCTTCTCCCAACACAGGCAGGAATATTAACAAGAACAAAACCATCAGTAAAGCTCTCATATTTGAAGTCTTGCAGCTGGCGATCCTCTCTCAGCGTGTCAACCAAATACATGGTGGCAGCATTATTATCCACTCCAAAATGCTCCTGTGGTGTGTTACTTTTATCCCTGAGCAAGCAAATGAGACAAAGGCTGGTGGGACTGAGACAAGCGTCTTGACAGGTCACCACAGTACGGGGTCTCTCAGGGGCGAATGGCTGACAGCACATAGGCTTTCAGCAGGGATATTTTGAGAGGATGTTGCATGTAAGTTGACTCCTGGAGGAAGTAGACTTCCCTGCTGGTATTAAGGCCTGATGGCTTAACACTGCTTTTGTAGCCTTTCAACTTGTCAGAATAATGGTGTTCTGCAGAGTTTTCCATTTCTTCTCCCACTGAAGTCAATAGGTGTCAAACTGCTGCCTGACCAAGCCAGCACTGGTGCTGGGCAATGGGAGGCAGGACCACAGTAATTTCCTATCTATAGTGCAAGATTATTATGCAACTAACAATAAAATGGACTCGCTGTAATGTGGACTTTGGCCCATATTTGGTAGACTCTATGCACTGATGACTCTATGCACAGAAGCTTGTGGTGACAGATGCTTAAAAAGTTGGCCCTATATTTGGGACTGGAAAAGCATGGGAAAAAAATCTAACCTTCTCTAGAACACCAGTTTTCCAGCAAGATCCCTGCACTCCAGGAGGCC
Source organism: Thinocorus orbignyianus (assembly GCA_013400375.1). Lineage (NCBI taxonomy): Eukaryota > Metazoa > Chordata > Aves > Ciconiiformes > Thinocoridae > Thinocorus > Thinocorus orbignyianus. The sequence goes on from VXBW01006914.1 coordinate 675,095, forward strand.
TGGTCTTGGGGTTACCCATAGCCTCAGTTCAGCAGTCAGGAGGTAGTGTTTGGGGGATTTTGCATAACCCTGAGCTCAGCAGAGCAGCATCATAGACTGTGCATAGGCCTCATAACAGCAGAGTTCAGGATCGAGAAAGTTCAGCTCCTGTCCTTTACAGAAGTGCAGTTGCAATGCACTAGCACATAAGGGGTTAGCATAGCATCTAATCACAGAAAAAAAGTCTCCACATTATTCCAACAAGTAAAGTTTAAAGGTCTTAAGTCTGCTTCTAAATGGGACAGTGATTCCCACCTGCATATAAACATTTACCTAAGCAAGATTTGCATAATCTCTTTGACCCTCAATCTGCTCAACTTAATCAACCACATCACTATTTAGAAAAATGTGCCTCCATGTGCCTGATATCTTTGCCTATTTCTCACTGCTCATTAACCAAAAATCAACAGAAAATGTTCTTTTTTGATGTACCAAAGCCTCTAAGTAAATAGATTTCCCAGAACATTTTGTGTGGTTGTGACCATGTTTGTAAAACCAAAACCCCCATCTCCCTTATGCATCAGCTACTGTATCTGACTGCACACAAGTTCTGACTGTCTTTTAGTTTAGCAACTGAAAAGAGGAACGAAGGGGACTCCAAGCAGCCATGACGCCCTTCCATGGGACACTACCAGCAGGTATTTAGTGAAGCGTGGTTTGAAAACACCTTGATGCTCAGAAATGCCAGTTTCTGAGTATAATGAAGGTACCGACAAGCTTCTCCCATGCTTGTTTCTTAGCACTACTGCCGATCCTGTACTAACGCAATCAGAAACAAATCATTATCGCAGCAACTAGTTTCAGTTTGCTGATTTGTAAAATGGCCATAATAGCATCTCACCCTTTGCACAATTTTGAAGTTTCAAGCTCTGTGCCACTTGTGTCAAAGAAAACGGGAGGTTGCAACTGTACTCATTTTATGTGAAAGCACAAGTAACAAGTGTATTTTCGACATTTAGATACACTACTTCATGTTGATATTCCAGCCTCTCGCTCTCGGTGACTGTCACCGTCTGACAGACATATTTGGGCAGGAATGTATTTATTGTCACTCGAAGGATATCTGAGCTATTCCTAAGAGGTTGTCAAGGTTACAGCTACGCAAGGTGACCAATCTAACCTAGCAGTTCATGTACACCAAAAGCAGAACTCCTGTTCTTTACTTTCCCCCTTGTGGCACCAATCCTGGATGTGTGGCACTTCTGGGTAACATTTGGTCTTAAGAGGTTCAGCGAAATGAGAATATACACTGGCACAGATGAGCATCAGCCTGGTGCTGACTCTTGCTGTTACTAGCAGCTTTATTCTTATCTTCGTGCTACCTCCTGTAGTACATAAGACACTAGATCAAACTGGTAGTATTGGATGGTGATGACAAGTGTGTGCAACGCTCAATTCAGTTCTCAATCCAGTGCCCAAATCAGCAATAGACTCCAGGTCACTGACTTTTTTCCTAACTGATTTTTTTCCAAGGATTAAACATCTCTGTACAAACGTGAAAGTTCTTTAATGCTTTTCCAAAATTTTGGACAGTCTTGCATAATCATTTCACAATATTTATAGTGGCAGCTTGTGTTCCATCTCAGGCTGCTGCTCTTATCTCCTGCTTCCACAGTAATGATGAGGTAAAAGGAAAGATGGAGTGGGAACTATTTTGGCACCTCTAAACGTTTTCCCAATGTGCTAAGAAAACCTTTATCTTTCCCCCCTTCAATCTAGCTAACAGGCTAAAAGAAGGCCCATTCAAGAAAACAGTAAGAGCCTGTATTGCTAGGAGGGGAGTAGAGCATGCCCCATCTCTGATTTTGGAGCAATATTTGTTGCACACAATGTTCTAATAAGCAAGCCAGGGAAAGACAGTCTAAACACAGCTATATATAAGGCATACAAAAGCAGTAGGAAAACCACACTGAAAAGGCAACCATCAAAGGTTTGCTGCTAAAATGAAAGCCTGCACCAAGGCAGCATTTTGCATGGGTTAAATTCCTATTTAACCTATTTTCATTATGTCCTGGACAGAACCTATTTTCATAATGACCGGAGAATCTAATAGAAAGCATGCGTATTAGATTTACAACTGACACTGATCTGGGAAGGCCTATGAAAGAATCGAGAACAAACCCGGATTAAGAAAAAAAGACGTAAAAATGTAACAGAAAACAAACCGTAACAAACTAGTCATTGCAATAATCCAGGTTGCATCCACATACTGAATATTACACGTAATTCTACCCTGTCTTCAAAAGAGATACAGTAGAACGAAAAAAAAATTCAGAGAAAGTTGACAGAGATGACAAAAAATATGGGATGTGTCTGTATGAGGCCTTTTTACAGGCAGGGGAAGATTTTTCAGTCCTGAAAAAGAACTTGCTATGGGAGGATGCATCAGTGACCTATAAAATTCCAAGTGACTTGAAAAAGATGAATAGTAAATGATTATTTATCCTCTTTCAAACAAAGACTCAGACAGCATAAAACGGAATTCAGATTGGGTCAGAATAAACAAGTGGATATAATTTTTACCATGATCACCTGAGCTGTGTAGCTCTTTCCTACAAAATGTTTGCATGCCAAAAGATGACATTGTTCAAAAACTGATTAAGTCAATTCAGAGATATTAAATATAATAAAGACATGACCACTCACTTCGTAACATCATGGAGTCAAATTGCTGCAGGCAGAATACCATCTCATGCTTTCTCCTTCTCTACAGGTGTTTTCAATTTGTTACACTTTTATACTGCTATACCTACAATGAAAGCTGACTTGATTTCTAATCAGTGCACACTACTGCTTAGGCTACTGATCATTGCCAAGAGCAGGACCCATGACCCGAGCTGGTTGGTTTGATCCAGTATGTCTGCTCACCCCTTCTTTTGCTTACACAAATACCTTATTTATGTTACTCAGATGAAAAATTTCTTGTTCCTAAAAGAGATCCCCTCTGATTTAACTCATTCTTGTTTTCTTCTCATGCCTGGGACAAAGCATGTTCACCCCATGTGCTTGTAATTAAACATCTGTTTTGCTCAAATAGTATATATAGATGAAGACTCAAAATGAATTTCTGAAGCTTCTGTGAGTTAGGATATATCAACCTATTCAACACCTCAAATCATTATTGGATAATTATTCTGATTTTGATCAGATTGTGTAGGTGCTTGCCATACTGATTTACTTATCTACCTGACCAGACTACTAGGAGGATAAAACCATTTTTGACTCTACAGCGATCTATTGTCCCCTGTGTGGAAGGCCATAGAAGCAGAGAGGTGCATGCCGAGACTCTCCCTAAACTTTTAGTACCACATTTACAGCATGGACAGTCAATCAGACTGCAACTCATTCCTCTTCAAAAGAGGAATGTTTTCTTTCCAAATTTTGCATCAGCAAGGACAAAAACTCTTCTTAAAATAGACATCTGTTACAGCATTACAAGAAAACATGATAAGGATTGACGAATCTGGAGACCTGTGGCATTTATTGTCTGTAAGATGGTGGTAAAGATCTTTGTATGCTTTTAAGGTTGCAAAATATACTCAGAAAAATCAAGATGTTACATAGTTGTTGGTAAAATCCGTGTGACAAAGCTTATGCTAATGCTGTCAACACACAAGACTGGGCGTGAAGGAAATAGATGGAGGTTTATGCAGAAGCTGCAATTTGAGCAGAAATCACTCTTCAATTTTCTTTTTTTCTTTCTTTCTGTCTTTCTTAGCTACTTAGTATACCTACTAGCTGGGTATGCTAACTGGAATTGCTGCCAGAGTCTGCTGACAGCTGATCTATTGAAACAGAAGTTAAGAATTTTAGACCATGAAAATGTAGTCTTTAAGGTGCAGAAAACACAATGAAATACTGAAATATTTCAGACAGATTGACAGATTAAATAAATCATTTAATAAGCCCTATGACCCTAAGTAATTAAACTTATTCATACTATGAATCCCTCTAATCAATCCAATTAAACACTAAAGCAGTCTCACATGTTTGTACACAAAGTGCCCGACTGCAGTGAGTTTTAGCAATGCAGCTAAGCAGAACGCTGGGATCAGTCAGAACTTAGTGACCATTATGTAGTTAATAAGCAGAAAGAGTCTGTAACTCACTAGCTTGGTGTTTTGAGGTAAATGGTATATTGCCCAAGATAAATAGTGTTCGTGCACTGTTACTGTTACCATGCTTCTCTTGAAGTGTTTAATGCTTCACAGACGAGGCTCTTGTTAGCAAATCATTCCTTTGCAAGAGATCCACTTCTAAAAGGTAAGCTCATGATATTTTGTGTAGCACGCAACAGGAAAAAAATTCATCCTTCATCTTTCTTTCTTCCTCATTAGGAAATATTCAGGAAAACTTTGGGGAAAAAAATAAGATTTAACATCATTGTATTTATTAGGTTCCGAAACAATACACATTCACATCCTTTTGAATACAGTACATTTGGCACAGTAATAATGTTTACGATGAAATAACACTAATGAATGGCAAGAGATTCAAATTACATCCATAAGAAAAAAATTCTGTACAAATAAATCCTCACAATAAAAAAAACCCCAAACACCCCCCCACCCCGCACAACTGAATACATTTTATATTTAGCCAGAACTATTCTGCACATAATTTAAAAAGAGGTAATTTGTAAGCCTTTTTTTTTTTTTTTTTTTGAGAGAGNTTTTTTTTTGAGAGAGAATTATTTTTCACCCTATGGAGAAAAATGTGTTTCCATTTTTTAATAAAGTCTATTTGGGAGGAAAAACAAGAAACAATTGATTCTTTATAATTATTATTATTATTCATAATCTTTTTGGCATTTTGCACTCATTTTACAAAGAAGGAACACGAAAGATTTTACAGAACAGGCAGAAATGTAACAGAATGTCCATTTTTAAGAATTACCTTTAAAAAATGTTCAAGGTAACAGACAAACCTTCTGATGTAAACCCAATGCAGAGGATCTAACTATTTATATTGAAGAAATATCTGCCCATGCAAAAGTTTTTATCTCCTTCACTTTTCTCTTAGCATCTTAGCAAACATTGCAGGGTCCGAGGCCTGAAATACAAACATTTGCTAATTATCTTCATGGTAAAAATGGGAATACAGACTGCACAGCTTGCTTACAAAAGCTTTATGGGATGCTTTCATTCCTTCAAAAGAAATGCTCGGAGTTTTGTGTAAAGGCCTCTTGTTGTACAAACAGTAGTGCACTATCTGGTAACTCGTCTTCCTGCCAGCCTACTCACCTATGGGAAAGAACACGTTAGCACTGTGATCAGTTCTTGCCTGGATGTCAAAAGCTAACCGTGATGAGAAATAAAACAGAGCCAGTGGTGAGACACAAATTGATGGGCAGTTCTACAATATATTTCTAAAAGAGAAAGAAATTTAAACGTTGAGATGATGCAATCATTAAGATGTTTCTGTGCTGGTACTCAGCTCCAGAAGCTAGTCTTTTCCCAGTACAAAAGATTACTGAAGATAAATTAAATTAAACTAAAGGCTTGATGCATTATTACGCCTGTAGGCCAGACAACACATTAATCGATATATCATAATATTTAATATTTTGAAATCATCATAAGAATATATATAATAATTACACCTGAGTTTTAAAAACAAAACAAAATGGAACTGAATGCTGTCATCAGTAACAGGCTATGAGCAGCCAGACGCAAAACTGACACAAACTAACTCATCTGTTTGAGCCCGAGATCATTTCTTAAAGCCAATGATTCACACTTTGTCCACCACAATTTGTAACATTCCTTTCTCTTTCTGAGCTCTATCATGTCATAATAGAGTTGAAGAGAACTATACAAGAGATTTAGTATAGCTTAATATATGTCTACATCTTTTATAACAAAAACCTCATCTCTCTGACAGTAACTTGAACCAATACACATACAAGAGTATTGCACATGGACATTATTATAATTATTCTTTCATAGACTAACATTTTAATAGTATGCCTGAACATGCAGCAGTTGATACCTCTATATTCAATGAATTCCACAGGCCTTGCAGCAAACACTATATACAAAATCTCACCTGTACAAAAGGCAAAAAAGCTTCTTTAGTGCCACTTTGCCAATCACAAGTATATATATTTTTGTGCAGCTGGAAATCCATGTGCAACAATTAAAATGGATTCCAATGACCGCTCACTCAGTCCAGTAAAATATATAATAAAATGACCTCAGTGATACATGTACACAAAAAAAAAACCCCAAACCAAAAACCAAACCACAGGGTACTCCTGGAAATATAAGTATATAACACTGTTAGCGTATCTACAGGAGGTAACTTCACATTAGTAATATTGTCCACATGAGTTACCATTTCAATTCATACACAAAAAATTTCAATTTACAACTTTCAATAATGTCAGTTTGTGAATGTTTGATCTTCAGTTTTTTAACACACTTCCACATAATTCATGTGTAGCCTTATTTTGTGTCATCTAAAAGCAGATTTCTCTTTAGATTTTAAACATAAAAAAACAACAAACACAGTAGTATTATGGTTTTGTAAAAGTGTGCAAAAGTAACACACTGCTGAAAAAATAAATATAAATAAGAATTATTTACCAACTTAGCTACAATGGAAAAGGCAAATTTATAATGTTTATAATTAATTTTTAATGTAAAATTAACTGTAAACATTTGCAAGCTTGCCATCACATCAATGGTTCATTTAAATGGAGATTAAATTTGGTAACATGAATAGTACAACCAATTGCCTGACAAACTGTAAAATGCCTATATATAGCTGTGCTGAAGTACTATATGCTTTTTATTCTTTAGCCCTTTAATAACTACCCATATAGTATCTATTTCTTGCTTTAAATAAAATTTCAGTTATCTTTGTCACTCTTCTTATTCCTAAGAGTTTTCTGTAAATTGTACGAGGAACTTCACTGAAAGTTTAATTGATGTGCCTCTTTCTGGAGAGCTTTATTTTAAGTTTGTACCTCACCACAATAAATTCATAATTCATTACAGCTCCACACAGGCAGACTTCTTTGTTTACCAAAGGACAACATATTACTTATTTGTTGCATATCTGAATACAGATTTCACCTTAACCACCAGTGCAGAAGAAACAGTTCTCACGTTCTTAGCTTAAATACATACGACAATTACAGAACGTGATCTGCTAAGTTGCTTTTAATAGCATGGCTTCATTTTCCATGGAAAAGATGCAATTTTGTCCTCTGGGGAGATCTTAGGAATAAAAGAAAAGTTGCAAATATACAGCAGTGTGTTACATCTACAATTTCTGATACAAAATTATTTTGCATTGCTTTGTGAGACAGAAATTAGAAGTGCTTTCAGGTCAGAAGATTAAAGGAAAAAAACAATAAATATATACTTTAACTGGGGATATGGGCTCAGGGTAAGAGAAGTAGTTTTTGATCTACTGAGTCTCAGAAATTGATGATCTCTTCAGAATCACTTCTTGCAGCATCGTTCATCTGTCAGCTAATGTTGTCTATGGCAGTAGCTCTTCTCCAAAATAAGAGAAGCCTTTAAATTCTTCTTGATTGATTTGTTTTATAATTGCCTCGTCCACTAGCGTTAATACTGGTTCTTCTCGTGTAAAGTCTTGATCAAAGTTATTTACATCCCTTTTGGTTTTCTGAGAAGAAAAATACAAATAAGGTGAATGGTAAAACAGCACAGTCAAATAGAAGGTGCTCTCCCTCCTCTCCCTCCCCCCAAAAGGCTGAATTTTCTGGAATGATTGAAATAAAAGAGGAGCTACTTCACACAAAGAATAACAGACGTATGAGAGAAGCTACAGGAGCAAGTACTATAAATGAGTTCAGGAGAGGCCACAGAAGCAGTACTATAGATGAGTTCCCAGAGACTCACTGGTCTCTGACAGGCGAAGGAATAGCAGTATGATGATAAAGCAGGAAGCTGAGATTAGGACTAGTTTAGAAAAGGCTTTGGCATAGTAGTTGGTACGGCTGTTTCCTCTTAGATTTGAACATAATGATATCTCATTTCAGAGGCACAGAGTGAACTGATTTCCCCACAATATAGCCTACTGTTTCAACTCTAAATTAACTGTTTCTTTATATCTGGCTTCGCTCAGCTTTAAAATCAGATGTAGACCTTGCAACACCTCCCAGTCTGAAATCGTCGAGCTCCACATTGGCAACTCAGATTTCCTAATGCAGGCAAAGGTCATTCAAAGCACTATGGCCAAGCGTGAAATTCTGATTCCAGAGAAATCAGTCTCAGAACTCTTCTTTATTTCAATGGCATCAGGATTTCCTCATAGAAGTCTAAAGCACATCGAAGCTGGGTCAACAAAGTACAACTGTACATGTGGTTGAGATAAGATGTATTAACTAGAGACAGCCCTGGGGAGGCTTGACTCGTCCTCAGGGCACTCACAACAGTAACTATCTATGACCACTTACATGTAAAAGCTACAAGGGAAAACATTCTATTTGGTCATTCCCGTGAAAACTGCACTGTTCATGTTTTCCATATTAGCAGCATATTTCAGGCACGTACATATTGGAATAAACTTTTTTCTTTACACTGCTTCTTTTCTCTTCGCTTCATGAAATCTAATAGTTACTTGAGTGATGCTTAATGGAGGCATGGTGACACACTGAAAAGTATCTTAAAGTCCACCCTGCACATGTCTGAGATTAAGATGATACCAGAAATGAAATAGCTATTGGACTTCCAAAGTAAAATGATAAAATCATGAAGTACATCATAAAGTACATTAATGTATTCCAAATCGGTTATGTGCCTTTTTCCAAAGTATGTAAATTTTCCTATAAAATATATATATAATTGTATTTGCTTCATCAGACCTACTGAGGCACTCAAAGAAATTTCGTTCTTGCAACTGTAAAGTGGTCATAGCAACCTTCACTACACTGCTTATAAGTACTTTAGAGATACAGGGAAAAAAAGAGTCTATACAAATGCAGGAGATTTTTACTTGTAAACCAAGTACTTTCTAGGTACAGACAGCCAAAAATCCACATCCTCTATCTACAAAATTCCATTAAAAGGAAAGGAGTATGAATTTAACAGATATGTTTATATTGTTTACATTTGTAATATTTACTTCATACATAGAGACTAGAAATAAAGTGTATGTGACCCATATACTCTGAACTGCTTTAAGTGGTGAAGGACATGGCTTTGGGATTTATGTTTTTTCGTAGACATTTCGGCAAATGCTGAAAATAAGAATGAAATTCCATATTTTTTTTTAAAATGCATTACATTGCAATTACATCTACATTATTCTTGCTCTCCATGTTCTACCATAGTATTTTCACACGCTCATACAAGGAATTTGTTACAGGAATAATCACTAAAGCAGAAGGAGGCTAAGTGAGTATTTGCAAAAGTAGAATTCAAATTCAGAACTGTAGTTATGTGCAAGAGAAATGTGAGTACACTCACACTTAAACCACTAGCTACCCAGGGTAAATAAGCTCTGGACTAGCTGAGAAAAAATACAATATACATTATTTTCAAATTTTCATACTGAATGTATTTGTGGAAAATGTTATTTTCTTGCTGAAATTAGTTTCAGCATAAGAACAAGATGACAAATTCCTCAAATCCTATCAGGGGCAGCTAATTCCCAATAGCTACTTTTTCTAGAGAATCATCACTAAGATTTGTGAAAGTTTTACGTGAAAAAGATTGCAGATGAGTATATGTTTGAAAAACTGTCCCAACCTCAGTTACCTAAATCATATCGATGAAAACTAACTGTACTTCCTGTAGAGCTTTGAATCCCAAATATTTCTGAAACAACAACCAAAGGTATTTGCTTAGATTTAAAAGCCTAGCGTGTCTTAAAATGTGCTTTCAAGACCAAAGAAAGAAATAGAAGTTTTTACTTTCTCATTTATAAACAATTTCACATCTCTTTGGCAGCATAGATGTAAATCACCCAGTTTATCAACAGGACAAGTATGGAGCAATCTAAGATTGCAAGGATATGCAAGCAAGACTCTAACTAACCAGCAGACAAACTGAGATTAAATAAATCATAGGGAACAAAAGTGAGTGCGTTAAGCCACACAAGACAAAAGGTACAGTTCATGACAAGTGCTTCTTTTCAGCAGAAAGATTTATTTGAGAAACCCTCCTTAGCAACTTAGATAGTTTCTTCCTGAAGCTATGACTATTTTGCAAGGCTCCATCTCCTAAGATGAAACAGGTCTGGCCACATTTCTGCTACCATTGCTACTTTAATGTACCTGCACTGTGAATACTCTACAGGCCAACAGAATGAAGGCTCAGGTATGAAGGGCTGTGGTTGTCTACTAGCAGAGAAGCTGAGAAAAGAAAGAAGATCTGCAAGGTACAGAGAGTATACGAATGAAACAGAGTGCAGCTATTATCCACCTTTGAACATTAAAACAATCATGAACAAAAAAGGAAAAATATTTAGATTAGCTGGCAAATGCATAAATAAAAATGCAGCAATTAAATGGGTGGGATTCTTTTTATTTAGCCTGCAGTTCTTGAGATTTTGGGACACATTATTTTTAACTTTTCGAACTTTTTTTCCAGGGAAGACTTTTCAGTTTCAGATGACTGAAGAAACTAGGATTATTAGGAAAAAAAAGAACCCCCAAAACACACAGAAATTGGATTAGGTTTCAGATGCTACTTTTTCTCTTTCTAGACTACCCAGACACCTTGTGTTCAGCACGTGCCAATGCTCCATGGGAGCCGGGAACAGCAGCTACCCAAGAGCTGCCAACAATAGGTGCCAAATTCCGCACTTCACTGAAACTGCTCTACTGAAGGCAGGATGTGGGCAGCCCATCTCCAGCTGACAAAGAGCAGCAGCAGTGCCATGGCACTTCTAAAGACCGAAACTAACACTTCTCCAATTCTAAATCTCATCTGAAAGATGACTTCTCCACCAGACAGTATCTCTGATAGTGAGAAGGAAAGTGACTCAAACCCTCTTGTGCAGGAAACATGAAACGTTCAGCTTTTATTTTTTCCAGCAGTGTGAATGCTCCATAGGCCTCCTGTCTGAGAATTGACCTAGTGTGACCTGCTTATCCTGAGAGAGATGGTAAGCTTGCTTCATATGGGTGATAAGATCTGATTAGATGTAACACTTAATGCTGCAGAAATAGAGCCCCTTGAATTAATAAATATTAACAGGGCCGACTGACCATCAAGGATTGCAATTTTTGAAGTCAAAGTCATGTTTTATTCAAATATTACTGCTTCTGTTTGAAAAGCTAAAGATTGGCAATTTCTAAGACTATCTCTTCATAAAACACCATTTAACCAACTTTCCTAGTTGGCCAGTACAACTTTGGACAAAGGGATATTGTTCTATGAGTCAAAATGTATGGGTTGTTTTCTTAAATATTTTCACGTAATTAATAAACGATCAATATTAATAAGCACACATTAAACAATGGTTTTCTGAACTGGTTTTACTTTCACTATCATTCAATAAAAAAATAATTTTCTACCTGCAGACACAGATTAAAGCTTAACCCCCCTCCCCAAACGTGCTTAATAAACTTCCATTGTCAAGGATTACTAACCTTGTCTGCTAATGATCACTAAATGACACTATATGAATTGCATTAGCAATAAAAGAAATCTCAGTTGGTATTCCTATCACTGAAAATACATTAAGAAAGTTAGAATTTGCCATTCCTTCCATTAATCACATAAACCAGATGTGAATGACAGGAACCTTTGGTATTGGAAAGCCACAGAAATCATTGCAAGAAAGCACCTGAGAGAGGGTGTTTTGAACCACGGAATTCAGTAAAGTTTGGGTACCTCGTCAGCCCTGTCATGAGGCCAAGAGCCTTGGAGGACTCCCTTCTGCCTAGTAAGAATTAAATTAATTCTCCAGCTTGGAGACATTAAGAGCTATTTCTCTTTACTCCGTTATTTATTGTCATTTAATTTGCAGAAAATCACTGAAACTCTTCTAAGTCCTTGGCAAGCCTTGGTTTCACTAAATTGGGCTGAAATTGAGAAGTGGGTTTAAAGGCTACTCAGAGGAGGTGAAAGAAAGATGGAGCTGGTGGCTAGAAAACCACACTGTCACAAAAGCTTAGATTTAGTATTTCCTATGAATCCACAATATGCGATTCAAATGTAACAATAGGAATCCTCTTTAAACAAATTAATAGATTTCTAGTTAGTTTAACAGAATGAATAGCTAATCCACAATGGACAGTCAATATAAGGAAGTGAGGCCAGAAATTATCATTATAACAGTGAACCAATATGGTAGAAGAAAAAGATACTGTGCTATATTTTTCAGTAAGTAGACCCTTTAGCACAAAATATATACAAAGCTCATCTGAGATTTTCACAGGCTGAGATACTGTCAGCACAGAACTGCAGATGCAGATTGGCCTTTCTCTATCACTGGATGAAATATCTTTAACTTTACTGCAATTTTTTGTCAATAGCACTGCTTGATGCCTCCTCATATATTTTTAAGCCCACAGTGAAATCCTGGAGGTTGTCGTCCTCCTGAGAAGTTTCACCAGAGAACCCTTCCAGTGCAGTGCCTGGCTGTATCAGCAGTACATCAAACATGCAACAGACACATGAAATCTGGGCAGGGAGCTGCTGCAGCTTCTGCTGGGCAGCTCCAGGAGCACAGGACAGCAGTGCAGCAGGAATGGGACGTACACTAAGAGTTGCACCTTCTCCTATGTATTTACATGGTATCATTTAATTTTACCTAGAATTTTGCTTCACTAAGAAATAAACGTTTCCTGTGTTTGACACAGTATCACCAAGAAGAAATTCTTAGATCAGGATGATCAGAGTTTAAATATTTTGTATTTACCTCCTCACTGATAAGATTTTCAGATCATTTTGTTCAAGACAAATGGAAATTCAAGACATCAAACAAACTGGTTCAAATCACAAGGTTATGTGGCTAACCTCACGTATCACTCTCCCCTCAGTCACCTCTCTTTATTATCATAACAAAAACCACAGTGCAGGCAGAGATCACTTTGCACCAATGACTGGATCTCTTTTCATAAAGGTATAGTAGCTTCTAAAAAGTTGAGATCAACTGTAATGAGCACTCACTTCCACACGTAACTCATTCTACATATATAGAAATTCAGTATGAATACTGTTAAAGAAACAGGCTGAGAAACAGGACACTTCAGGCCTGTCTTTCCATTTATCCTGGTGATGTGGTGATACCTGGTGATACTCTTCACAGTATTTGCAAACCCTGAGAATCTGTATCAGCATTAGAAGGGTTTCCTAGAATGTCTTATTTCAGAAGATATTAAATATATGTTATCAAAATAACTTTAAAAGTGATTTAACTTTTTCAGCATGTTAATTTCTCTATTCACACATGGAAGAGTTACAACGAATCAGCCATGAGCTGCAGTAGGTTATTCAACTGAAGGTTATGATGATGAAAAGAATTTTGAATCCAAGTATTTTTTACAAGTATACCAATATTCATTACCTCTGAGCAGAGGGTGAGATTTTGTGCTCCTAAATTATGCTTTCATTAGAAGTACAGGACACCAAACTAAGAGAAAGAAGTGGGAAAACCCTCCATTCAATGAAGATGTTAATAGATCATGAAACAGTATTTGAAAAACACACCAATCTATGCAGCCCACAATTTAATCTGTTATGGAAGCACACAGACATTTAATAAACACTAAGCTAATGCACAGAACCACGAATTTTAAAAGGGATCATTTGTGATCCAGTAAAGTGAAAACACCTGTATACTAAAAGAGTACGCATCTTTCCTAGGAATGTGCAATGGGTCAAGTAGAAAGGAAGAACAACCTAAAGAATTAGGGGATACAAACAGATAATGACTACACATGGCCAGGATGCCAGCCTTAGTATTTCACTTTTGCACAGCCTTTCTCCTATCCTACACCCCAAAACCGCTACAACAAAACAAACAGCAAAGCAAACAAAATCAAAGCCCTGCAGGTTTGCTGACAACCACTATGTGTTAGCAGTCTGGGCAATGAACCTCAGAAGAAGTGGCTGTAAAATCATTGTCCCCTATGACCATGCTTGGGTATGGTTTTAGCATGAATGAGTACACAGTACTAAAGCCCTATATACACTAAACCTGCTTTGTTCATAGCTTGATTGCTAAAGCACAACACTTTGTGTAAAACATTGATGAAAATAGATTTCACGTGAGCTGCAGGGGAAGGCAGCACTACAGCTTCCCACCTATGGCTAGTCCTTTACCCTCAAGATCCACCTTGTCCACCTTAGCAGGGCTTGCTTCCATTAGGATGTAACCATGACGTAACCATGACATAACCACTGCACATAAGCTATACTACAGTAGAATACATGATTTTTTTACAGTGATAAAAATTGCAGGGTGTCGTGGTTTCAGCTGGGATAATTTTCCTAGTAGCTGCTGTGTTCTGCATTTAGTATAAGAATAATGTTTATAGTACATATTATTTTAGTTGTTGTTAGATAATGCTTATATTAAGTCAAGGACATTTTCAGCTTCCTACAGAAGCTGAGGGGTGGCATCAACAGGACAACCTGTCCAAAGGAATATTCTATACAATAGACATCTTAGTCAGTATATAAATGGGGGTTGGCTGGAAGGCAGAAAGCTGTGATCACTGCTCAGGACAGGCTGGGCATCACTGGATGGTGCGCAATTGTATTGCCTCACTCATTTCATATATTCATAGAATGGTTAGAGTTGGAAGGGACTTTAAAGATCATCAAGTTCCAACCCCCCTGCCATGGGCAGGGACACCTCCCACTAGAGCAGGTTGCTCAAAGCCCCATCCAACTTGGCCTTAAACACTTCCAGGGATGGGGCATCAACTTCCCTGGGCAACCTGTTCCAGTGCCTCACCACCCTCACAGTAAAGAACTTCTTCCTAGTATCTAATCTAAATCTCCCCTCTTCCAATTTAAAGCCATTACCCCTTGTCCCATCACTAGACTTCCTGACAAAGAGTCCCTCCCCAGCTCTCCTGTAGGCTCCATTCAGGTACTGAAAGGCTGCTATTGTTATGTTATGTTATGTTATGTTTGTTATGTTATGTTATGTTATGTTATGTTATGTTATGTTATGTTATGTTATGTTATCATTATTTATTATTATCTTCTGTTCCATTAGTATTCTACTAAACCACCTTTATCTCAACCCACGAAGCTTCCTTTTTTCCAGTTCTTGTACCCTATCCCACTAGACTGGGGGAAGTGAGTGGTCTGCTGTGTGGCCCTGGTTGTTGCTTGGGGTTAAACAATGACAAAAGGGAAGACTGCCAACTTCTGAATTTCTACACTGTATTTTTCCTTTCTTTTTCTTTGAAGTTTTCTTGAGGGTTTAACTATGTGAAAAACAATTCTATATTTCTTCTTGAGGTGGGGAGGAAATACAAGAAGAAGAAGTAATGGGACAATCATATGAAAATACCCTTCATCTGCACAATGCCATTCCTATTGCAAATTTTATGATCCACTCTGCAGTACAGATTTTATATGTGTGCCTCTCTAATTCACATTTTATTGGCAAGCCTCCATTGATATCCTCAACTGCTCTAAGGCCATCATGATCAATGTCACCTCCCCTCTTACATCCTGGCACATATCCCAGATAAGTCCATTTTTGGTTGCTTTCTCCTGAAATTGCATTTTAACCATTATTGTTACAGCAGAGCTGCAACAGTCGGGGTGGGTGCACCTGCAACCTGCTAAACGACCTGCTGGTGAGTCCTCAAATACATATCTAGAAGCTTTTTTTGTCTTCCTGATCACTAGCACTTCAGCACAAAGGACTGGCTATACCCAGAAAATGGAACTGAATTGCAAAGAGAAAAAAGTGATGCAGGAGAGTTGGTATGTTTAGGGCATGTGTTGCTAGAATTCCAGTGGTATCCAGGAGACACCCCATAAATCACTGAAAAATTACCCAAATACAGATAGTCTAGCAGTGCATTGAGATATTTGAACAGATTTATTTTGTAAAAGATAATAGATTTACTTGCTTTCCATTCTCTAAGCAAAGAGAAGGAATAAATTAAGGAGACTGATGTGAGTGAATAGGTGAACAATGTAATGAAATACTTCAAGGCTCACATCTCTGCTGTGTAGTCTGAATAAATACTGACTGACTTTCCAATGTTTTGGTCTGCCTACAGTCATGTATTCCACTTAATTACAGAAAAGTAACACATTATGGAAACCTTCCCAAGTATGTTATAAGTTCATATCTATATATAGCAGTATCTTGTGATTCTGAGTCCCTCATCTCTCAAGGAGGCATGGACACGTGCATTGTGACACTAGATCTAAAGAAACACCACAGCATGAAAGGTAGTAGCAAGCACGCTCAGTGGGAGCATCATTGTAAGACTCAGCTACAAACTAGAATGGTTTGCACTATAGGTCGAAGAGCAAGAATGCTACAGAGTTTTTGGCAAGACTGTTGCCTTCAAAATATTTTTGGAAATTCACAGTCTGTGACGGTGACCTCTAGCTCCTTAAGAATAATGCTTTTAGTTTGACATAGGTGATACATATGATGGGCTTTCATACAGAGAAAGGGTGTAGCAGGTCTCTCCTTAGACAAATGGAGAAAGCTACACAGTGATGGTTTAATCGTAAGACAGCTGAATTGTTAGCAATCGTATTTTGAAGTCTAATGATTATTTTTAAGCTTTTACAAAGACAGATTAAAATAAAGATATATGTGACTTTTTAGCAAGCAGCTGAAGAAATACCATGTCTTTTTAAAAAAAACACGCTAATACACATACTCATACGAATTGTAGACTGAAAAAAAAAGTCATTGCACAATTATTCATGAATGTCTACTACCTCTGCATCTTAATGTATGTCCTTTCTACCTTTCCTTCAAACACTGGAACTGCTTTTTTGGAATGCAGTTTTAATAAAACAGCACAGTAAGACATAGCAGAGTTTGTAGTGACACAGGTTTTGTTTTTGATTCTGCTACTAGTCTACTTTGAGCTTGAGTAATTTTTTTCTCCATATGCATCTAATTTTCTTCCTATTTTTGTTCTCCTATACAAGGATTGTGATCTCTCTATCTATCATTATCTATGATCTCTTGATTGTCTCTCACTTACATGACTTTTTGCACAGAGGGAATCTCATCTTGCTGGGAACTCAAGCTGTTATTGCAGACCTGAGAGCACAAACTCAATTTCTCTGTATTCTTGTTCTTGTCAAATACAAAGAGAATCCTTCAGAAAGTCATGGGCAGTTATGATCTTCAACTTCTTTTCCATACTCCATAATTAAGCAAAGGGAATGATTTTTTTGCAGGCCCTTTGCAAACATGAATATGTTGTGCAAATGAAGGAACAAGAGCTGTGCTTAAGGTTATTCATAAATACCTAGACTAAGTGTTCCTGTCATCCCACATAACTTAAGCATATGACTCCTGGAGCATGCTGTTGAGAGGACCAGTACAAGGTCTGTGCCTTCACAGTAATAAAATCCCTTGTAACAGCACAGCAGCATAACAACAGGAAAGCAACAGTAAAAGAAATGGTAGGATTCCTTACCATTTAAAGACACCTTACCTGTCCTGCTACTGAAGGTAAGTGCCTACACATCAGCTGCTTCAGTCCACCATCCACATATTTGTGCATGAGTGAAAGGAATTAAGTTTTGCACTAGTATACTGACTTGTGAATATGTACATTGACAATTTTTTGCTGCCCATTTTGGCAGAACACACTCTTAAGACACCGTTGTTAACTTCATGCATGGTATACTAGTAATACAAAATGCTCTACATGAGAAATAAAACCAAAGCCAAAGCTCTTGTTGTCTGTGTTCACCAGACTCCAGCTGTGAAGGGGACTAGGCATGGACTGCCAGCTTTCAACAAATCTTCACTGTTTTCTGATAAATTCCTCTCCATTGTCTGATAAAGAGCTAGATGCTACTTCTAAAATCACCTGGTGTTTTGCCACCGGCAGAAACAGGCCCAAACCAGGAGTACTATTTATTATCTACATTGATATAAAAATAAAATATTTCTATTTGAACATTTAAGAATGTGCTGTAAGTAACCATGATAAGATGACTTCGCTTAATGGTTTAGATTACTTCCTGAAAATAGCACTGGAGATTAAAGCAGCCAAAAAGTGAAACAGAATCTGTATTATTCTGAGGAAGCCCAAAAGGAAAGTAGGAATACTCTGGCTGCTTGTCACTCCATCTCAAAGGGCATCTCTTAACAATGTCTATTTAACAGATGGTTAAATGAACCTCGTTATTTAGTATGAAAATATTTTAGTACTATACAACCAGTACTCAATAAAGCCAAACAAATACTCCTGAATCTCCAGAACAGAATCAAAAGAAGCATAATGAGAGTTGTTTAACTTATAAATATTTGGGAACCTGCACTGCTGGGAAGTAGCTTTCAAACTTCTGTAATCCCAGTGTTGCAGTAATCACAGCTAAAACCAGCTGCTGCAGGCACTGATGTTGAAGAGAATAAAAAACAAAAAAAAATAAGACTAATGGAATGAGCAAATTCTGGGAAAACAGAAGCTTGTTCATCCAAACAAACAGCACCGAAATCCTTTAAAAATATCAGCTCACTTACTCTCCGTTTCTCTAAGTTGTGATACAAGCTGCATAGAAGCTCGTGGAAAGCTACTCAACTTACACTTTGAGCAAATTTAGTGGTTGTATGAACCACCAAGCTAGTTAAATCTTTGGAAACCAAGAACCCTTTACTTTGCTGAGGGAAGAGGCAGAAGTGCTACAGACTTTTCTGCCTTGTCCAGACACATGCCAGACTTACAGGTATCCGCCACACTGCAGATAGTTATGGTACTATTGCTCACAATTGCCTACTGCAAGCTAAACTGAGATCTAAAACTTCATCACCTGCACTTCTCAATTCAAGTCAACACATCTCAATTAGCAGTGACATCACTAACACCTGAACCAGTAGCAGAAAAGTGCAACATTTAGGAACCAGTTGACATTAATTATCCTAATTCACGATACCTTGTGGCAGGGGTGATGTGCAAAAAGAGTGTTGGACTTCAACTCTTATGGTTGTTTGTAATAAAAAGGCTGTACCGAGAGTCCACATCCATTTTTCTTTAGTTTTTCTAAAGCACATATGTTAGCCATTCTGACAAATAAAGATTCTTCCCTGTTTCTAATTTTTTAATTTTTGTTTTTTACACTAGTATTAATCATCACGGTGTCACAAGCCCACTGTCTTTCTATGCCTGAAATGCTTGCAGCAAGTGGGAAATACATCATGTGCAATGTTTAACAATGGTACATGAGGGTCTGAGGTCTCAAAATCACTCCCCAGTGTTTCATCTAAGCAGTAACACTTCATGCAAAAGCATGCAGTATAGCCCCTTGCGTGCCCACCTGCTAAATGCTCATTGCCATGCACTGATGACTTAATGGAAATATATTATGAAACTGAAGGGACACCTCAAGGTTATTAGGCCTAAAAATGGACCTACCTTGACATTTTCCCCATATTGAAGGCCTTACCTTAAAGAGGGACATTCACACTGAAGCAAACTTGAAAAGAGAGAACATTTATACAAAAAGAAATTTACTTGGCCTGTGATTTCCTAAGTTCCTGCTGGTGTTACTGAATGATACTGCATTTTACAGGACTTCTTCCCCACAGCATAAAGGCAAAGTCATAATTCTGCACGTATGATGATACAATCCACTGTCACAGAAAAATAGAGGCGTGCCAAAAAACCCCCACCAAAACAGTATCATGACTTCCCAACACATGGTTAAAAATCCCTCATTAAAAAGTAAAAAAAAAATCTATCTTTGCCTGTTAGTGTCATGTATGAAAACAAGTCTGAGATTATAAAACTTACGTTTTGGGCTAACATATTTGAAAGTTTTCTCCAGAAATGCGGTCCCTCTTTAAGGATTCCAGCCATATTTCACAGTAAGCAGATGGTTGCTGCAGCAATTTAAACACACGCCTCTCTAATTGAATACATTTTCGGGAGCCATTCAGTGAGGTACCTACACATGAGGCAGGTGCGGCCTCTGCCTGTTTGCCTGTGCAAACGAACAAGCTGCACACTCTGTAGGTACTGATTTCCATTTGCTATTTATTACCCAGTTTCCAAACACTGTGGGCATCTGGCTTGTCATAAGTCATCAGACAAAGGGCTGCCAAAATTTTGCCAGTTTTTCACTCATTTAGGGGGAGGGGAAAATTCCCAGTGCTCACTGATTCCAGTTGCAACCCACAATCATTGTCTAGGACTAGAATTTCATATTTGAGAGTGATTTTATTTCAAACCTTTGCTGCAGCACAGAACTGGAAGAGGACACATTGCTGGCATCCTTAAGTCAAGACTTAACAAGGGAGTTCAGGTTCACAAGGAAACTGCATATAGACAATGTGGCTCAGATAGTGATAACTAAGGGGGGAGGGACTTTGACAACACTTTATGATTATCTCATGCGTTACCAGAGCTGAGAGGTGCAAATTACTGTAGGAGATTTGAGACTGAAGATCAAGATGAAATCTGCTAACACTGAGGTCTGGTATAGCACAGAACACTCTTCCAAGGGAAGTGCTGCACATTCAGTTAATTTAAAAGTCAGACTGACCTTGAGCATTTGTTTTTTATCAATTCTCAGTCATGTTTCTTCACTGTTACAGAACTTTGCATTAAGTATCCTGAGATTACCACAGAGTAGAAACTGAGGCATGGAAAGGTCAGACGATGAACTCTGGACCACACCATGAGTTTCTAGAAAAACTGGTAGAAGAACATATGTATCTTGCAATATTTGGGTCTCTGGTTTTATCTGCTAGAACAGTTTTCTGTTCCTGAGAAGTCAGAACTGAAGAAGGAACATACAGATATTCAGAAAACATTCTCAGTGATGTAACAGTGGGAATGGAAGAGGCTGCAAAATGAAGCGAGTCACGTTACATGAACTAAATGGGCCGGCAGCAGCTGCTGTTGCTCCATACTGCAAGATACAATTCTGCAATAGACTACCTTGTTCGTTTTGTTTCTAGTGCTCTGAAAGAAAGTGAGCTTCTAAAATGGAAAACCACGAAATTATGAATGGACAGAGAAAACTAAAATAATGTGAAAGCTGCATGTTCATAGTAAATCATCGTTATGTGATTATTTTGTTAACTTCATAAAGCCGCACTATGAATGGATTGCCAAAGGCACTGATAAAGCCATTAGCAATGAAACTTTGGCTTAATTGCTAAAAAGAAATACATATGGCAAACATCTGTTTTACCAGGCTTTGTATTACTCTCTGGCTCAGAGTTTCTTCAGTTTTTTCATGTAGAGGACATCGTAGTCAAAGTCTCAATTTTTCCCAACCCTGACATTTACAAGAGGGTGGATGGGAACAAGAAGTCTGCCTGTTTGCATGCACATGTTTCAAGGCTGGACAGCAAAACTCAACTCAGCCTGAAAGGACAGGAGAGGCCATCCCAACCGCACAGTACCTAACAGCTTTCTCAGTCTCACACCAAGCCACTGTGACCAACAGCATAAGAAACAGGAGAGTGATTTCATTGTGGTGGTCTAATTCTACAAAAACCAAGAAGAAATCTCTCAGAGGGCTGAAGCATCTCTCCTACAAGTACAAGCTGAGAAGGTTGGGAGAAGAGAAGGCTCTGGGAAGAAATCAACTGTGCTACCCTTTTGGTACTTAAAGGGGGCTTATAAGAAAGACAGTGACATATTTTTAGCAGGGCCTGTTGCAATAGGACAAGGGTAACGGTTTTAAACTAAAAGATGGTAGATACAGACTAGATACAAGGACGACATTTTTTACAATGTGTGTGCTGAAATACTGGAACAGTTTGCCCAGAGAAGTGGCAAATGTCCCATCCCTGGAAATGTTCAAGGTCAGGGTGGACAAGGCTCTGAGTGACCTGATCTAGGTGAAGATGATCACTGCAGGGGGTTTGGACTAGATGGCCTTTAATGGCCCCTTTCAACCCAAAGTATTCTATGATTCTATGAAACTGATGTTCATGTGAAGCTACCACTGACTTCAGCAAAAAGACTTCAGCAAAATGAGGCAAGACATTTTGGGCAATGATGCTCCTCCATCCCTGGCAAGCAGGACTGGGATATTGCCTACCTTTCCACCACTTGTGCGCACCCCTCAGCTTCGCTGCCTGATGCTAATGGCACGTCAGCAGGCCATGAGTTCAGACTGGAAAGCTGGCAGCTGGCCAACTGTGTGCTCAGAAATGACACAAAGAATTCCTTGCAGGGAATTGAAGACATAGAGAAGATTGAGGAAAAGGCAAAATACTACAAAATATACTTTTCCTTCGCTGTTTCAAATATAAGCTTTGTCAGTAAATAAAAACTTGGGACAATATAAAGTTCATCATTCAAGGTGAAATGGTAATCTGTTTCAATCACTGTTTTTAATACATGTCTTATTATGGGATAGACATAATCATCCCATAATGTCACTGATCTACCACACTTACCACCCTATTAATGACTTTGGTAAGAAATTAACCAAGTGCACCCTGGTTTTAATTTGTATTACGTCAAATACACTTTGAAAACGGAAATAAGCAACTTCACCAAGCCAGGAGCATACCCACGGAAAGAAAGAAAGAAAAAGGGAGAGAGGAGAACCATGGAATACTATATCAAGGCCTTTGTGGTTCTCGAGCAATAAATTACTTTGCAAGCCATAGTGTGGTGTTATGGCTACCGATCAGGGAAATTTAATTCTCCAAATGGAATAAACTTCCAGGAAGACAAAATATCTCACCATAGCAATAAAGTGCCTCAAAGGGATTTCTATCTCACAACAGTTGTTCTGGAAAATAAATATCTGTTTACACTAAATCTGTACTTCTTTCTTGCATGTGCAATTACATATTCATATACGCATTAAAAGCAGCAGGGAAGAATAATATTATTCAGAAAATTTCAAGACAGTGTATGAAACTCTAAGAATTAGGTTTTCAGAACACAGGAAATGATCTTCAAGAGACACTGTCAAGGTCACTGGAGCACAGACGTAACAAATACTTTCTTCATAGCTATTCAAAGGTTTGCTTGATTCTAATGTACATACCTCAGAGCTATTACTTTTCTACAATAGCTTAAGATTTATAATAGCTCTACATTGGAGAAACCATCATTATAGTAAACCATAGTGTATATTAGTGTATTAACATAGTGTATTAGTGTATAAACATAGTGTAATATTTTGCCACTGAAAAGCCTCATAATTCTGGAGTTATGAATGGAAGGGCTGGCAGATAATATGCATTGTGGGTCTAGCCCCCAGTGCATTTCACCTCTTTGCATTCTCTATTCCAAGTCATTAAGCTGTGGGAGCAGACAAATGCTTCACAGCAGGTTTCAGGGGCATCAAACCTGCTTCCATTGTCCCCACCTAGCAGAACCTGGTATGGCACTCTTGTCACTGCTTTGCAATCTAAACCTCAGCCATTTGTAGGAGTGCTCTGCCCTGGGCACTCTTGCAAGCTTTCAGAAAGCATGGTCAGCTTTTCAACAACCTTTTACTTTTTTACTTTGGTAATTTTCATGCCAAGGTTGAAAATAGTTAGAAAAGAAATTTCAACTTCCAAAACATCAATAGAATAATCAAATAATGTACAAACTAGAAAGATACTAATGGTATATTTCTGGTATAATAAGGAATATGTCTGCATACATTCATAGTGTGAATGAGATTTAAAAAAAAAAACCCCAACCTCTGGCTAATAAATAACCATGCAGTGTTTTGCCCAAATGCAGTTGAAAAATTCAGACTTCAGGCTGGCAGAGCTGAGACAAGCTTGAACTATGGAGAAGCACAGGCCTTACAGTACCATGTAATATAGCTCCTCAGAAAATCTATTATGGCAGAGATAGGACAAAAGGCAATAGAACAGGAAGACAGCCGTGCTAATCAAGGAACTCATGGTTTCGGGATCAGCAGAGTAGTGAGGTAGAACTGAAGCAAGGTTTGTTTCCATGCTTGCATCTCTGTGACGTCCCTTGGCAGATTGTCTGACGGGACCTCAGTGTCTGACCATTTTCCTTAATGACTTGTTTAATGTCAGTGTTTAATATTGCCCAGAGCTCATTTGAGTATACCTGTGTTTTGGGGTTGGTTTTTTGCAAGTGTGTATGATACAGTAATTATAAGATTTCCCCCCTTAGTCATCTTAGAGTTGGTCAGAAAATAGATGAATACCTGTGTAAATATATGCATTCTTGCATGAGCCAAATTTTGTATGTGCATGCAAAACTCACTTTGAATGCACAAATGACTATATATGCATTGTAAGCTTCTTTCCCTATGCATATGTACACTCACATATCACATGCAAGAATGTCTATTTTCTGACTAATAATCTGGCCCCTCTTTTCATAGCTATTTTCACAGATCTAGGCTCTCCTGAACATAAGATTAAAAATATATTTCTTTGACCCTTTTTCAGCTTCACAAGTCACTTTTAAATAACCAACAGCCCTTTATCAATACTGAAAGATGTTAAAAACCAGAAAACATTCAAAACACAGGCATGATTTATTCTATAGCTATGGAACAGTTGTCCTTGCTAATCTGAATCAATGAATCTCAGTGCTACACCCACAACTGAATTTAGAGAGTAACTATCTATAGTTTATTTTACTAATGTTCCTCTTCTTCCCTCTTTCCTGTATTTTTCAAAGTGAGTGCAATCTCTTCTAGCTTGGCAAGTATCCAAAATTACCTTCTCAGCATTTCATATTTACTGCCCTTTACCATTTCTAAAGCTGCATAATTAATAATTGTATTTTATTTGTGTGATCTTTCTCTTCAGCCTAGATATATATCACACTTTACTTTCCAACTAATAAATGGTTCAATTTTAAGAGGACTAGTAAAAATGTCAGTATGGTCTATACAACAACAAAATCCAAGCAATTGCAAAATTTATACAGCTGGTACAAAACAGCTGATGAATCATAAACATAATGTAAATACATGTCCTGGTCTGAAGAGGAAAGAGGTTAAAGAGAGCATCTGTCATTCATTCAGTGGCTGGTCCAGCCCAAACCACGACAATATATAAGACATACCCTTGCTAAATGTAGCAATGTTATCAGTAAAAGTTGATAAGAACAGGTGACTGGGGAAGATATCTTGGAGAGAGCACACTGAGAACATGAAAATAACAGGGATGCCTGTAACAAAGGCTACATATTATCTGAATTCAATACTACTTAAAAAAACAACAAAACACAAAAACAACAACAACAAAAAAGAGCTCAGGGAAAAAAAAGCATACAGAACTACTAAACTGCAGGAATCAAATTTGGTAGAATAAAGAAAGTTGGCATATACTGTATGTATCCGACATTATAGAAGCAGCCTGAAGAAAAATGAGAAAAGGTGTAAATAAAGATGTATAAAGTCACCCTAACAATTATTAAAGAGCAAGCAGCTTTCTTGAAAATTATACAAAGGACTACTCTGAAGCAATCTGAAATCACTACTAAAACTGGAATACTCAACTAAAATATCATTAAAGGAAGTTGAAAAGGAGAAAAGGAACAAAACAACAGGAATGCATAAAATAGGAATGGTTCTACAATAAAATAGCACTGAAATAATTACCAGAAATAGAAATAGAAAGAAACTGCTCTGTGAAGGTAGAAGACATTTCTATCAACAATTAATAAAAATGTCTGACATACTAAATCCCTCCTGACTTTTATGAAGGACCATTGCAGCAGGAATACTTACAAAAATAAATAGAGCTTGTAAAAAATGCCTATTATCAAAGTGACTGCGTGTCTTGATCATGAAACGAAAACAGCTAATAAACAGACTAGATGTTAGGAATCTGGAACTTACTAAATGCAGGTATGAAGTGAAAATTATTTTGGAATTGTGCATCCTGATTTGATAACTGTGCTACTGAAACATTGATGAATACTGAGCAAAACAACAAAATTACTGTGAGATGAAAGGCCAAATTCTAGTTAAAATGGGAAGCAAGATACACACATGCAACTCAGTTAAACACCAACTAAGGCTGTCTGCAACTATGTGAGGGCTGTGGAACTTGACTGGAAAGAAGCTAGTTACAGTACTAAATAGGCTTCAAATATATACTAACAGGGTTAATTTGGGCTTACACTTTCTACGTCAGTGCAGAGATTTGTACATCAGCTCAGGCACTAGCTGCAACCTGGCTACACTTCCAGAGCACAGCTGGGAGCAAGGGAAGGAGCTGCCATGCCCAGCCGGCTGGACCTTTTCCAGGAGAGGGACTGGCTCAGGCATCCCTCTGCCTGTAGCTACCATATTACAAGGTTTCCATTCTCCAAGAAATATATTAAGAAAAACTTCCCCGTGTGATAATGCTATATCATACTATTACTCCTAGAAAGACATTCACAAGGGCTAACTTTCACTTAAAGGTGTCAGTCCCCTTGGGCTTTCTGCAGAGCTTACAGAGAGAGACTTGTCAAGGGTTGACTCAGAGGAGCTACCTCTCAGACTCCTGCTCTGGACAGGCAGCCCTGTTTTCACCACCTATACAAGAAACTTGGGGAAATGCATCCCACTGGACTAAAAATTAAATGCAACAGACAGCAATTCTGCAACATCAGAGGAGACTTTTTCACCTCTAAATTTAAGTTAGGATTCAGTGTTAAATCCAAAGTTTTGTTCTGGTTTGGTTTTTTTTTTTCTGTTCTTTTTTTTTTTCTTTTCTTTTTTTTCTTTTTACTTTTTTCTGGTTTTTTAAATACCTTTGTAAACTATCTAAAGAAAGAAACAAATACCTTGACTGTATTTACAGATAAATCAAATGTTGTAATTAGAAATGTGCAAAGTCAAAAGATGCAAATCAATCTCAAAGGTTTTATCATAAAATTATTCTCTTGAACTGTTCCAAGTACAAAATTTATTGCACACACTCTGAGCTGAAAAGCTGACTTTTGGTGAACCATAAATATTTTCACCCAGAGGAAGACAAGAATAAGTAAAGTATTTTTGGCTGGCTTTTGTAGTTTCTGCATGTGGGGCTGCTACGTATTTTTGTTATGTTAAAATAGAAATACTTGATTATTACCTAGGAAATGAAAGTACATTGGTTTATCTAATCCTGATTAGTATTTCTTTCCCTCAGGAAGCTTTTTTTTCAAGCATCTTCAGTCAAAATACTATTAATCAGAAATCCTTTTCTGTCCTGCACTACAAAATACAGTGGCCACTGGCAAGACAGGACTGTAGCAGAGTTCACACAGAAAGTACAGACAGTATGTAACCAACTGAAATAATCTCTTCTCATCAAGCTATCTTTAGGAACACAAGAAAATAACCAAAACAGGGCCTCAAACCCTCTCATCATTTATGTGACTGAACATAACGCACGTTTTCCTGTGGATTAAATCTATTCCTGACACTTACCTTCACAGAAATACTGACAAGGCAATCTTCTCAGTGTGGTTTTTATGTTACTATTTCAACCCTCAAATGTTGTGTCAAATAATTTCATGTCTCAAAAAAGACAATGACTAGAATTGTCAAACCAAGTTTCCTCTGAATGTTATGCAAATTGCTACTTACAATCCGAGGTTTGAAGGGTGGCTTGATTTTCCTTTGTTCTAGAAGAACCCAGTCAATTTCCTTGAAAAACGGATGCTGCTTAATCGCGTCTTCCCCATTTTGTGATGCCACGCAGCCAAGTCGTTTATTTGGGTTTTTTGTCATGAACTAAAGGGCGGGGGAGGGAGAGAACGAAAAAGTTAAAACATGAATAGCAATGGCTGGAAATCATTTACACATTCCAATAACAAATCTCTAGCTTTTAGAGACAGTCCCTTTTTGGAAAGTTATTTTTTCTGTAAGAGCAACAAGTATGCTCTTCCAAATTTCAGAGGTTCCAGCCAAACTAGAAGATTCAGACTCTGAAGTACATGCTTGCTGCAGTAAGCTCTTTCAGCTCATTTATGAGACCTCCTAATTTCTTCTGGCTGGGAATGCTACAGGAACAGACTCCCTCTCAGCATTTCTAGTTTCCGCTTTGGCCAAAAATACTAAAAAAGAGAAAATACTAAACCCTCCAGAGACACTTCCAAATAGATGGGCAGGATAGCTCTTATTTTATCTTATTTTCTCTATTTTAATTATTAATTTGGAGGATAGGGGGTACATATTATGCTTACTGTTGTTTATTTTCTTTGGGTACATAGGTTGCATAATCATACAATCCATTCAAGCAGACACAGGAAAAGACCTTACTCATTTCGAGGATTTTTTTCTAATACAAGTTAGAACAGCACCTGCAGCTGTGTGAGTTATAAGCATTCTGTCCCTATGTTTCAGGAAATACATGGAGTGATCAGTACCAGCAGAAAACTTCCCTTGAGAAACTCCATGACATAACTGGCACACTCCCTTTCATCTTTAGTACGCCCTTAGTGGCAGCAACTGGAACTAACTGGTCTTCTCTAATATGGTAATTTCTAAACTTCTCACTTTTATTATTCCTTTCAGCAAAAACCTGTACAAATGGTGTAAGACATTGATATCAAATGATGGCAGCTGATAATTTTCCTGATTTTGCTCTGTTATTTCTTCCTTCTTTTATTAGCAATTATTCCACTCATTTCCTGATGTATGTGGACACAGAATCCTTGCAATTCAAGTATCAAGGAATGTTGTTCTTATACATACATGCACACTCATATTATAGATTTATCCAAAGCTTCACTGTAACTTCATATTCAGCCATTATTATAACATTTTTTAAATTTAAAAAGAAGTGTACAAATGAAACAAAATGTGATAATTGTTCAGTGCCTTTTTAATCTAGGTACCACGTTATACTATACATCTGACGAGAAAAAAAAATCCTCACCAAAAAAAATATCACTATAATACATACCCTTGCTTTAGTACTCCAGTTGTTAACTACTGAAGCCCTTAAAATGTTTTTAGATAGCTAGATCAACCATCCCCAAAAGAAGATTGCTGCTATCATTTTAAAGATACAATATAGATCAGCAAGGCGATTCTGTCTGCTGTTTCTGATATATAAGCGCTGCTCCATAGATGATCCTTCTCTTTGGTCTTGAGTTCAACTGTTCCGCAAGTTCTTTTGCAAGTGGACAAGTCATATCTAAACCACAGGCCATATTTTATAGGGGCAGGAGAAACAAAGGTTTTGAAAGGATTACTGTGCTTTGGTGAGGTCTCTTGGAAAACCACAAAATGCATTCCTACATCCCTCTGCTTTATTTCACCTCCAGGACTGGAGCGAACAGTCCAGAAGCCAGCAGCCACAGACTTTGCAGAAACAGAACATGGGAACTGCAGGATATGCTTTTGGTACTGCATAATCCAGGTATCAAAGAACTAAAATCTGATCCTAGTATCTGCCATATTCTATCTTTGTTTTACGCCAGAGGCAGGGAAAACATCAGAACATGTCATTTTTAAGAAGCTTAAGACATGAAAATATGCTGTAGTCTAGTACTGTATTTCACAAACCTCAGGAAACTTGGAAATGGACAATAAGAGAAAACCAATTTTAAGAATAAATATGTAAACAAGCAAAAGCATCATATACAAAGATGATGAAATAATCTCAAACTTCTGAAGTGATCATTTAATTCTATAAATTTCATCTCCCGCAACAAATAATGATTTTTTTCACTTTCTGTTTCTGAAGCACAAGCTGACATTTATTCCCTGTTTATCAACGATACCCTGTCAGAGCAGAGCCAGCTGTTAACTGTACTGTGGTGATGAGGTGGCTGCCAATGGAGCTGACAGCCATCCCCATTAAGTGTTGCCTTTTTATTTTCCCATAATAAGGCAGGAATCTCCTTTTATGAAAAGAGTAGGCTCTTAAGACCAGAATTCCTACTGAATTAAATGACAACAGGGCAAAGGATGCCGAGACAGCCATGCAACTTGGGGTCCAAATCAAGGATCATCAGGCTCCCAAAATTTTGCTTCTTGAAAAAAATGGCACAGGTTAAAAACAGTTCAGCTTCTGTACCCAGAGATTTCTGTCATCCGGGTACACAGGGAGCACACACTGTAGACACAAGCCCTCTCCATTGCTTACACAGAAGCACAGAGCTAATTTCAATGAAGAATTGTTTTCCTTACCAGACAGGAAAGAATTTTAAATAGCAATTCCTGTCAATTCACAGAAACAGGACTTATAAGATCTGTGGGATTTCATGGGATAAGCAACATACTGCCTTGTAATACTGAGTTGTAAAATTATCCTTCTTGGTGTTTTGTTGGAAATAAAAGGAAAACTGATTCTTCAGAAAACAAGAAAACTTTGTTAGTGAATACAAGAGGACGTCTTCTTATTAAACTTTCCTTACATGGAAAGGAGGAGTGTAAAAATACACAGTTTCTAAAGAATAAAAACCATGTCTCAAAGCACAATGTGAGGAAACGAAGTGTTCCGAAGTTAATCCCTTGCTACCATTCAGCAGTAAAACACATAGACGCCTCCTGCTTTCCTCTGTTTTTCCTGTTCTGCATATAACAGAATGTGGACAAGCATCAGATGAAGAACACAAGTTTCAAATGTGTTTCACACGATAGTTGCATAGGCAGCAGGTGGCTAAATGTAAGGAAATGTTTTGGTTTTATGGTGTAAACTGGCACGGCTCTATTAAATTATATCAGTTTATGCCAGCGAAGACATCTTGCCCAATGAGGAATAATCTATTATTATGGTGCAAATCTATTTAATGGATGCAACTCCATTTTTAAGGACTATAATGACATTAAGGATTAAATTTAGACAGAAAGATGAAAAAGAAAAAAGGAAAAAAAAAAGCTACAACTACATCAAAATACAAACCACCATGCTCTACTATCAAAACGTAGACCCAGGAAAACCACCTCAAGGAATTTTATAGCAAAGCCATTTTTAAAAGAAATCAGAGGGTTTAAAACCCTTGCACTTATATTCACAAAAATACATAGCTTACAACTGCAGCCCAATTCTGTGCTTGCATTTGTGATCGGTTAACAAATGACATGTCTAACATTATCAGATACCTCACCACTAGCACCAGCAATGAGATAACACCATAAGGCTCTGACTGTCAAAGCTGTTTCTCTCTTTCCTCCATAAAACAAACACCTTCTCCTAATAGGGATAATGGCTCTTGTACTACACACTTCACCAAGAGTTATCACTTAACTTTTCCCCTCCAACAAATGTTTCCATGATTTAGAATAATGGAAAGGTCAGTTAATGTAGATTCATGGAAGAAGCCCATGGATGGCAAAAGAACAGATCTTACATACTGTGAAACCATAACACTCAGAAAATCTCCTGGACTTCAGTGAAATTCAGATGCAGATACGAACATTGACAACAACCCTTTCTTTCCTCTACAATATGACAAAATAATCCCTGAGCCCTGGATATCAACCTGAATTCTGCAGCTCAAGCTGAACTGAAAATAACTGAAGGGTCTGGAAACACAAATGGATGCATGAGAGTATCATGTCAGCTAATAAAAAATCATCAGAGAGCTATCTGGGGGGAGAAGAGAGAATATGTATAAAGGTCAGCTTTAATAAATCCACCATGTTCTCAATACAGTGAATTGAGCAAAAGATACTTCTGCAAACAATTCAGAGGTTAACTTCCACTTCTGCTAGAGCATCTCTCTTTCTCTCTCAGGTAGAATGAGTCTGAAGATATTTTTTATTAAAAGATCAAGATAAGCATTTCTGCAGAATGTGTTACCTGTCCACTGGTGTTAGAAGAGCATTTCTGCAGAACACGTTATCTGCCCATTGGTGTTAAAATAGAATTTCTCTGAGTTTTATGTATAATTTCAAAATGTAACCCTGTATGAAAATCTCTGACTTTTACACTACCTGCTGCCCTCTTAATTGAAAGTCCCCCTTATTCCAGATGCTGAAAGAAAAACAGAAGTGGAAAGGTATAAATTTTCCACTTTCAAAGGTGGAAAACTGGAATTAAAAGAAGTTTTTTTGTTAAGCTAGAAATCCTCCTCAGGTTTTCAAACCATGGGGATTGGCATACTGCTTCTGTATGGTTTTGCTTTTTATTCTAGGATGATACTAGCACAGAAGAAAGAATTTATGTCAATGTCATTAATGAAATATACCCGATTTTAGAAAGGTAATCTAAAAACTAAAAGGTTGCTCAGTGGCACATTTTGACAGATTAAAAACATTGTGGCATTTGTTGATACACTTTTCTGTGAAGATATTACTCATATTGAAAAACACCTACCAGGGCAGAAACAATCACACTAGAGTAAGCCTGCTTATCAAAGTGTTATATGAACTATAACATAGAACATGTAGCTGTAAATAAGGGGCTTTCAACCCATCTTGATTATAGGAGAAGAAAGGCAGGACAGGAAATTTTATAAGCGAGTTAAATAAAAACAATGTTTCTGTAATTACGTAGTGCTTCTCCCATTCTAGTGAACATGCGGCATATAAAGTGTCAAAGTGATAGCACAGTTCTAGTTGGTTGGGTTTTCCCTGAAACATGAATCTGTGGTACACAGATTTATACAGTGTACAACTGCGTGGAATACAAACATTCTGTTCCTTTCCCACAAGCAGTGTAATTTATCCCAGGCCCCATTATCCTAACAGTGGCACTCTGAACTGTGCTTGAACTCCCAGCGGTGACTGCTCTCAACAACTTTCAGCAAACTCAATTTTAATCAAGGAAAAAAACAAACCCAAACCAATCCCCCCCAAAAAAAACATGAAGAGGAGGAGGAAAGCAAGTAACGGAAGACTCACTGCTTTTAAAATGCTGACAGCTTCTTTACTGAGCCAGACTGGATACAAGACATCATCATGAAGGATGGATTCGAAAAGATCATCTTCATTGTCAGCTTCAAAGGGGGGTTGCCCAGCCATCATTTCGTACATGAGAACACCCAGAGCCCACCAGTCTACTGACGGGCCGTATTCTAACTCCTGGAGGATCTAGTATAGAAAAAGAGATAGGA
Organism: Thinocorus orbignyianus; assembly: GCA_013400375.1. Taxonomy (NCBI): domain Eukaryota; kingdom Metazoa; phylum Chordata; class Aves; order Ciconiiformes; family Thinocoridae; genus Thinocorus; species Thinocorus orbignyianus. The sequence goes on from VXBW01006914.1 coordinate 708,180, forward strand.
TTGAATAAACAAGTTAGACAGCACTCTCGGCTGCACATTTGCTGTTTCAACATGATACACCCCTTCTTTCCCCCAGTGCCTGAGAAGGACTAAATCCCACACTGATTTCTGTAACAGCAGTCATAGTTTCTTACCCATGCAATTTGCACTAACGTAGCCAAACACAGCTAAGTGTCAACGTGTAGGTATTCTCAGAAGCACTGACTGAGTTTATCAGTCCCCTGAGTAAAAGAGTATGCTCGTGAGCAAGAGAGCTATATATCCTTCCAAACTGTTTAAAGCAGGTCACGCTATAGGGGAAAAAAGATCACATATACAAAACAGATTGGTGGAAAATGTGAAACATTTCCTTGCCTCTATCTTGAACAAAACAAACTGAACCAGCTTGTAATGCTGCAATCATCTGAGAGATTTATTCTCATCCTTTAGGTAGAGCTGAAGGAAGCCAAAAGCATTATTGCTCAAGTTCTCTTTACAGCAGTAAAACGCTGTACAATACATGGCTGTAGGACTCACTTTAATAGCTTCAGCTTTCAGAAAAACTGGCTACAACTTTTCAGGTAGCACAAATTCAACCTTGTAGCAAATACCTTTTGTGGGGAGTAGCAGGTTAGAATGCTGGATTTTTATTGTATTGTACTCGGTGTTACAGAACTAGTGTTGTACAAGGAACAAGTTTAATTCTTGGCTCCTCTCCACTGAAAAGAAGCTTTTTGCTTGGGTGCAATGTTTCAGCATGACAAGGGACTGGGGAAAATAGAGTGGATGACTGTTTAGGGTGAAGTAGACTGCCTTAAAACGAGTTAGAATGACAACACCAGCACCACCTCCTTAAACCAAACTAGGGTTACAGCCTTGTGGTGAACCGTGTGTGCTTAGAGATCTATTTGGGAATCACGACCAATATAAAGCCAAATTCAGTCTTAACATAAAAGTTTATCATTTGAATACAGAGGTCTGGATCCCAACTGGATTCTTAGCTGAATGGATATTAACATTTTATAGACATTAATTACAGAGAATGATACTTTTCAGAAGTGTACTTTTAAGTGTTCTGGGCACTCTGGAACTCAGATATTACTCAAGAAAAGGAAATTGAAACATACTACCACGATGCAAGAGAAATAAAAGCAGGAGATAAACTTCTGCAATTAAGATGACAAAACGGAAGCCTGAGTTACTGTCTTCAGTGAGATCAAGATTTCATGTAAAAGTTCCTGGAATTTTATTATTGCTTGACAGCCATGACCACTAACAACATGGATTTCTAATTTAGTGTCTCTAACAAATAATATACTAACATTTTTCCCTGCTGCAAGTTTACGGTTGATGAAAGACAAATCAACGAAACTTTTCATTAAAAGAACACACTGAATCTTCAGTGGAAAGCTGCTCTGTTATTTAAATAAACAGAGCAGACAAAATCTGCCTAGCAGATTAACTGTAAAATATTGGTTCATTTTAGGCACTTAGAAATGTATCCCACAATATTAAAATAAAAATAAGCATGATTCTCAGTCATTTCTTTTATTCAATGAACGCCTTGAAATTACTTTGGATGTTGCCAACTGGTACACAGCATCCATAGGAAAAGTTCCTACTTTTCTAATCAAATCTATACTTTCTGTTCATCCATATGACAAGAAGTAGCACATAATATCTTTCCCTCCCAGGTGCTTTAAAGAAAGGAAAAAAATATACCCACAAACCCAAATGTATGGTTTCTTCTGTATGAACATCTCCTTCTACCTCTCATGAAAAACTGAAAAAAGTGTTATAACTACTAAACATGAATGGTGGCAGTACTTGGTTGCATCTAGCACCTTGAAGGCTAGAAAGTGCCTTATAATGATGCTGAATCAGAAATAAGTATATGAAGAAGAATATGTTTAAGTTTAGAGAACAAACAGAAGAAACCCCATGCTTTGCCAACCCTATCAACACGAAATACTGCTTGTGAGCAGTGGAGTAATTGATTTCTGCAAGATTATACAGGAAAAACTGTGGCACAGTCTAGTCTGTATCTTCTACTTCTTTCATCTAAATGTAAAAACTGTTTAAAATTACACATGTAACAATCTGATGAATGATAATATCTGTATTCTTAGTGCAGTTCCAAAAAATACCTCTGGAGCTATATAGTCAGGTGTGCCACAAAAAGTTGTGGTAGTGACTCCATTCAGAATTCCTTCTTTGCACATTCCAAAGTCAGCCAGTTTACAGTGGCCTTCTGCATCCAGAAGAATATTGTCCAGTTTCAGGTCCCTGAAATAAAAAGATCCCACATTAAATCAACTCTTGAATTTTGATCATGTACTCTTGAATTTCATCATAAACTATGGAATATGACAAATTAATGGTTTCACAAACACGACTGAGAAACTGTCCTTCACGTGTGTGTGAGGAGTTGGTAGCAGTCACTAAACCAACCTGGTTAAAGGCAATAAGGAAGGAGGCAATGGTGAGCATTTTGCAAGACTAGGCCTTCACTCTCTCTTTGGTTGCATTAAAGCACCGCTGTATTCAAGACAGAACGAGAAATGTTTGGAAAAGATCTCAGCCTTGTTTACTACAAATCTAACATTCTATTTATGTGAAATAGAGGCCAACAATGTCTAATGAAGCCACTCTGTGTTTTTGCATTAGCACAAAGTAAGGAGGGCAAATTTACCCATACTCTACCATATAGCTTGAATTAATCGGTACTTTCAAACTTGAATTATTCTGAATTGGATTATTAATGTATATTAGCAATGCAAAGTTCAAACTGCAGTTAAGAGGGATAAAAAACAATGCTCTCATTTTTGGGAACATTATATCCTACAGTTTAATCCTGCTCAAAAATAATCTCACAGGAGTATTTTGCATTCATTGTTAAACATCTTAGCAGCTGTCTCTGATCACTTGTTGTACAAATGTCTTTGTGTCAAAACCACACAATTCTTCAGTTACTGAACTGGGTGGGGTCAAAAACAGGTTGAGAAAGGGATATACATCTTTTCTGTCTTGCCCTCTGCACATTTTCTAAATATACCATCGAAGATTATAGCATGTTCCAACACAATGGATGACAGGTACCATCTAACTTACCTGCCATTTGCCTTAGACTAAACTATAAAAGGATCTGGAGAGTCAATGTATAAAAGAACCCTCACTTGCATGAATAAAGCTCCACAATTAAAAATATGTAATGCAAGGCCAAACAAGTATCAATAGCTCTGTGCCCCTCAAAGAAGTTAAATAAACAAAATAAAGCTCCCCACTATAAAAATCACATGCCTTCCCAAAACTGCTCTTTCAGTGAATCAAAAGTATTACAATCAAAAGACCTGCACTGAGACAAGACTGTAATGTCATCAAGGTGAATGTGATCAAGTATAAGAAGAAGTAAAAGCAGAACTCAATATAACTTTCTTAACATTTACTAAACTATAATCCTACTTGACAGAAGAAAAATATCTGGAACTGCTTCATCAAGCCAAAACAAAGGAGTAAAGCCTATGAGCCTCTTCAAAACCCTCTTGGAAGCACTGAGGACACCAGCTTAATTACTCATGCAACAATGGAATTTAATACCAGTAGATTTTTATTATCACAAATAGAAAGGCACCAGCGTTTCAAAATAAATTTGGAAGAGGCTAAAACAACAGCAGCATGACTCCTGTTAAGGTACAGACAGGAGGTTAAAAGGTAAACTGGGAGTCTGCCAAAATGCCAAATTCATAGCTAGCCCACGAGATTATCATAGTCCATAAAAGCCCTTGCACTGAAAACAAACCATTCAAAATCATTTTGTCAATTTACAATTGCCAGATTAAAAAAAAAAGACAAAACAACAAAAAAACTCCAAACAAAAAAACCCATTAAAACCCTCCTAATCATGCAACTTTGGAAAAAGAAATCTTAGTTAACTAAATAAATGTAAGAGAATAGGTAAGGTGGTATTTAACACCTCATAGGAAAAAAAAAACCCCAAACAACAAAGATGAAGATACAAATGAAAAAGTAAGAGAAAAAAAAGCTGCCAAGGAAGCTTGTCTTTCCAGGGCAGCAGCCTTATTGAAAAAACCTTTAAGTTTTAGTTTAAGACTTGTATCTCCCTAGAACTGCTCTAAGAAACAGTCAGTTCTTCTACATCTCAAAATTTTAAGTAAACAGCTATCAATGTCTGGAATGTAAATTAATTGTCTGTACAGAACGATCCATTCGGATCCACTCAGTCTTTTGCTTGGTTCCTAGTTATTTGCATCAGCTGTCTACCTCTAAATCAGAGCATACTGAATAATACAAAGTTAGATAGCTCAATGACAAAGATCTATTAAATTCTTCTTTTTCTCATTTTGCATTCTCTTTGTAGGAACTAAGAAAGTAATCTGTGTCTGATAAAATGAGTTCCTGCAGCCTGAGTAATTAGATGCAACTGCAAACAACACAACCAGTTAAGCCAGGAAAATGCCCAGATTGCTTGAATGCAGTAATGCTACATGAAGCTATTTCTCTCCTTTTTTTGTTTGCCAAGATACTCTGTACAGTAAGTTCAAGTTGACTTGAGCAGTCAATTGCATAAAACGTTTTATTTGAGGGTTTTTTTCTTGTTTAAACATAGTTTTTTTTTTCTTTCTCAGGAAGCATTAAACAGAAATTTAAGCCTTGGTTTCGATTTCTGGATACCGGCCAGCATCACAATCACCTCAGAAGCTGGAATGACTGGCATGATCTCAAGAAAGAATAAGGATTATAACACTGGGTTTGTGCAAGTCGGAACAGAAGAACGGGCTGACTGCAGGTAACCTGTGAGAAAACTTCCAGAATGCTCATTTCTTCCTCCCCACACCAGTGCCATGAGACACTGACTGCCCTGGCTTCCCACAAATGCCCAGTGGATGAGGTCTTCACAGGATCGGGTTCTTAAAGGCTGACTCCCAAACGTAGACAGTGAGATAAGTGCCTTATATGCGTGGCCCTATGTGTCGCATGTGTCATTTAGATAACAGATAATTTTCTTGTTGAAAGTAAGGTAATTAAACAGTCAAGATGGGTTTTGCCAGCAAAATCAGAAAGTCTGCCAAACATTACTAACAGTAGCCTTTGAACACGGTAAACATTAGTGACTAAATAAATCCATATTTGAAGAACAAGATCAAGTAGCTGAGAAACATGATCACAAGCTGGCTTAAGCAATCATTTTGCAATTAAACATCTCCACAGCATCTGCTCCTACTCTAACTGTTGAATGAGTAACAGAACTGAAAAGCATATACATTTCAAAGTGTAGGTCAGAATGAAGCATAATAATTATTATCTACAAATAACGACGTTGGAAGCAAAAGTATTTCTTTATAGAGTGAAAGCTCAGTGAAGGACTGTACCTTACTATTTGATCTGAAAGCAACACAAGTCTAAAGTACGTAGCTACTAAACAATCATTTTTGGGTGATTTTCAACTGCAATAAACCCTTTCAATATTGTATTTGAAATCATTGCCATTGCCACTGCACCCCTATGGGGGAAAATCACATCCTCTCTGCAGGCTTTAACCAGACAAGCTGTTCACAGAAGAAACCACTGGAGGTAAAAAGGAAAATTCTCCCAACAACATGGAAAACCATTGGAACCATTCTCTAGTTACTACAGTTACTGAAATTCATAACTGAAGGCAATGTGCTCATTATATCAATTAGCAATTTCAACAAGTAAGATGATTTTTTTTTTCCTATTTAATTAAGGTAAGACATCTACATTCCTAGAATTACTTTTTAACATAGTAGTATCCAGATAGCTTTTGAGACAAAGATGCTCACCACAACAAAAGGTCTGTCCTGTACCCAGCACAAATTTATTCTTTCTATAATTTTAGTTAATGTTGCATTTTCAACAGAACTTTCAGGCACAAGCAGTAATATCACAGAACTTGGATTATTTGTACCATATAATCTGAAATGGCACTTTCTGGAAGACTGACAAATTCACCAAAATCTTTGTCTCAAGTTCTTCAAACACATTGGTGTCCTCAAAATAGTGATAACTAACATACTAGGTTACAATCTAATCCAGATAGAGTTATATATGGAACTGGTCAGAAAACAAAAAGAAATGTCAATAATCTTAGTGCTTTGATGTTAGTTTCTTTAGTGATTAGCTCTCATCAGCTTTATCTCAGTTTCATACATAAACTATGGGACAGATATATTAGGACTGTACTTTACAAATAGATTCTTTTATTGCTTTAAGTATTTTAGCCACAACACATCAGGCAGGGTTTTTCTCACCCCCAACAGATCAGAGATAAATGGGAAAAGAGAAACTGTCACTTCTAAGGAAATGCCAACTAATGATATTATTTTTCCCATTTGAAAAACTGTATGGGAAAGAAGGAGCCCATAGTTTCTGATGTTACTGAGCATAAACATGCAATAGGAGCAGTGTCACTGGATGTCATCTTAGAATCAGAGAATAGTTTAGGTTGAAAGGGATCATTAAAGGTCATCCAGTCCAATAATCCTGCAACTACATCTTCAACTAGATAAGGTTGCTCAGAGTCTCATCCAGCCTGACCTTGAATGTTTCCAGGGATGGGGTATCTACCACCTCTCCAGGCAAGCTGTTCCAGTGTTTCACCACTCACACTGTAAAAAAATTATTCCTTATGTCTAGTCTATATGTACCATTATTTAGTTTAAAACCATTGCCCCTTGTCCTTCTGCAACAGGCCCTGATAAAAATTTCTCCCTGTCTTCAAGTATCAAAAGGGCACAGTATGGTCTCTCTGGAGCCTTCTCTTCTCCAGGCTGAACAGCCCCAACCCTCTCAGCCTGCCTTCATGGGAAAGGCGCTCCAGCCCTCTGATCATCTTTGTGGCCCTCCTCTGGACCCACTCCAACAGGTCCATATCCTTGGTGTGTTGAGGCTCCAGAGTTGGCTGGACACAGTATTCCAGGTGGGTTCTCACCAGAGAGGAGCACAGGGGCAGAATCACTTCGCTATAAAACTATAGCAGACATAATTAGCAGCAATATATCTATAAAATCCTGCTGCACAGATTTGAAAACTGCTCCTTTTCAGCAGTGCCATCTTTGCAATAAAGCAAATCCACCTTTCACTGGTGTGTATCACTATGTATAATAGCTAGTGGCAGACGAATGAAGAGCACAGACCTGGTTTCCAGTAAAGTCAGAGACACTATAGCTAATTTTCATCAACGAAAACAGTGATAGTTTAGACAGCAGGGTAAACATTAATGGGAAATGATGACTTTTACTATGACCATAGTGACACTCTCTGTCAAGCATGTTTACTGCTAAAAACACACATGTTTACTTTCCTTATATAACACAACATCCATCACCCAGCTATTTGCACAAATGTCTTGTGGACTAAGGGGGTGGCAGAGATGGGAGGAGGGATGTAGCAAAAGGCAGTTTGCTATCTACCCACCAAGGACATCAGAGGGAGACAAACACACAATCGCTATCTGTGGCTCTGTAAACCCCTAGTTGTTACAAGGCAGAATTTTGGCTTGCACGATGTATAACATCACTTGCTCCAGCAATGTTACCATTGAGAAAACTTTCAGGTCAGCAAGGTCTTGAGATGGAAAAGAAGGCCGTGTGTTCATCATGCAGCTCTTTTTACTGAAGTCTTAATGATGCATTGAACAAAGGTTTAATATTCATAAAGAAACCAATGACTTTTCTGGTAGCATAAAAACATTTTCTATAAAATAAAAATAACTTCTATATATGGCTTTTTTACGGCTTTGACCATAATTTTATTACAATTGTCGGTAGCAACTTAGGACATTACAGTGCCTGATTTGCTTATCTTATAATACTGGGTTTCCTTAAAATAAAGTGCATACAAATAAATATATGGTACTTAACAGCTTTCCTTTGTGTGGCTTTTCCTTTTTTGCTATTTACACATTTTAATTTGTGAACTTAAGTGAAGTACGTACAAGTTTAAATATGTATTATGTAAAACATTCTCAAAAATTGGCTAAGCACAGAGGGGAGTAGTTTTTCTTCTCAGTAGAGGGCTGCCTTTTACATTTACATCACACTGCTTTACAAACCTCATCCTTCCATGACTTCTACCTGGGAGTGCAACAATTTTTCCATGAGCCTGAGGCAGGAATGGGATGTAGTGCTACAGCTGTGCCTCTTGACCTAGCCTACTGCCAAAGCCCCAATTTAGACAAGTTTTGTGTTGGATCCGAGTGGCAACTCTGCTTTCCCATGGCCTGCAGGCCTGCAGTTTTTGTAGTAAGTGATAATTGTCACATATGGAGCTGGCTTCGTGTTAGGCCTATTGGATAGGACAAACAATCTGCCTCAACAACTTGCAGCTAAACAGACAGCAAACCAATTTCTTATTTTGTAAGGCTTCTTGAGATTTTACAGATTTGTGTTTCATGTTGAGTGAAAACACGGACTGTTCAAAGTTTTTTGTGAAATAGCATGTGAAGAGCCGATGGCCTGATGCTCAGGACAGTGCCTGGCTCTGAACTGAGGCTGAGCTGCCTGTTCAGCCTGATCCCCCCCGACCCGTGACAGCCCTGACATTAAGGCAAATAGGAGTTATCTCAGGTTTGGTTTTGTTTTTTTTTTAATTTACTTTCTTACTGTCTCCACTGTCATTAAACCCAGCATTTTAAAACTTTTTTTCTTAAAGAACTTAGCTGAAAAATTCCTAACTGCCTCTATGCATTCAGGCTGGGAATCATGGAATTGTCAGGGTTGGAAGGGACCTGTAGAGATCATTCAGTCCAACTTCCCTGCTGAAGCAGGATTGCCTACAGCACATGGCTCAGGATGGCATCCAGGAGGGTCTTGAAGGTCTCCAGAGAAGAGAACTCCACAACCTCCCTGGGCAGTCTGTTCCAGTGCTCTGTCACCCTCACCATGAAGAAGTTTTTCCTCATATTCAAATGGAATTTCCTATGTTCCAGCTTGTGCCCATTGCCGCTCGTTCTGTCACTGGGAATCACTGAAAAGAGTCCAGAAATGACAGGGTGAAATCTGTATTATCACTAACGATATTACTGTTTCAGCCTCTGTTACAAAGTCCATGTGTCCATTGCTAAATATGTAATGTGATAAACTCTGTCCTCCCTGACACCTCAGTGATCCCACTGAAGACAATAAAGTTCCCCAGGCTTAGTCAAGGCCTGACTCAAGCTGCGATATTCTACTCTGTGAGGTTCAATGCTTTGTGTTCTTATTTTTATATCTCAAATAACATAAAAAGAAGATTGCGTATTGTAACAACAGGTTAGGTCGAGCGCAAACTAAAAGTGCCTACTATGTATGTCTATAATCCTTTTAAACAAAACAATACTAAATCGTTACTTGATAAAATCACTTGATGAAAGACAGTGAAAAGATGGCGTTAAGCTAGAAAAGCTTGTCAGATCAAGTTTCAAAAACTCTATTCTGAAAAAATGTTACCAGAACCTTAGAAAGTAAATTTATCAGCTGGCATACTAGTGGATCTGTTCAAAAGGGGGTTTTTGGAAACCAGAAGTCATAGGGCTTTTTTCTCACTGACCTGAGTAGGTAGGATGACAAAGTCACTATAATTTGAATGCCAACAGAATGCAAATTATGCAAACACAAAGAAACGAGTACTTGGGTTTCAGGCATTTAGTTTCTATAGTTGATTGAAAAGACTGAAATTCTTCTTCTCTTTCCTATTTTTGAGTGAAGTTTTCTTACACAGAATAGGAAAACATACAGCTAACAAATCCATGTCTATTCAGGTAGCATCTTGCATTTCTGTAGCAGTTCTCATTTGGCTACTCCAGCAATGAAGCCTTGTAACTCTTAATAACCCACAACAAGGATATATTACTGCCTCATACAGATAATAGGAAAGACAGAATAAAAGGATATAATGTAACCACAACTCCATCCTTTTTTAAAATTTACCTTAAATATGAAAGTAAGCAGAGCTGTGAAACGTTTTGCTCTAGTTTCATGGTAATTTTCTTTCCTATATTTTCCAGGATTCTGATCCAGATTAATCCCACTGGACATTACAGTGTAACTGAGGTACAGTGGTTTGCCCCAGGCTCCCTCCATGGCCATGTCCACAGATATCTCCGAGTGGATGATCCACAGAACATGATGTCCCATTCTCCACTGACTCTAAATGCACTACAGGACAAGCAGGATCCTTACTCGGAAGCTTCAGCTGCATTCCTAAAGTTAGGTGAGATGAATCTGATCCTTTGTGTACAGTCAGTCTAAGCTGCCTCCTGGCTTCCAGATATAGATTTCATTCAAATTAGTTGTAAACCTTCCATTTTTGTTGGAGAAAGCCAAACAAAGGCAGATTTAAAAAAAAGACCTGCATTCATCTTGTTAGTCATGGTGGAATTGCCACACACACACACACCAATTTGCTAGGCTTTGAAGTTATGCCCTGTAATAACTCTTAATTTTTCTCACTTATGTCATGCGGCACTCTCCTGACTGCAAAAACTCCCAACATGCATATCCATCAAAAGCCCAGACATTTAATTGCTCTACTCGGACACACCAAATAAAGAGCTCCAAAGCATTATTATTCTATATTGTTTCAGGCATATAGAAAGCATTCTAAACAAATGAAAACAAGAGAAGAAAAGCTGCTACCGTAATCAGCCATGATTGAAGGCATTTCCTGTATTTTGCTATCAAACCAGTTGTTTTTTCCATTACATACTAAGTGAACTTTAGTAAGGTCAAGACACCAGAGAAAAACAGGATCAGAATATCTTTAATCAACTGAAGTTAACTACTTTAGTCTCTCTCTTTCAGATGTTCAGCCCTGGATCTCGTCCCACTTCTCCCATTTTCTTCCTTAAATTGTAGATGCATAAATCAGGTCATTTTGAACTTACGATTTAGATAGTTGTTTTCAATGGCATTTAACTTGTTAGCCTTACACTTCCCCTAGCCTAAAGGTCAATCAACCCCACGCTGTGTAACAATACCAATATTATTTTAGTATGATATAAGTACAACAGGGGAAATGGCTTTTCATTCACAATTACAATATTGGGCCAGAAACTTCCCTCAGTTGGAAGCCTATCATTTCCATTGTGCTGCCTATTAAGATCAAGCGTAACTTTTGAAATTATTATTAGGCAAACATCAAGGCTACAACAGCATAGGTTAATTTGATCCAATCCTATACATTGTCATCCTGCTGTCAAAATAAATGCAGACTTTTTAAAGGTATACAGCATTCCTGTCCTGTGCTCCAACCCTATTCTTTTTCTAGAGAAAAAAATCTTTTTTCCTTCCATGAATGCCAAATGACATTTTTTTATTTGTAACACAAATGTCAACACTCCCTCGGAAATGACCAGTTCCAAGAGTATTGTTGACTTGGCAAAGAAGGGAAAAGCATGCCATGTTTTCCCAGCAGCTACTAAGAAAATGATGTGCTTTTGTCCAGTTCTGTTACGTAAAGACGACCAGCCTGCCAGAGCACTGCAATAAAACTGAAAGCCCACTCCTCCTGCAACTTTGCTATCTATTTACTGAACACAGATGCACAAAGTGGAAGCTATCGAGTGCTAGCAGAAGGCCTCTAAAGCTCACCTGAAGTCCTGTTCTCCCTTGCCACATCCCCCTGTTTCTCCTTTTTGAGCTTCAAAACTTTAGCAAAGGTTCTCTTTTTAATTCAGCTGAGGTTGTTTATCAAAAGAGAACTAATAGCACTCACAAAAATCCCCATTTTTCATTCAAGGGACCAGCCCTTCAACATATTTAAAGACTAAAAAGCACAGTGAAGGTGAAGAGCTCTTAAAATATTACAATCTGCTTGTAAAAAGCAGCACAAGTCTTCTTACATCCTCAATAATGCTTATTCTGTGCCTCCATCAGGACAGACAGAACCACCATTAGATTCAGGGGAAAAAAATGAAAATGTGGCAAAGCTGCGAACCTAACTTATAACTTGTTGGTTCCCTTTTTCTTTCATTTCTTTGAGTAAATTCTATACACTCGATAGACTTTTAAAGAAGATGTTTAAATAACCCAATATTTCAGTCTGGCAACCGCAACATGGGGCATACAACAAGACAGCTGATGATTGAGAGCATATCCTGAGCAAGACACTGATGTGCTGCATGAGCCAACATTCCAGTGCCTTTTCTGTACTCTGAAGCTTTATGATGCCCAGTAAGTGTAAAGGAGAAGGGTTGCTGAAGGTTTTTACATACAGTGTTTCTTTTTATAAAAGAAACAAATTTATCAGAATTCTCTTCCCTATGCTCCCAAGGGTGTCCTCAGCAGGGAACAAACACAGCTCCTAGCAGTAAGCAGACTTCTGGTAAAGCTCCCCATCATGTTTCCATCGAGAAAAATGCTTTCTTAGCCAGAAACCCCTCTACAGTGAACTTTTGTACAGACACTGATTTTTTTCCAACCTTACTTTGGTCTAAGTTTGACCTCTTGGATCTTTTTTACAGAAAGCTTTTCCACAGAGTGTTGCGTGTAATACTACGCAGAATAGACTAAATAAATTATATAGCATGAATGAAATTATGTAACTCAGCAAGAATGTTGCTTCCAACAAAATGTTTACTTATATGGAATCACTAGAAGAAAGATTTTAATAATTTCTTCTTCTATTCTGATTTCAGTAGCATAGTTCACATGCCCAAACATCTTTTTATACAATCACATGGTGTGAACTTGGGACGGGTATGTAGGCTCTTCATTAAAAACCCTGTATATTTATCCCTGTATATTTATCATGGGTCAAAACAGCAGCAGTAAAAAGCAGTTTAACAGGTTGCTGAAAAACGTTTTGTAAAAACAACCTGTTAAATCTATTTTGGTTTTTAACCTTCTGTTCTAAACATTCTGTTATATAGACAGATTTGTCTGTTTCAAAATTCAGTAGAGTTAAAAACTGGAAGATTGAAGGAAGATTGTAGTGGAGGGATTCTAGCAAAATTAAGAAGAATCTTTATTATTTGTCTGGCAAAGTATGAAGAAGATGCCTGAAAAATGGGAGTTGCTTGCTCTTCTGTGCTGATCTCTATAGAAATTCCTAATGCTACTTCCAATCAGAGGTCATAGAAGCTTGTGCTTTTCACTGATGGTTCCAATTCCAAACCTTGCTTCAATTTATAAATAAAAAGGGTTATATATGCTAATACAGAGAGCTACATTTTACAAGATACACTTTTAAAATTACAATTGTGTAGCAAAATCAAATTACATTCACCTCCAACCTCGGCCAAAAGCTGCACAAACATTCCAAGAGAAACTTCTCTTGCGCAGGAAGTTTCAGTCCAGAGCTCTTTTAATGTAGTTCCTGCAACCTCCCCCCTTCTCCTCCAGAAAACACATGCTCGGGAGTGCTACCTCGACTGTAACTGCCAATGTACAATATCATCACTTAAAATCTACTTATACAAAGCACCCTACTGGTTTTAATTAATATGAATGCTATGGAAAGATGACTCATGGGTTACTCACATGAAAGAAAATGTGGCATGATTTAGGAAATTTACAGCACCAACATCAAGGCTGGCAAAGAGTTCTACACCAATTTACCTTCAGCTGTAAAGACAGAGAGGCTACAGAGATGAGCCTAATAATCCATCTCAAATGAAAAAAAAAGAGAGGCAATTCTGAACAAAAGATAAAACATGGTTTTAATCTCTAACATTCTTGAGCAATTTTGTCCACATAAAAACAAATATTTTGAGCCTGAGGAATTATTTTTGTAACTTCCATGTGCCAGCCACTAGGTCTGTCTTCAGAGACCTGCTAACCAGACTCTGTGCTCTCACAAAATCAGAAATTATCCTATTAAACTCCAAGATAGTTACGTGGGCAAAGACTAGCAAGAAATCTAATTATACAGCTTACAGAAGAACTATTTTACATAAAGTTTCAATAAATTATAATGTTCAATAAAGCCTCTTTGCATCCTTCTGACAGCCTTAAGCTGAGCACACTGAGTACAATTCAATTCCATTGTAAAATTGCTTTGCTATTCCTATGTCAGAAAGAGCTTTTACTGTAAATAAGAATCATGGTTTTCAAAAAACTAGTCTCTTACAAACCAGACAGCAACTTCTGTACACTCCTGTCATGTCATAATCACATCTATAACATATTTTTGTTCATTATCACATTCTGAATTCCAAATAAAAATGCATGAAAGAAGGACTCTGAGAAAGATTATCAAAGCCCTTTTACAACACAATGGGAGAAAAGTTGCAGAAGCTGTGCTGTATCCCAAAGGTGTGTCTATGATGTATTAAACTCAATGCTGCCCAAGCCTGAAGCGAATGTGGATATCAGTTTATAGCCTCTGTAGCCAATCTGCGGCATTGCATTAAGACTTGATAGTATAGCAAATGAAATAATAAGAGGTGCTATAATATAATTCTCAATTGAGACTGGGACTTCAAATGATGATGTGAAGTACTCCATTAGCAATGATACAGTTCAACCCTCTAATACCCACTTTGACCCAGGCATCATCACTTCTACTTTCTTCCATACCCCCACGTTACCATCACTGTAACTAGGCAAACATAACCGAATTTGATTGCTTTTAAAATGACCCTATTAAACAGGTGTGTAAAAAATCTATGGCAGGATTTTTGGATTTTAGCCTAAACCTCTCGGATTGGGTTTACACGACAACTATCTTGGCCTAACTAAGAGCACCCACAACTGAACCAGGGGAGAAGAGGCTGTAGAGGAAATGACTTATACCAGATTTGTCACTGAATTATCACTGTCTATATAAGCTATTGCTCACCAATATCAGCTAATGTTTTGCTGTTATTACTACACAGAGAATTTCCAGAATGCTGTTTCAAAATTTCTTCTGATTCTTCTGTTTATGGACAGAACAGCTTCTACCCAATCTGCAGATGTTTTAAAAACTGTAGCCAAGTCCTTTTCCTCTAGGGTTATCCAGAGAAAACCAGAACTTTTGTCCTACTGTGGGTGCAGGTGTACTGCTCACTATGATCTTGTGGAGGCTGACAAAAGATCCCCTCATTTTTCTTTTGTGAGTTTTCAAAATGTGAAGAGAACCTGCCTAAAACGCAGTGCTGTCCAAAGGGTTTTTCTCACCTCCACCCCAGGCATTTCTCCCTCACTGCCTGTGGAAACCAGTGCAGAGAGTTTTGACAGAGGCAGCTTCAACCAGCTTGCAGAGCCTTCAGCCTTGTGTCAAGGGGTATTGAACTGCTCTCTACCTCTCTGGTTCATAATCTGAAGAACCTTTTATGCTATCAGGTATTTAAAGACTTTCATATAAATGAGAATCAGGGCCTCTTTATAACAGTTATGGCCCCTTTGGACCTATTACAGATTATCAACAGATGAACTGGCACACATTTGGTATGCCTTTTTATGCTCTCAGTATACAGTACCATAAACGCTTGCTGTCCTCTTACTGGTGGCTAAGTTTAGGCAAATATGTACTCAGGCAGTTTCCTAAGTGCATATTATTTTTGTTCTACAGGTACTCTTTTAGAGCTGCTTCAGATTTATTGATGTTTGGAAGCTTTTAAATATCCATTACCCACTTAATTGACCATAGCAATGCCATCTGACTCATTATTTGTGTTTGTTAGAATATATTTAGGCATTTTTTAAAATGGGTGTTAATAGACCACAGGATCTCCCTTGGAAACCCTAAAATAAATCAAGTAAATACCTGGTGAAGTGCTATAATGTTTATTTGTAACTACTTAATTTTATCCTCAATATTCCATGTTTTGAATATATGAAGTTCCTCAGTTTAGGTTATTCATGACCAAGCTTTCTTTGTCTTTTTGGTTTGATTTTTTTTCTCTTTTTTTTAGGACAATGCTTCTGTATTATTTGTTTTCATACCAAGGTGCACCCATACCAGCTCCTATCTTGGCTACCTACTGTTGCAGCCACTCTTACCCTTTAAGGGGCAATCACATGTCCTAAGGCTGGAATACCTTGTGAAGAATATTTTTACAACTGCCACTGTCAAATCTACATTACAAAAATGCACACAACTGCATGCACTATTTGCATTTGACATGCTTTGAAGAACGGTATTTTCTGTGACTTCCATATATCCACAGAAGGAAATAAAAATCTAGAGGAAAAAGTATAACTACGTAAGCATTGGGATTATTTCTGGCCTCTCCCCTTTATTTTTTCTCTCTCTCTGTTGTTTTGCAAGACTGACCACTGTATCAAATTCTAGAAGCAGGAGACAAGAAATGAAGACCCATCTGGTGTGTACATTGTGAGAAGAAGTGCTGCTTGGGCTTCTCTTCATAAACTGAATGTTACCATAGGAAATGTTCTTAATCAAAGACATTTTGGTGGTGACAGGAGAGTTACTTTTCCTTGTGCCATCCACCCTTGGGTGTAGCACCGTGCAGAAACCACACAAACTTCCATCTCAGTAAAATCTGGCCTTGGCCTCACTGCCATTCCTGCTTAGCCCTGCTCCACATCTGCCATTTCCACACACGTTCAAAGCTGCTGAGATGACAATGACAATGCATTTCTGTCCCCATCTGCTGCTTTGGGAAGCTGCTTGTTTGGGCTGTGAAACACTGGCAGCTGAGGAGAGGGGCAGATATTACTTCTGACACAAGAAAGTGTGGCAAGTGACTCATTACAACCCTGGCCTTGTTACCCTGCACCTTTCTCCTCATTTTCAGCACAGTCATGCGCTGATCCATTTTGTTCCACTTCCTGATTCCCCCAGCTAGACTATACCTAGTCTGTCCAAGGTCCTTCTGATGTAATCCTACCACCGTTTATGCTGGTAGCAGTAGAGACTTTGATGCACTCTCCAAAATGCTGGGGCTCATACTGGATGTATTTTCACCATTTTAGTTCCTTAAGCCATTTTAGTTAGCCTCCTGGTGGACAATACTAGTTCTGTTTTCTTACATTTGTGCACAAGTTGTCAAGGTATTTTCAAAGTTTTCAAAAGTTTCAGTGACATGTCAGTTATGTTGGCTTTCAGATTGGCTAAATTATCATTTTCCACAGCTTTTTGCAATGGCAAGCAAAATAACATATGTTTTTTAATAACAGTGCATTCCTAATGTGATGATTTTCTATTTTAAAATAAACACGCTTTCAATCTGAAAAGCCAAACCAAGGTCCCAAATCATCCAGGACGCTACAAACTGTATGCATATGAATAGTTTCACTGAATCAAAATCAGCCTATAAGTACAGTGATCTGCATGCAGAAATGTTTCCTGGAGTGCTAATTGATAAGCTCTTTTATAACAAGGACGTGAATAAAAGTTGGGGGGTAGAGTGGGCAAATAGAATAAATGCATAACTTGAGTCAAAAGCAACAAAGTTCTGACTGAAAGATGGAAAAAGTTGTACACAAAAGTCTTTCTCAAAGTGTATCATCCCAATTTTATTTCAAGGTTATTTAGTATTTTTAATATCACTATTGAAGAAACACTAAATGGAGTTCCTTACATGTTTGCATCACATGTTTTGCAGTACTCTCCAGCTTCTCTGTGGCATCTCAAGAGCACAAGAAAATCTTTGTGAAATGCCTATTGTCTCAGAGCCACGGTTGCTGTGCACTTCTCTGTATTACTGTGAAACTTTGGCAGATGAATTCAATAGCATGCAAAAAGGCAAAGCCTCACCCTTAACATGACATACTTTCAACACCATTGCAACTGGGTTATAGAAATATTTTCCATTGTTTGAAGACAAACAGGACTGAAGGGCACAGCAAAATTCAGCCCTAACTTTTGTTTGTTAGTAGCAGAATTACATTTAGGGAGCGCCTGCAGAGTTTTAATGCACTGTGAAACTAAAAGCATCCTCTTTCTTCTGGTAGAAAATTGAATAAAACATTGAAGAGTATGATTTTGTTTGGAACTGGTGTACATGTTTCTTTAGAAACAAGGCCGTGTCTCAGAATTTTAGGAAGACTACAGGGATTGTCTCGTGTAAGTACATTTTGGTTTTACATGTGTGCTACAGCCCTGATGGGTTTCTATTTTGTGTATGTTTCTCTCAGTTAAAATCTTATCAGATGCAGAAAGATAGCACACATTTCTTCCTGTTATAGAATAGAAAGCACAAACATCAATCATGTAAAACCACTGACATTCACCCAGAAATAAATACAAATAAGCTCTGCAAGATTTCGCTGGTATTATCTGTTGAGAAGCGCCGTTGCCCTTTCTACTGAGCGCACCGGAACATGGCTGCCCTCACAGGAATGTAAACTTGGCATTAACCCTGGCAGATTCCCACTCCCTGCCCTCTCTCATTTAACATTAACTCACTCCTATACTGTTATCAGAAGGTAAAGGTCATAGCTTTATTTACACAATACAGCACTATACAAATGGTCATTAAACAAGAAAATCTTGCACCAAATAAACACGAAGCAGAAAAACAATGCTGACCTCGCTACCGGGAACTCCCCCTGGAAGTACCTTGTCATTCCCCAAATAAGGTCAATGGGGCTGCTCTGTCCTTCTAAATATTAACTGTCAGGCACTGCTCCTCCACATACCCAACTCCCACGCCAGAGCCAACCAAGGACTTATGTTCCAAACCCAGGAGAAATTTAGAAAACATTCTACTGTTGGCAAGACCGCGTGGTTCATATCCTATTCCCACAGCCTTTACTCATCCTTCCACAGCTGGAAACCTTGTCAAAGGCTCTCCTATACGACAGCAGCCTTTAGTACAATGCATAGGCTGGGCAGATGGCAGGGTGGACTCCCTCACTCCGAATGCCAGAAGCCTGGGAACCAACCCTTCTTCCTGCTTCTCATCTCCCTCAGCCCCGCTCCTCTCCACCCCGGCCCACTGCCTTTTCCTGCGGGGAAGATATCCTGCTTATTTATGCGTTTCACAACTTCTGACCTGCCTGGATGCAGCAAGAAAAGTGCAAAGAGGGCAGGAGGTCACTGAGCAAAATCCCGTCGGAGCTCATGCTCAGTTTCGGGAAAGCAGACCAGGCAGAGCAGAGCAGGGGTGTAGCCTGGGGCACAAACCAGGCCAGGAGCACTGGTCAGGTGGTGTGGCTTGGGCAGCAGTCCCTGGAGCCCCATGGAGACACTGGTACTCAGACACACACAGAGAGCACACTTCACTCCTTGCTTCCTGCTTTTACTGAAGATGATGGAAACAGTTTGCTCCTCACTTGCAACAGAAGCAAACTGCAGCTTCTCTGTAGCAGGCAGTTTATGTGGGGAAGGGCCTGAATGCAGGATATTCCCCTGCTTAGGTCTGAATACGCTACCTGAGGGCACAAGGATTTTCTCGCCTGCCTTCATGGACCACAGCTCAAGCAGCAATTTAACCTTTAAGTGTTCAGGGTTGCAATAATGTGATCTTTACGTACTTAAAACCAAACGTAAACCAAAATGCTCCACGACTAGTTTTGTATTTTAAAAAGCCCCCAAAAGAGGAGTGGAGGGGAATTTTATTTGGCTGCTGTCACGCAGAAATAACAGAGTAAGGTAACTTGGGAGAGTGATGACTTAACGTGTTAACCACTGACCATGCAACATCTTCATGGGTGTAAATATAACTCCTCGTTACTCTGCCAAGGTTGCACTGAATCATACAACCGCCAGTGAAGTCAGACTTTCTAAATATTCTTGTTTCACATAAAAACACACTAATGAAAGCGCTTTTAATTTTAGGTACTTCTTCTTTCTGAAACGCTGGTGTGTGCTACTCTGATAAATGTGAATGCTAGGAAAACTGATCATCCAAAGAAAAATTCAGTCAGTGTCCAGACAAGTTCTTAGGGTACTTGAGCATGGAAAAAGCCTGGAGATATTCAAGGACTGGCATCAGCATATTTGTATTCGCATTCTCCTCAGTTGAGTGTTAATATATCCTTCATCGCAACCAACATACTAATTAGAGAGCACACAGAGCCTCAGAAAACTGCAGCGAGTTACAGGTTGGATTATTACTTCATATTGCTGAGGAACATGATAACCCACAGTCACGAATGAGGACCCCCCTGTGACCAGGTGGTGCAGGATTTGAAGGCAACATCTCACAGACCTTACACACGAAACCGAAAGAATAAGTTAACCCAAAGCAGACAACACTAATTTCCCAGTTAAGGTATGTTTCCTTCTTTTGCATTTCAGACAGCATGCCAGAGATCACACAACTACTGGCCCTTCAGGACTTCACTGAAACAAGGTTTGCAGTTCACACAGTTACTCCCTAAATCAAATATGAACTTGGGACACCAGCATTTATGCTGACAAATTGGTACCCCATTCTAGTGCTGTTTTCCCTGCTTGGGGAGACACTGGGTTCTTGTACATATTTCAGGCCAGAGTGGGTCGCTTGCATCACCTCACTTGAACTCCTATGACGAGAGCCGGCAACACCCACTCAGGTCCTCCTGTCCTCTGCCCAAGAATTGCAGGTTAAACAAGATGTAACATTTAGATTTATGCGCAGAAAGTGCACAAGAATGTTGAAAGTCAGTACAAGAGGGGAAATGGCCAGTGAACTGGCAGTTTCTTAGTACCCAGTTTGTTGCATCTCCCCTCTATGAGAATATATACTAAGCTGACGATGACTGACTTTAAATATAGCAGACTCCAGGGACAGGTGACAGTGAACATAGTCTGCAACCTTTCATCACTGAGTTGAAAGTCCAATTCAGCTCACAGGCAAAAGGAGATTCAAAGTCTAGCCCTTAATTCCTGAAGCTTACATACATTTTTTCAAAGTGGTGCAATTGCATAACACAAACAACAACGACTGCCAGAAACTGTGATTGAAACGTCTCTAGTGTCTGATTGACTCTACTTGTATTATCAGGCCCCAGCTTGATATGTGCCTGAATAGCTGCATGCCAGATGAGGGGGAAGGTGGCAGGGATGATGAAAATATTTTTATTAAGTTGTTGAAGTGTTTTTGACACAACAGTAACATTATACCCTTAAAAACGCAACACTGAAACTTATCCTAAAGTTTATCTATCATACAAGATGCATTTAGTAACAGGAGCATTTTTATATATAAAAATTGTGAGATTCATCTTTATTTCCAACATATACTCAATAAAGAAAAGGAAGGTATGTAATTCCAGTAAGCACACAGATAATTGGACAAGTCTGGGAACAACTGTTGGGCCAGTTGCAAAGACGTGAACTTACAGAATAATTTCTATTGCCAAACAAGGAGCTAGCTTTCTCTTTGAACTTCGGGGGAAATGAGGATAAACTAGTTATTATAATAAGATGATCATTTAGCATCATCATAGCACTTTCTAAAAATCTAACCAACAAGCCAAAGCATGAGCTAAAGCTAGTTATTTACTTCCAAAAATATAACTGTGTTTAGTTCCAAACAAATACTTCCACATACATGGCTGAAAAAAGATCAGAAGGTATAGTAGCTATTTTGAAACCTGCATTTCCATCAAACATCTTGGTTTATTTATATATTCCTTACTTTCCTTGAAGTATTGCCCACACAAGCAGCATTTCCCACTTTGGAGAATAACCATTAATTTCACACCACAATGTTTTTTCTAGAGATATAATTACACAGAAGACAAGTATTCTTTATTAAAATATCTGAAGGCATGTTAGTAGTCATGACTGCTAGTTATTCAGGAGCATAGGTTGTCTTCTCTTTTTTTTTTCTTTTTTTTTCCCCCCTTTCCTTTCCTTGTTTGCCAGCTAATAAAAGCTTAGGAGATACAAAGGAGTGACTTGACCTCAATGCATTTTTAACATTGTAATAAATGTTGCAGTGAGGTACAGAACAATCAGGCTGAATCTGTTCTGTGCAAGACAATTATTCTAAGATACGCTTGACATCAACAAGTGCATTCTCCCAGGGCCTGGCACACTATGAATGAATGGTGACATTTTCTTACGATTAATTATTTTAAGACAGTCTCTAACTTCTTCCTTCTAATTGTATTTTATAGAGTAACTGGGACACACATTTTATGAATTGGTAGAGCTCCCAGTATGTCCCCTATGGGAAAAAGAGTTGTTCTTACGAAGATAACTTTGCCCAGATCCAAAAGCCCGTGTCAAAGCAGAATACAACTAAATCTGTTCCTAAGGTTTGTCCTGTTGCTTTTTTTAGTTTCTGCTTTCACCTATGGCTCATGTTATTTCTCTTCTTTTGCCTTTTTTGATAATACACCCAGTGTAACACAACGCTTACAATTTTAATATTTTACTATAGCATGCCAAAGACATGTCAGCATAGTCTCAGAATGAGAAATTGAGAGTAGCTTGCAAAATTTAAATTACAAACAATTGTCTCATCAAAATGACATTTCTCTTGGGATCACCTTGACAATCAGAAGTCATAGAAAGAACACAGGCACATGAGGTGATTCAACGCAGCTAAGAGCCAACACACAGCAGAAGCTACACATCAGACAAGGGAAAAGAGGGAGAAAAGAGAAAGAGAGGAGAAAGAAGAGGATGTGCATTGAAGGTTGGGAGCAGAGAGGGAAAAGGGAGAATAAATGTACACACATAAAGAAGGGAAAAGGTAACTTTACCAATTCTTTCTTGCTGGTTCACAGAAATCACTGAACTGACTTAATTACAAAGTATATAAACTCCGGTTTGCAGGAAGAGGAAATTAGCTCGTCGTTTTATGGAAACAAATCTACAAAATCCTTCACTTTTTAAAGTACCAAACTTGTCTACTTTCTTTATGATGGGTACTTATAAGTACTGAAGTTAACACATTCCACTATCCAAATGTACACATACATAGCTTTGGAAATAAATGCAATGAGTAGGAAATGTTATACAGGCAGCAAAGATAAGAAATGTGCTGGATCTTCAACACTTGAAAACAAACCTGTGCAAAGTGGTAGGGCCACAAGTCCAACCCAGTATGCAAACATCACGCCAGTGTTAATACAAGATGGAGATTAAGAGCTGCAGGTAGCAATAATTTTTCTAAATGAAACTGGATTTTTGACTGAAAGATTCCTTTCATAGAGATTTATTTTCCTTAGAAGATGCAATGTCCTGCTGTTTGCAATGTCTCTGGGAAAAAGACTCCTTCTCTGAGAAGTTTCCCTTTGAATCCCAGTTGGTGGGAAAGCCAATGGCCTCTGAGGAAGTTACCATTCAGTCCTCATCCCTAAACATTTGAAATTCACTTCTAAAAATTTCTAGTACTTTCGAGAGCAGCCTTAATATGAATCCAGGGATGCAACAAATTCCACATACTCATCTTGATGCTTCTGCTCAAGAAATCTGAGACTGCCTGTCCCTGAAATGACTACCTCAAATCAAAACTGATAACCTGAAAGACGGTGAGAATATCAAGAGAATACCAAAACTCAGTTAGATCCATAGAATGCAGAATTTTTAGCAGACAGGACAGACCCATATCACAAAACCTGTAGAGCACTCTGCTTGTGAAAGCTTGAATTTGTCACAAGCAATGCCAGGCTGCTAAACACAAACACATGGACATCAGGGTGAACACTGTGTTTCCTTACATTTACTAATAAAAGCCTGTCACTAAATGCATTCTTGATTCTCCAGCACAGTGCAGCGATATACACTCTTTTTGTGTGTATGCTTGGGTGCTGAAGATTAGAGATTTGGGGGTGGTAGGACGGAGGTTCAGATAGATGCAGGGCACCCACAAGCAAATCCAAATTGTCTGCAAAGAGCCACTTCTGGCTGGTGACTAAACCTTCACCCAAACAGCGAAGAGGAAGGGGCAGAAGTAAAGCATTGCAAACGACCATCCCGATCATATCAGAGTGGAGACAACTAGGACAAACAAACTCAGGAAGTGGCAGGGAGTTAAAAACCGAGAGGAAACCTATGGCACAGAGAGGAAAGTGAAGAGATTGCGCAGATCTGCAGAGAGGTCACCTCTGGGTCGTGCTGTGCCAAGCTTTTTCAAACCCGCTTTATTTGGACTATAATACAAAACTGGCACACACAGCTGGCGACTGCTGCAGAGGCTATTCAAATGTTAACATTCTCAATAATAAACAGCCAAAAAAAGTTCTATGTAAGCAAATTGGAACAAACAACTAATCTAAATCTGGTTGCTAAGAGACAGAGGATTCCAGCCAAAACCAGCCCCAAGCCTCAAGAATACTTTATTTTTGATCAAAAAAGGTACCTGTAGATGACGCCATGTTGGTGAAGAAACATGAGTGCTGATGTGACCTCTGCTGCATAAAAGCGGGATCGAGGTTCGTCAAATTTGCGTGAGCGCTGGATTTGAAACATTAGGTCTCCTCCATTTACATATTCCATGACGAAAAAGAGGCGGTCCTGAAATTAATTAAACAGTACTATTTAGCTAATTTCTTTTAGTCACACAAAGGACTGCTTGAAGCTACACTTCAAGCAACTGCAGCATTTGCGTCAAGAAATTAAAGAAACAAACATTACAATTCTGAAAAAGGAAAAGCTGTCAACCAAAATCCCCCAATCCTATAGACAAGAAAAGAGCCTCAAAGTGAAAAATAAGAAAAAAGAAATAGAATCAAAATGTACTAAGCAATAAGCAACACAGACATAAATCTCCACACATCAAATATATATGGGATCACGATCAATTTTATATAATAAAGGAGATACTTAAATGATGCTGTTTCTTTTAAAATCGAGCCTTAACAATGAAGAGATAAAGTCAACCCTGTCAGGTCTGGAAGGGCTGCTGGGCAAATTTCAGACTCCTTACATCTCTTATCTCTTACCAGCTACTTTGTCTGCAAAGTATCTTTCCCAAATTATGTAAAAATGAATTAGAATTGTTAAGTTATATTTAACAGTGCTGACAATCTCAAACACTTACATGTGATTTTTTGAATTGCCTCAAACTCTCATAAGACAATGAAATATAATTACATTATTAAAATACATATGAAGTTTTTTTTTTATTGTCTTCTGATGTTTATCAGTTCAAAGTTCAAGTTTTCAAGCCTTATTCTGTGACAGAGAATTAGAAATGAACTTTACTTGAGAATAGCAACTCAGGCAATCACCCTGTTTTGGCACATTAAAAAAAAAAAAAGTCCAGAAGTTACGCATTCAGTGAAACAGTTAGCATTGACAACATCAGTAAACTAAACATGTGCTTGGCATCTTGAAACATTTATGATCTAATTTGACAACGCAGATGAAGGTGTAAGCAAAGAAATTACACACATCCACTTCATATAACTTAGATCCTATTTTCTGTTAATAATTCTTATAAATTTTCATAGTTTTCCCTAATCATCTCCCATTCACCCTTTGTTTGTAAACTGACATCTACATTCTTTATTTTCTTACTGTAAAATATCTACATCTATGCACAAGAGTACATACTCCTCACTCTGCATTAGCTCAAGTGACATAAATGTGCTGTTCTCTGGTCACACAACACGCAGGTGTGTAAGCAGGTGACTTCACCAAAGGGAGCCCCTCTCCAAAGTTCATGTCACGCTGAATTTTGGTGCTAGCTCATGGTGTCTGGTGTGCTGGGCTGAAGAAAAGGATACAAGATACAGCATTGCTCTGGGTGAGCAAACCCAACAGAATATGGGAGACAATTAACCTTCCACAAGCGAATGCAAGCTTGCAGATTACATAGTTTATAGATATGAGTTTGCTGTTTGCCTCTAACATCTACTCTACGACACAGATTCAAAGCATAGCACTTAAAAATATCCTTAAACTTAAGCATGTGTATTAATCCTGCTCATTAAGTGCCTAAATGTTACACTTATCAGGGAGGTTTCCTGGAGGAGGCTAGAAATATTTGGCTGACTTTTTGCTGATTACAGAAAGAGGATGCAGAAAAAAAACCCTTGTGCCTTTCCTCCCATACCTTGGGAACACAGAAACTACCAGAATGGATCAAATTCAGAACCCAGGTGGACTGGCATTCTTGGTAAAACATTGCTAACAACTTTGGTACAACTTTCCAACGTTTTTCTTACCATTCCCTAGTAAGGAAAACCTACTAAAGAATAGCATCAAAGCCTCCGGCTGTATCACACACTCAAAAGAGCACACACAGCTTTAGAGTCATGCCTTTGTTCTTTTTGCAATGCTCAGTGCTGCTGATAAGAAGCATTCAAAATCATAGTGCAGATCTCTTGACTTTAGTGTAGGCTTTAAATATCATCTTCTTTGCTTGTTTTAAGGAAAAATATGAGTCCTTGTGTTGTCTGAATCCTCTCTGGAACCAATGAGAATTACAGCCTTCCTTTTAAAAGAAAATCTGATAGCTCTCAGATGGTCTTATGATTTCAGAAGCTAGAGCTTAAGGATAACACCAAATGCAGACAGTTTTGTGATAAAGTCAGTCAAAACCATAGCTATATTGGCACTGTAATGCAACATAAGAGGATACAACATCCCTAACATACCAGGATATACACATTATCATTTTTATATTAAACACTCTTTGTTTGATCCAAATAGAACTCATGTTTTTTGTGACATTTGCCAAATGCCTAATTGCCTATTCTAAATATCAGAAATGGTGTTCAAACTTCAAGTTCTTTTATTTTGTTTCAGTCCGTTGTAGGACATTTCCAGTTCAGCCAACCCAAAATTTAACCTGGATTGTTTAGCAGAACATCTTTTCATTAGACAGTTTGAACAAAAGCTTTAGCACCAGTTCCATTCCCAGAGCTGGAGAGTGCTAATTCTCCAATCATCTTCACATCCTCCTCATTACGCACATCCCATTCTCAACATGAAGGGGTATTTCTGGCAGATTCTGCAGCTTAGTTGACCACCTCTTCAGAAGTACACCTTTAAAAGTACTCTTCAGAAGTAAACCCAAAAGCAACAGCTCAGTGACTGAACTTGCTCTGCTGTTGCATTTTTCAGCAATCCATTGATATTCCAAGTTATGTTTCCAGCTTTCCTGGATGCCCATTTCAGCTTCCTAATGAGAATTCACAGAAAAACCTAGTCTCAAAGTTTTGTTCTCTGTTTACAGTGAGTCTGGGAAAGGGTTTGATTTTGAGAGAAGAAAAATACTAATTCTCACCCACTCATGTGAGTGAGCGAGATAAAACACTAAGAGGCACAACATGCACATCTGCAGCAAGACAGGGTTTCAACTTAAGAAGGTACCATTTTTTTTAATGAAATATACTTAGTCCCTATAAACACAACTCTCTGGTCTTTAAAATTATTTATTTATTTATTTATTTATTTATTTTAATGATTAAAATGTAGGTTCCTAACACTCTATTTCCTTCCTATCATAATGTAAGCATGCAAGTAGAGTGACCCACTGTGACTTCAATGCAGAGAGGAGTTCATCCTCAAGCAATATTGTGAACTAACTGTATTATGCTTGGTTATGTATATCTTGCTACATGTATCACCAGGATATTCTCAAATATTGAAGTGGGAGAATGTGAAGTGAACGCCCTAAAGGATTATGCATTAGGGGACAACACAGTGTTTACTCAGTTAAAGTCAGATATGAGGTATGACTTTATCATTGATTATGTTCCAAGAGAAAACTGAATGGGTTTGGTTTGGACTGCGTTATTTTTGGCCCCCATTTTCATAATATTTGAGAAGTATGTTTTGATGAACAAAATAAATGTAAAGCAGTCCTGGGAACTCTTTAATTATATAAACTGAAATAAAAGGCAAAATCACAAAGACATTATAGAATAATCCTTTCTTGGCATGTAAAAAGCAAAAAAAGTACTGCAGAGTGCAGAGTAAGATAATATGTTTTCTGAAGTAATTAGACTCTTCTGCAGGGTTTATTTTAGCCCTTAATCATACCTGCTTTTCCTCGAATTTCTCAAAAGGTATGGTTGAGCGACAATACTTAATAAATGGAAAGAAAAACAGAGCAGGGAGCATGAGTAAGAGACTTTAAAAACAAAGTGGACATGAAATAAACAGGTTAGATAGAAGTCAGGACAAAAAAAGTTCAACTCTATTTCCATAGTATTTTCTTACTGTGGCTTTAACTATTATACTGGAATGTGTAACTGCCTGTCTTAACATCTCTATTATTCCAGTGTCCTCTCTTGATTTTCTTAATTTAGATACTCTCCTGCATCCTTTATGTTTTCAAAACTGGACTCTAAAAGCAACTTCGCTTCTAGTCTCTGTCCCTATCACTATCTGTAGAAGTATACTTGTCACTTAAACTAGAAATCTTGTTTCATCTTCTCTCCCATTCTACTCCTTCAAATGTGCCCTTACTTAACTTTTCATCCTTCTTGACATCCATAATAGCCACCCTTCAGATCTACAGTAAATCCTTCCAACTAATCCTTTACTCATTATTCTGATGATTACTGTAACCATCCCTCTGCAAAACCATTCTCTGATTTTTAGTTTTATTTATATATGTTCTGTTAACATCAGCCTACATATAGTGTGCACTCCTTACCAGTTTATATTTGCTTGTTTGTAAATGTTATGAGTTCCACTGGATAGAGCTTCTATTTGTTTCTTTTGGAATGATGTGTATTTTTAATTGGGAAGAGGGTGATTTACAGAAATATGAATAGTAATACACTCTCAGGACGTAACAGACTCAATCCAGCTCCTTTTTGTGGAGGTGTGATTAATGACCAAGAGCTTCCTACTAGTAAGACCAGATAATCTTGCCAATCAGTTTTGATTTAACAGATGACACTACACAGTCTATTAGTTGTTTAGATGTGCAATAATACCATTGTTGAAGAACAAGCTTCTACGTAAACCCTGTATGAAAGCTGTATGGAAAGACTTTGATGTATTGTTTACATTAATTATTGTGTAGCCCTTAAAAGATTTTTTTTAAATCATTATCAGTCATTAACCTGCCTGTCCTTTGTTTTCCAATTAAAATCTCATTAACATTAGATTGGAGTTTAAAGACAATACATTGATAGACATAAGGCCAAGTACAATTATCACTGCAATCTCAAGTGTATAAACTTACTATTCTTTCAACTGAGTCCTACCAGCTGGGGGACCCAATATGCAGTTCAGTACAGCCTCAGTACCAAAATATTACAAAACAGAAAAGAAGCATGCAATCTGTCTCCCACTTTCAAATCTGAGATCTATATCCATGCTACAAGCCTAAGAACAAATCTTTGCACTACTTGTTTTTGTCTCCCCATTTGACTCCTACAACAGTTAAAACCAGAGAATTCAGGAAAGCCATTGACATACACTCCTCAAGTAAAATTCTCAACTGATAAATCATAACAGCGAACTCCAACTACCATTTTTTTCTTCATTTATATTTTCATACAACTGGCTGTGAATAAATGCTTTCTGATTCTCACTAGTTCCCAAAACTAAGGTCTTTGTGTGAATATACTTGTGTCCTCTCAATTTCAGAAAGTTGTATTTGAAGTAGATTTCTCCAGAGGTTACTGAAAATGTCAAGAAAACTAATATGTTCATTAAATACAGGTGAATGTACATACAAAACAGTTCATATTCTAGTAGGGTGCTGTTGCACAATAGAGTATGTTTAGCCACTAAACTTGTTGCAAAACAAAAGTCGAAGACACAACTTCTATTGCACAAGAAGTCAGATACATTCCAGCCTTGGTATGCTCTGTAAGATGATATTTTATTCACATCATGCATGTATGGAATTCTTTTCCAACTAGTACAAAACTGTGATTACTTAACTCTATTTAAACAGGATGCTCAAACAGTTTGTTTAAAATTACCTAAAACTACAGCAACCGTCCCACCCCTCAGAGCTTGAATAAACATTTCCTGCTTCTGATGGAAACTGCGCAGGCACACTGTACACAAAACTATACGCAAACCCTCAAAACTATGAGCAGAAGACTAACCAGGGTGGCAGATTCATCTTCCACAAGCCCAGCATTAGGAGGAAAAAATATGAAAAAAAAGAGATCAGGTACAATGCTAAATAAAACAACAAAAAGCTCTCTCTTGTTCACTTGATTCCCTTTTGAAGTTTACAGTAGCAATTTTCAACAGGACACCACGACATGTTATCTGTCTCAGATTTCAGTGTTTATATCAGGGCTAATTGTGGGGGTTTTTCCTGTTTTGTACCAATGCTTTAATGGAGTTCCAAGTAAGAAGGGAACAGTTTCTGTGAATCCCACATTTCTTGGAATAAATGCCCTGTACATAGGAACTGCTATCTTAAATTTCACACAGGGTATTTGCATCTTCCACTCAACAAAAAATGCATGCATTCAGATTTTGTACTGAAAGATTTTTTTGTCAACTAGATACTTCAAATTTCTCTCAAGCTGCTGAATACTATTGTACTCTATTGTATTGTACTCTACAAGGGACTTAGTGCTCAGTTTTACTCAGCTTTGCTCAGTATTCAATTTTGAATCAAGCTTTTTGCCCTTGGAAGAAATAATGACCTCAAAGTTAAAACACAGACTGGAGAGAGTCAGAGAAGCACACAAAATTGGATAAAGAAGTCTTGCAAGGTCATCTAGCTTACCCCACAGCTGACAGGCAGGATCAGCTGTACCTAAGCCAAGGAAAACTAACCTTTTTAATGCTGCAAGATACTGTCCTGGCACTGTGAGCCAGCGATCTAACCATGAACCTGAGCAGCCCTGCAGAGTGGACTCCATTTGGCCCATAAAGACCTAGGAAGCAGAAGTCTCTGCTGCTCTGGTTTGCTGGTGGGCGAGTGGGTTTGTCTGCACTGGGGTGTCCTGCAGCAGAAGTGTACCAGAAATGCTCTGTTCCCCTCTCAGTTGACATGCCAGCAGCAGAAGCCAGTAGTGAATAGTACTCCTTGAAGATATTCTGCCTCACAAGCTAGAAAATTGCATCAGTTCCTGAAATTAATCCAATCAGCTTTTAAAAATCACTACTGATAAGCATTCCTTGACCTTCACTGGAAGACTCCGTACTTATAAAGCCTTGAAAATGGTTCCAAGAATAGCTGGCCCTCCTTGAAACTCTGGAATAATTCTCAAAAACCCCTCTACTTTATCATCCCATATAGATTAATAGAATCATAGAATTGTCTAGGTTGGAAGGGACCTTTAAGATCATTGAGTCCAACCATCAACCCAACTCTGATAAAAAACAACAACCCACCACTAAACCATGTCACTAAGCACTATGTCAGCCTGTCTTTTTAATACCTCCAGGGATGGTGCCTCAGTCACCTCCCCAGGCAGCCCATTCCAATGCTCGATAACCCTTTCAGTGTAAAAGTTTTTCCTGATATCCAATCTGAATCTCTCCTCCTGCAACTTGAATCCACTTGCTCTTGTCCTATTGCCTGATACTTGGGAGAAAAGAGCGACCCCCGCCTCTCTACAACCTCCTTTCAAGTAGTTGTAGAGAGTGATAAGGTCTCCCCTCAGCCTCCTCCAGGCTGAACAACCCCAGCTCCCTCAGCCTCTCCTCATAAGGCTTACTCTCCAGACCCCTCACCAGCTTCATTGTCCTTCTCTGGACCCGCTCCAGCACCTCAATGTCTTTTTTTGTGGTAAGGGGCCCAAAACTGGACACAGTACTCCACATGGGGCCTCACCAGTCAAGCAGATGGGGATGACCACCTCCCAAGTCCTACTCACCACACTGTTCCTGGTATAGGCCAGGATGCTGTTGGCCACCTTGGTCACCTGGGCACACTGCTGGATCATGTTCAGCCGACAGTCGACCAACACTCCCAGGTCCTTTTCTGCCAGGCAGCTCTCCAGCCACTCTTCCCCAAGCCTCTTGCTCTGCATGGGGTTGCTGTGNGTTGTGACCCAAGTGCAGGACCCAGCACTTGGCCTTATTGAACTTCATCCCATTGGCCTCGACCCATCAATCCAGCCTGTCCAGATCCCTCTGCAAAGCCTTTCTACCCTCATGCAGGTCGAACTCTGACGTAGTTTAGTGTCATTGCAAATTTACTGAGGGTGCACTCAATCCTCTGGTCCAGATCATTGATAATGATGTTGAAGAGAACTGGCCCCAAGACTGAGCCCTGGGGGACACCACTTGTGACCAGCTGTCAACTGGATTTAACTCCACTCACCACCACTCTCTGGGATCAGTCCTCCAGCCAGTTTTTAACCCAGCGGAGAGTACTCCCATCCAAGCCATGGGGAGCAAATCTAACACAGTTAGTTTCCAAACAGTGCTTTCAGAATCAGTACAGAGGTCCTCAAAACCTTTATACTGTGTTACTGTAAAGACTTGAACTGTAGCATTTATTCATCTATAATGTGAGGTGCTAGACAAGAGTTTTAAAGCATGATGTTTGTCTGAGATCCCCAATCTTTGTAAAGCGGACCCAGTAGGTTGGTTTTGTCATGGGAGATTTATGTTATAGAATATAAATTGATACTGGAACAGAATGTGGTTTCTAACAAGTTTTTTATGCCCCTAATGTACCTCATTGTACTGTTCAACAAGGAAAATAGGGGCAGTGTATGTACATTGAGATAAACTGGCTGGCTGGGGGTGGGGGACTTACTACGTTACTAGCAGAACTACAGAAATTATGATTTTGGATTCAAAGCAGGAAGCATTAGCTGGACCTTGTGGACATCACCTGATCTTTTCAAAAAATGTCAAGGGATGAATAGCTTTTACCTAGACTGGCATTCAAGAAGAAAGTCTTGTTTTACGATTTTTTTCCAAAGAAAGATTCAATAATACTCTAAAGCTGTCGAAAATGAAGAAGCCAGCCTCCTGTCGCAAATTTGTATAGAGTAAAAAAATGTGCTAATATTTCTATAAAAGTTTAGTTGATTGTTTCAGTTATTCAAAAAAATCTGATTTCACATTACTGTGGCTAGCAAAATCCACTGATTTTAACATCACTTTTGAAATATATGGGTCTTCATCTGTACCATAAATTTTGGAGTATGATAAAGTATGGATATGAATAAAATCTATATCCTAGAATCTGCAACTAACATTTATATACACATCAGATGAAGGTTATATCCTTTACACAGAGCTTTCATTCTGTGTAATTTATGAATACCTGATGTCTGAATACAGTCTTCATAGTATTTTTCACATAACGAATTCTGTCAGATTACTATCTGGACCAAATTCACTATGCACTGGATTAGTTGGTATATCAGGCTCATACTAGGACAAGTAAAAAGAAAATACGGTTAAAAATTTCATTAATCCTGTTTCTTAATAAAGATAAAGTTTAGACTAATTAAATGTAGCACAGAAACAGCAGGTGGAGAGCTGTCAGCGTACTCTCCATAGCACTTCTATTTCACTTACTGAGAATATGACTTAAAATTCTAGCTGGACAAACATTTCATATTAAGACCATAAAATATCATTATGCGAGTGCAAACGTTTTCTTTTTTTGGATTTTTTTTTATTCTTCCCACTTCAAATAAGAATTACAATTTAGTTCTTCATTCTTCCCAGTCACTAATGGGTATTATGCCTTCTGCCTATGTGAATGTTTTCTGTGACACCAGTAATATAGCATTTGACATTCTCACACAGTGGCTACAGGGCTCCAGCTCAGACAGGGTTTAGATCAGGATTAAATTTTTAATGCTGTAATATGTGGAATTTGTTAGCTGAAGGCATGCAATGAAGATGCAGAACTAATTATATGCATTGCTCTTTCACCAGCTCAATTCCCTACCATCTAACCTTAGAAATGAACTAACACAAAAAGACTTTTAACTTTGGGAAAATCTTTAACCTGGACAGATAGGTGTTCTGCTGTCAATGGATTTTTCTGGTGCAAATCTTTCAGCCTGCCCCAAGCTACATTGTTCGTAGCTACAAGCTCCAGAGTGATTTCACACAAGGACTGCTTTTTCCTGGAGGGCAACCCTGCTCCCTGCCTGCTCCCTTGAAAGCCCAAGCAAGCCTTGAAAGCTGGGACTCAAGAAGTGTGGCAACTAGTGTAATATGCTCTTTGTGCCCTTCCCTGCATACAAGGGAGAAACACAACTGGAATCCTCTGCAGAAATAGCGTGTTTTGTAGTTCTAGTCACTTCAAAAGGGGTATCAAGTAGGAAAAGCTTCTCGGGCCATTTCCCTAATACCTTCATTTGATGACAGATAAGCTGTGAAAAGCGCCTTTTATGAAATTCTTTGATCTCATCTTCTTTTGGTGGTGTTTGGAAAAAAAGAACTGTTCTGGTGAGATAATTTTAAAGACCTCTCATTTAATGGCCTGATGCACATGGCAGAAAATTATATCAAGCCTGCAAAACGTCATTATGCAGAAAATGTTACAATGTGCAGACAGTTATTAATATTCCTTTGTTCTGATTCTTATAGGAAAAGTATAAACACTGTCTTCCAATTAGAACTAACTATATAGTTTTTGAAGGCAGTTGAGAGCTTCTAAAAACTACTTTTAACCTGTTTATACTCTGACAAGGGGCTTAGACAGAGATGGCACCCATCCTAGGAGTCTCCTCAGCCCCAAGGCTGATTCTGGAACCTTTCTTGTCTTTATAGTTCCTGTTTTCTTATGCTGTCTGGGCATCTAGTTTATGTCTTTGAACACTCAGGGAAATGCATCAGATGCTACACTACTAATAGAGAACACTCTGGGGAACGCAGCCAGTTGGGCCAGCAGCAGTTATATCAGAAAAAAAAGGAAGCCAATTAAGAAAGATAACAAAAATGATGGGACAAAATACTCACCTGGCAACCATTTTCTGAGAAATTACCCACTGTTGCTGAAAAAAACAACTAGAAGTAATTAGCTGAGCAGGCAAGTCTTTGTATCACAGTCATGATATATTGCAAGAGTGTTTTTTGTTTATAGGGATGTAATCAACTGACTGAAAGGTAGAAGTTGTCTTCTCAGATCTATGAAACCCTCAGCCAGGATCCAGGAAGAAACTCATCTTTACCAATGAGTTACTTGTATAAAATCTACTCAGACAAAGAAGTCTGTTAAGACATGATTTCCAGTCACATATATCAGGACCAGGCATATTGAACCAAAACGAGCACTACAGCAGAACACATGAACATATTTTATATTCAAATTTCACTAACTGCTTACATTTTCAGAATTAAAATTTCACTTAGAAAATTCTCCAAAAAGCTAAAATCTTTGTATTAAAAGAAAGCACAGATGTATAAAGCTTTCCTCTCTCTCCATGCAACAACAAATTTTTGCCATTGCATCACCCTGTGAAAGGAGAGTTGTCCTGCATTACTGAATTTGGCACTGGAAAAACGTGCCCCTTCTTCCAGCTCAAAACTGTACTTGCCCATGAACAGAGGAGTACACACTGAAGAAGGAAAGAAGGCAATGCAGAAGGGTACAAAAAGTCATTTGATATATTGTATTGTAAGTTAACTTGGTTAATAGGATCTTGACACGAACATTAGTGCATTTATTAAGAAGTAAACCAGAATTCTCCAAAAATTTTCAAACCTCTTTCACTTAAGCATGGAGCTTTGGAAAACTCTGCTGCAGCAGGGCCAGCTTCTATATGCATTGCCCAGGTATTCTATTTATGATGCTCAATGTGTTACAGAATCATTTGCTACCAGATACTCTTTACTGCTTTTAAACTGTTATTTTCACATAAGTGAAAAAGGAGGGTGGGTGAAAAGACTGGTATTTCCCTTGCAGCTATTTTTTTTTTCTGAATAGGAATCATGAAATGAAACTCAGGAAACTCTGGGCATTAAAGAGAGGACTTTTACCACTTTCTCAGTACAAACTTCTTACTCTTTGGAGCTGATAATTTTCCAGTCTCTAACTGGCTATCATCTCTCTTACATTCATCAATAAGTAATTCATAATTAATGTTCAGAGTACTCCTTTGCATGTTCTTCATACTTGCTTGCTCTTATAGCCTACTCAGTCATTTTGCACTAAGGACAAAAAAAAAAAGGGGCAAGATCATTAACTAACACACAGTACTTTGTATTCAGCAATTTTACACAAGTCAGAGAACAAAAAAAAAAACATTCTCTGGCCTTGTTTTAGGACTTGATTGTCTAACTTTTGCTCATTAGGCCAGGCCACTGACTCTTACAGGACATCCTACTCCTGGGACGTGGCAATCCCAGGCACAAATACAGGTTGGGCAGAGAATGGCTGGAGAACAGCCCTGAGGAGAAGGACTTGGGA